>JAESVK010000377.1:1611248-1663560 GCA_017140935.1 Hamamelis virginiana | reverse complement strand
GCTCCGTATTGCAAGTCAATCAAAGCAATTATACCTGCAGAAACTAAATTGTCTTTGTTTTATTATATATCATCAGTCCGATCATCATTAGCTACTTGCTCAACTTTTTGGTCCAGCAAAATGAACCCTCTTCAGCTATTTGTTGAAATCTAGACATATCTTTATAGAACTTGCCTGTCACTTATTTTGTATAACCTAAAAACCATTAAGTCGGTTTCCCCTAATCCTTTAGAACTTTTGTTGTGCATTAAAGCCCTCTGCATTATCCAGTAATTGATTTTTGTTGTACATGTCAAAATCAAATTAATGGACTTTCCTTTACACTATGTTTGGATTGAAAGAGTTGGAGAGAAAGGGGAGGAGGGGGAGAGAAAAAGGGGCTGGTAGATTTCTCTCCAAATTGGAGAGAAATGGAGAGTAGAGAAGAGAAAGGGTTTAAGTGAGGGGTAGATTTAGTATTTTGCCCTTTCTCTTCCTTCTTTAATTTTTATGTTCTTTTTATGTAAGTAAGGGCAATATTGGAAATTACACCTTAAAATACTATCTTCTCTTCTTTTATGAAGGCTATCCAAATAGGGTGGAGAGAAAGTCATTTAACTTTCTCCCCTCTCTATCCAAATAAGGTGGAGAGAAAGTCATTTAACTTTCTCTTCTCTTCTCTTCTCTTCTCTCAATGAGTTTCTCTTCTCTTCTCTCCAACTCTCTCAATCCAAACATAGTGTTAATATCATCCATTGAGCCTAGTCCAGGTTTCCATTGGATCTCCCTCTTTTTCAGTATTATTTCTACTAGTGCCGTCTCAGCATTCCAATCTTCACTAAGCTGGTTCTCTTAGCATGTTTTGTTTCCTGAATATTTTCTCCATGGGGCACAATATGTTTTACCGTCACCTTTCACTGTATTACCATAATGATATTAGTCCTACAATCTGTACAGAGTATTGTACTGCCATACTATATTCATTATCCCCCCTCACAAGATGATACTTGTAGTTAATTACCTTGTTTTTTTTTTCCCAAAGCATCTCTTTGATGTTTCTCAATTCTTCTAATCGAGGCACCTCAAGACCTAGATAAGAGAAGTAGCAAAAAAAATTCTAAGAAGTGTTAATTTAAAAAAAAAAAAAAAAAAATCTTTTTTGGGGTAAAGATTTTCTCTTACGTGTTAGCTTAACTCCTTTTAGACATGTATCTAAACTTTCAGCAGGTTAGTTTCATTTCAAATCTTTCCACAATGGGATTTCAAACTGTAATAACCTGGGACACCCCCATGTTTGAAGTGAGGCTTTGAATATTTGACACCTTCCCTACACTCAAGGACTTCACTTTTTTCCAAATTAACTGGCTAGCCACATCTAATAATTCTCAACTTTGAATGAAGAGCATCACGATGTAGAATGTCATAGACATGCTTGAAAACCTTGAATCAGCCCAGCTGCTTCTACCCTTGAGGAAAATCTATTAAGGCTCCCCAGTTTGAAGAGGGAAAGGGGGAGCAAGTAGCCTTTGGTTGTCTTATTCTTGCTAGACCTAATGGTCAGGTAGATCGTGTAGCTTCAAAGATTGGCATTTCATGTCCATATGTTATGCTTTATTTTATTTTGTATTTCATTTCTATTGCTACAACATCTATATTTATGCAGGAAAAGTATGAAGAGGCAGTTGCATCACTTGCTCAAATGGAGAAGCGGGTGGTTATGGCAGAATCGATGTTGGAGGCTACCTTGCAATACCAATCTGGCCAAGTTAAAGCACAACCTTCTCCACGGTATGCAGTCAATTTTTCAGATATTGGTTTTTTTCTTTTCTTTTAAAATGTTGGAGGGCAGTCTTAATTTTCATGTTGACAAGAATTATTCTATCATGAACTTTGATATTGTTTTTTATTGTATTTTCTCGCATTCATTTCTTATGTTCATGACTTCAAAAACATCAGATTTGTTAGATCTGTAAATTTCTAAGAAAAAACTATAATATTTTATTTTATTTTATTTTTATATCCTTTCATCTCTTGCCCATTCACAGTGCCATATTTGTGTGAAAGGACATGATCATAGGCACAGATCCTATTTTACACATCTTTTGCCTCTATGGATGGTATTGTTGTCTTAATAGAAAATGTAAATTTGCTTCGTAGATCTGTACATTCAGACTCCTCACCAGGCGGAAGCAATCAAGAGCCCTCACAAGAACTGCCGACAAGAAAGATTGGTTTGCTTTCTAGACCATTTGGACTTGGCTGGCGTGACAGGAACAAGGTTAGTTTTTTGTTATTTCTCCATTTAAGTCTAGGTGAATGCTATGTCACTATGGGAGTACTGCAACAATGAATATGATTGATGGGGCTGTTTGTTGGATCAGGCTTTTAACAATGGTTTCTATCTTTTATTAGCTAAAATACATAAAGCATGTTTCTTTCCTAAAAAACTTGGGGAAAGATTTCCTTATTTTTGTCTACATATTTTCTTAAAATGCTATTAAAAACACAATAGACTCATCAATCTATGCAAACACTTTGGACTTATTTATTTTCCGTTATACATCCAAACACTCTCATTATTGAACTGTATTATGAACCAAATGCAATGTGGACTGATTGAAATTATCACCCTTATTACTATAAACAATAATTTTTATACCTTACATGGACTGATTGTATGAAGGAGATGAGGTGCTTTACCACAATAAGTTAACGCAATAAAGGTTTACTGCATCACGTACAATCATACACCATGCTTGATTTAGTCTATTAAGATTGCACTGTCAAATTCTTTGAATGAAACAGGCAAAACCCACTAATGCTGAGGAGCTCAGCGACAACAATTCTAACGATGATGTACAGAGTCCGAGCACCCAGCAGAAAGAGACAAATGGTCACCAAGTTCAGGAGACATAGCATTATTAGGCCACGATAGATTTCCTTTTTTTGCTGCCTCAAATTCTCATATGCGCTTGGCGTGCGATGGTGGGAGGTACCCTTCTGCACTGACGACAGTTCAACGAGCAGCATAGATCCAGTTTCCATGTGTATTTTTTTTTTTTTTCTATATTTTTTTATAGAACCAATATAAAGCTCATATTCATCAATTGTTTTGTCTGTTCATTAAGTAGTATTCAATAATAGCATAGGTGAGAAAAGAATGTAAGAATACAACTGTATAATCTTTGCTCTGTTGTTCTTTGTTTTTTTTCTTTCCCTTGAAGTTATTTGCCCTAAAATTCTGAGTTCCAGAGTGTAGTTATAAAACGAGGACTTGATCATGTTTGTTTTCTTAGAAAAAATTTCAGCAGCTAAACTGTCTCTTGTATTAGAAGTTGCACGTGAAGTGACTCACCCAGTCTTTCATTTTTTCCAAGTGACTTTTATACCTAACCCAACCTATTTGGTTAAACTTACCTACTCAATCAACTTCCTGTTTATCTTGGCGGAAGTGCCTAAAAGGATATGTTACAATTGTTTCCAAACTTAAATTTGACTACTTTATCCTTAATTGTACAGGAAAGAAAGTGCAACTCAACGAAACCTTAAATCCACCTGTGTTGGGTTGGCCACATAATTCTTTTTTGGCCATTCCGCTCAGGTGAGAGACGTATTTTATTTTCTGTTAAAATTCTTGTCACTCGTGTTCATTCTTTACCAATTCTAATCATCTTGTATTAGCCTTTATTTTGTCCATTAGACTGGTCCACTAAGGTAATGGCCGGATCGGGCTAATGGACTATATTGGATCAAACTAACGGTCGTGCTGATGAATTAATGGATCGAGCTAACGGGTTTTTGAAATTGAAACGAGCTAATGGGCAGATCGAATAAGTTCGGGTCGCTTATCAGATTCGGATTGGGCCGGTCCATTGGACAAAAACCTTAGCCCAGTCCAATTACTATGGATCAGATCAGTTCAGTTTACTAGTTATCGGACCGGATTGGGTCTGATCCGTTAGTTTATCGGACCGGTCAGCAGGCCAAATGGACAGCCCGTCCATTTTGACACCATTAGGAAGATGAAAGCAGTAATTAAATTAAACAAACTACCAAATTTTACTGACAGTTGGCTAAAAATTATTGCACTAACTAAGATGTAATGCATGGTTGGACCATAATAAGTTGGTGAGACGCTCGAGTTGCCTCGTAAGGTGTCCACATCAACCGAGCTGGAACCAGCCGAAATTGATCAGAAAAGAGCTGGAGGAGCCAATAAACTTGATCCGGCCGAGGATTGACCATATTGCCAGAGCTGTAAGCTGTAAAACTCAGGGCGCTCCTCCTGATTCCTGCCAATTTTATTAAATGGGTGCACCATCCCATTCCATATTCCCATGCCAACCTGAAACCAGGTTGGTTCACTGGTCACTGGTCAACGCAATTATCGCCGGCTCAGGTTTTCCTTTAAGCAAAATAACTGATATATATATATATAGATCACCCATTAGCACTTTAGCAGCCAGAGATTTATTTTGCAAGACCAAGTGGTGGTTTGATCGAGAATTTTAAAAATTAAATCATGTTGGGTCCATTTTTTTTTTTTTTTTTTTATTGTTATATGATTTTCAAAGCTTGCAATTGGTTTAATTAAAAAAAAAAAAAACTGCATTTTTATTTTTATTTTTTATTTTATAAAATTGAACAGATTTATATAAACAATAGATTTATCAAACAATAGTAAAATAAAAATCGATCAGTCTTTTTTATTATTATTATTATTTATTTTCGTAAAAATAGAGGAGATTTTAGATATAAAAATACAAGCTTCCCAAGTAGATTGACATCTTAGCGAAATTTTGCTTCCTCAATTTTTAAAAGTAACTACCAAAATTTTGTACTATAGAAAATATAAAAAACTTTCATTTTTTTTTTATTTAATAATAATAATAAAAAAAAACAGAAAGTAAAAACTTATCCAAACAGACCCTTAGCTTCTTAGGGTCATGTGATAAAAGCTGAAAGTTTTATCCTCAATTATTATTTCAATACTCCACCGGTTTTTCTAACCGATGCTGATTAGCCACTCTCACTCTCACCTTAGCCTAGTTGATTCATTTAATTTATGCAATCAAACATTGGCACCTTTCATTCTTTAAGCAGCATGTAAATATTTTTCCCTAAAATTAACAATTAGTCTTCATTCTGGCTGTCATTTCTGCAGTTTGAATCTCTACATCAGACTAAAGTGCTCAAAGCAATTCAAAGGTAAATATCAATTATTTATTTCCAAATGCCCACAGCTCAAGATTTCAATAAATGAATACACATGCACAACCAAAAATAAGATCAAAAGAAAGGAAAGGAACCCTCTCAGCCATCCATCATTGGCTGTAATAAGCAAATGCAGCAACTGTTCAAGGCTAGACAGTTTTTCTATAGAAATGGGATATATATATATATATAGATACAATAAACACAAAGCTCAATTGTACATGAAAAAATTATCTTATAAATAAATTTAAAAAGAGAAAGGGAGAGAGAGAGAGAGAGGAGGGGTAGGAGGAAAGGGGAAAAACCCATGACGGCAAAAGAAGAATATATTTCGTGTTACAACAGACAGTGGGTTTGGGATTTGCACCTGTTATCCAGAGTGATGCAAAATTTGATAAACAGGCACCATTGCACATGCAGCCAGCAATTGCATACCACTAGCTCCAATTCCTATAACCACTGACTTTCAAAAAATGAACCATCCTCAATAGATAAATCATCACGAAGCAGTGCCACAACTAGGAAGGTGACATCAATCTAAGCATTGGCTTCCAAAGATTGAATGTTCTCAGATTAGTCTTTTGGCTTGATCTCTCGCGTACCCACTAACACTATCACGGATCCCTTCTGTATCTAGGAGTGGAAGAGCCCGATCGGGAGCTTTGGATAGACTGGGTTTCAGGGTCAAATTTTTGGGAAGCAAGATAAGATAGAGCTGTCACTACATCTGCTATGAGGGGCCGCATGGTAGGCTGCTCCTGAACGCACATTGCAGCAACAGCAAGAGCTTGGTACAAGCCCCTAACTGGATATTGGCCTTGGAGCATTGGATCAGCCATCTGTGAGAATTTTCTTCGGTCTTTGAACAAGGGTCTTGCCTGCAATGTAGAGAAAATATTTACAGAAAATCCATACAGCTACTTTAGTTGGTACAAGAGATTGTGCGTTACCTCTTTCCCTTCCATAAATTAAAGGAACTGTCACTATACTCGAAATAAGTTCCTTTTCTTTTTAGTTAGTATATAGTTAGTGTATATATATATATATACAGGAGTCTTTTTTCCAAGTATGTTTCACTTTTATTAAATGAAACAGCAGGCCACATAGTTGTTCATGTTCTTATGGTGCTTGGCACCACCATATATCTTCAAGACGACCAAAAAATACCTGAAAAATGATTTTCAACAACATTGTTATTAGAGTGGAGAAGACAGGGCTATCTTACCCATGCAACCAGATTGTGTTCCCCAGTGGATTTTGAATTGTCAATTGCTTTTCTGCCGGTGATGATTTCCAGAAGAACAACCCCAAAACTATAAACATCTGATTTCAAAGTAAGCTGACCTGTCATCGCATATTCTGGTGCACAATATCCATATGTTCCCATCACTCTAGTGGATACGTGCGTCTTATCCCCAACTGGACCCAACTTGGCCAAGCCAAAATCGGATAGCTTAGGATGATACCCTTCACCAAGCAAAATGTTTGAGCATTTTAAATCACGATATATAACAGGGGGGCTCGCTTTGTCATGCAAATACTCCAAGCCCTTTGCAGCACCCGCAGCTATTTTCATTCTTGTATTCCAGTCAAGTCGTTTTTTATCAGGTGGAAGGTCTGACATATAAAAGCATGCGAGATGAAAAAAATTACTTTGCTTTGCCAATAGATAACGCATCAAAGGACAATAAAGCAATGAAGAAATAGGCAAAAAAACATCTAGCACCTGAGCCACAGACAACAAACGTGTGTTCTTAAGCACCACAAACTGACACCTTTCAAACGCAATAGGGAAGTACTAACTACTAGTGTGCCACTCAGATGATTGCCAATGCCTAAAAACAATCATGATCAGATGATTTTGCATCGTAATTTAAATAGTCTCTTGAATACTATTCAAAATACCCCCATTTGAATTAAAACAGTAAACCAAAAGATTCCAAAATCATCTGATCATCTATTTTCCCGCCATGCAAATATATTTCACAAGACCCATTAATGGTTGGGTCTTGAAAATTTACTTGCAAGCTAAATGTACAAGGGATCAGGCAGTTGTGTAGTCTCAGTGCTAGGAAACATATTTTAAGATATGAAAAAATTAAATTTATTACTGTACATACCATGTAGATGGTCTTCCAAAGATCCTAATGGCATGTATTCATAAACCAAAAGTCTCTGATCTCCATCAGCACAGTAGCCAATTAAGTTAACAAGGTTAGGGTGGTGAAGTAGGCTCAACATCAATACTTCAACAAGGAATTCCCTGTTCCCTTGCAACCCATTACGATCAAGTTGCTTGATAGCCACAATCTACACCAATCAAAAATAACAAAGTTTAGGTTTGCCCATGAGCTTATTATTTAGTGCCAACCTAGATTCATAAGCAATTAAAATATCAAATCCTAACACTTTAAATATCAATGAAGAAATCCCATGGCAAGGGAAATCAAACAACCAACATGATAAGCACAATGAAACCAGTATATTTTTAACATATAGTTTGGATGTTTAGAACTAATAACCTCATCTTATTTTTTGTAACAGTTAAGCTCTGTTAAACTTGACAAACCTGATTGGTACTCTCCAGTCGCCCTTTATATACTCTGCCAAAACCGCCTTCGCCCAAAAGACAATCTGCCCTGAAATTCTTTGTTGCAGCCGCCAATTCACGAAATGTAAATGTGTGTGCTGCAATATGATCGGATCCTCCATCCTTAAAGGCCTCCTTCTTTACATCCAGCGATGAATTCACCTTCAATTTCTCTGACTCTGGGAAACAGGGAACAAAATTGCAATCACCCTGATCCAAAGACAAATGCAGATAACAACATAACCAGCGGTACACAGATACATTAGCAAAGCCCAAAGTTGCTTTCCGAATATGATTCTCGTGACCGCAAAAAAGCATTACCACCATCATTATGAGCTTAAAAAACAAAGGCATAAAAGACAAAGCAAACACCCAGGAAGGATATAAACTTGGATTTTTCCAATCACGAGAAACAAACAAATAACCCATATGCATAAATAGTACCACGCATTGCTTCCATCAAAACCATCATTATAGAACGGTAACAAACAAAGAATAGTTTCTAAACTCAATGAAATTCTAATCCACTCTTCAGACCTAAACCAACAAGATAGCATGCCCTTCGTTAAAAACTGACACAGACCCCAAAACTAATTCAAATTTAAACCCCTTGAAAACAATACAAATTGCTTAATCTAAAACCCTTCAATTAAACATAAACGAATGGGTTTCCATGAAACGGAAAATTGAGACCAATTAAATAAGTAGAAATTTAACTTTAAAAGGTACCCCATTAGTTTTAAAAAACCATGATTTGAAGCAAATCTAAAACTGATAATCAAAGAAGCAATAATTCTATCTACCTAAACAAATCCTATTCATAACAAATCAGATTAACCATATAATTTAAAATTTAATGTCAAACCCTTTTTAATGGCAGAAAATCCATAATAGAATAAACCAGGAGATTAATAAACACACATGAAAGGTATAAGCAAAACAAATGATTGTAGCAAAAAAAAAAAAAGTTTTCCCGAATCATTTTCTTTAAACTCGAAACAGATCGAAACATTATCACAGACCCACAAAAGAATGGTTCACACAACTGTGAAAATGGCATGTCCTGGTCAATTTTTAAGCAAATCAAGAAGGTCCCAATGTATGAAAATTCCCCGCCCCCAAATAAATAAATAAAAACGGACATAATGAGAGTGTGTTTGAAATTTGTTCAGTGTTGTTTCATAGAAATACCTGAATTTGATGGGATCTGATCGTCAGGCTTCCTGTTCTGCTTCTTCTTTGCTTTCTTCTTTGATTTTCCGGAGCATAGAAACCAACCCATGGCTTCTCTCTCTTTACCCCGAGAATATAGCACAGGAGGGAGAGAGAAAAGAAAAGCAGACCAAACACGACTTCAGACTGAGAGAGTGGAGAGAGAAAAAGAGGAGAGAGAGAGAGAGAGGGTATGTTAAATTCACTAATTCAGGCAGAGGAGACTCTAGTATATATCTTTTCATCCAGGTTTGTTTTTGCTCCTGGGCCCCTATGTCTTGGCATATTGTGATCCATTCCCCCAAATCATGTGTATTTTATATTCTTCCCTTACACTAACCAAAACCTATTTTATTAGGAAAAATGTTCTTACTGGAGATACCTCATTTTAATTAAAATCAACTAAAATTCTTGAGCCATTTAATTGGAATCTTGAGATGAATCATGCATTAGGTAAATGGAAATCCAATGACTTGTGTTCTTAGTTTATTTGAGTTAAAATAAAGTATAACTGATGAGATCGGGACTTATTTTATTAGGTTCATAAATGTTATATATCCCAAAAATTATTCTAAAAAAATATTTCAAATAAATCATGAATTTTCATTTATTATCAATAGAATATTTGCTTTAAAAAAAAATGAATCATCTGCTATATCATTTGAAATACACTTTTGGGACATATAATATTGTTTTATTGGATTTCCGCTTTAGATCTCGAAAAAAGCAAATGAGAAAGAAAAGAAAAATACCCAAACTCGCTTGAGAATTTTCCTTTATTTTCCTTTACTTTTTAATTCCAAAATGTTCTTTCTTTTTTCGTTACTTTTTAATGTCCAAAAAGAGTGTAATTATAATTAAGACAATAATCTTTAGAATCGACAAAAGTAATGTAAAAAAAAAATGAATTTTATGCGAAAATTCATTCATGAAGACATAGATGTGTCGCTAATTTTAGACTACATGAGAAAATATTTTTGAATATTATTTTGTGTTCAATGACTATCGCTAAATATGAAAATGTAAAATAAATTAGAACACTGAACAGGCTTTCCTTATATTGAAGGTACATTTGTGTTAGCATTTTCTTAAATCACTCTTTAAAAACCATTTCTTTATATATCTTTTTAGAGTTATATCCAATTCATGAGTTATGTTCAAATCATGTTTTCATATATCAAATTTTTTATACTAAAAAGTTATTGTGGCAAAAGTTAAAGTTCTCTAACGTTTTCCGTAATTATTTACAGTATAAAAAATTTTTCAACCATCCTATCAATTCTCAAGTTGCGTATAAATGATTATCGCTTCATCTTTTAGATTTGGTAAAATTTTGAATTTAAAAAATGATTAATAATAATAATAATAATGCAAAAGGTCCTTAAATAATGCAGTGTGATATATAAGTAAGATGAAAATTTGAAAAACATATTGGTCGAAATAAACCAAAAAAAAACATGATTGCATGTGATTTAATAGAAATTTCATAAAATGGATGGAAATGGAAAAGAACTTTTATATATATATATATATATAATAGACACTTATCATTTTTTTCGAACTCCCTTAGTACTGATAAATGAGTATTGATGAACTTTCATATGATCAAATTTTGAAAGTAAAAATACATGCTATTAGGTCAACTTGCTTAGCAATATGAGAAAGCTCATCTTATCTCATGAATTAAAAATGGAAATATAAATTTTCTTGATTTGTTTTTTATTTATTTTATATTAAGGTAAAGGATAAAAAATTCATTGATTGATCGAAACATTTGAATTCTACTTTCTATTCAAAAGGGTGGGGACCAACAAGCTTCAAGATTGTAGCTGGCACAGACCAATTATTAAAAAACAAAACAGTAGGGTATAAATCCTAAATAAGGAAGAGTATAAGAGTACCAGCACAAATCCTTGTTTGGGCGCTTGTATTTTTTTTTCAAATAGGGCACCTCTGGATGTAAAAAGACAATGTTAACCTCACAAATAATCCTATAATCCTTAAAATGATGGGCAAACTTGTCTTTCGAACCTTATTAACAAGAAAAATTGTCTCATTAAAGGTGGATTAAATAAACTAATTTGCCTTCAACTATTTTTTTGATTATATTTTTCTTTTGTTTGAATAATTAAGATTTTTTTAACAACAATAATTAATAATTAATGCTAATTTGAAAACACCCCTTTTGGCGACATTATCGAGGCTTTGAAAGTGCTATTTTTGTCAAGCCGCGTTTTAAGGAATTTTAAAAAATATTATATATATATATATATATATATATTATCGTTATTTAAGTATCAGTTTTTTATATATTATCGTTATTTAAGTATCAGTTTTTTTCACAGACAGTTTTCTCATGAACCAACCGTTGAATCACTGTAATTTTTAACAAACATGATATACGTAATAAGAGTATCTAATTCAACGGTCGATTTTTCAAAATATGTCCAAACTATCCTAATGAGGAGTGGATCGTATTTATCCAAATGGAGTCTGGACCCCAATGAATCATATATATATATATATATGATCCATTGAGGTCCGAACATTAAGCTTAATTTAAAGGTCCACTTTTCACTGGGATTAGTATTTTGGAAAATCGACCGTTGGATTAGATAATCTTCTAATGTATATCATGTTTGTCAAAAATCACAGTGATCCAAGGATCAATTTTTAAAATACAGACTGTTAAACAATTGTTACAGCATCCAATGATAAATACTATTAGCGTATTTCATGGATCACTGTAAATTTTTACAGACATAACATACATAAGAAGATTGTCTAATCTAACGGCTATTTTTTCAAAATACTATCTGCTGTGTGAGTAATGGTGAGTGGACCTTAAAGTAATTTAAGTTCCGGATCTTAATGAATCAAGTCTCTATATATAATAGAAATGCCCTTATTGAGATGAATCTTCCATTAAGTGAATGGGAATCCAAGGGTTCCTGTTATTTGCTCACTTTAGTTAAAGTGAGCAAATGCTCACTAGAGAATTTTTCTATATGTATATATATCAACATCATATAAAAGATATGAAAGTGTTTTGATGGGATGTGGATAAGATTTACATTCTATCAATGTACAAGGATTTTTTAAATTTAACCCAACGGTCATTATAAAATCTAAATTTTGGTCAATCGTTCAAATTTAATGAAAATTTATATATATAAACCAAATGTAAATGATCTTTAAGTGTGAGTCACGTATATAATGAATAGAAAATTTTGAAAATTTTAATATTATTTAATTAGTGGGACTACTGTTACAGTCGGAGCCATATCATTTAAAGTGGGAGGCCATAACCAGAAATACGAGAATGAAAGAGGCAAATATTATTAGAGTATCATATGAGACGTACTAAATATTCAAGGTATTAACTTGATGGATAAATGATCCATTGGGGTCCCTTTTTACGGTCCACTCCTTATTGAGATAGTTTGGATAGGTATTTTAAAAAAACGACCGTTGGATTAGATCTCCTGTCACATTTGTCATGACTGCCAAAAATCACAGTGATCCAATGGTTGGTTTCTAAGAAAATTTAGTGTGAAAAAAACTGACATTTTTTTATTCTTTTAAGTGTCGGTTTTTTTTTTTTACAAACAGTTTTATCATAAACCAACTGTTGGATCACTGTGATTTTTGGCAAACATGACATACGTAACAGGAGTATCTAATCCAACGGTCGATTTTTCAAAATATCTATCTCAGTGAGAAGTGGACAGTAAAAAGGGACCCCAATGGATCATTTCTGTAACTTGATGTACTAAATATTTAATTTATATTTCATATGTATCAAATATCAATCCATGAAATCGAACGTGTAATAATTTAAGAAGGAATTTGGGTCTATAATCTATTAATATTTAGTGCTTAATCGGTTGACCATTCCACTGATCTTTTTTTATTTGGAACATTTACATAAAGATATGTGAACTTAATTTCCCTTTGGTGAGACAAAAATAAAGTTGCCAGTGCTAGCTGCTGCCTAGCTGCTGCCGCTTTAATTTTTTTGGAATTTATAGAGCTGGTTTTTGGCCTTTTATTTTCTTTCTTTTTTATTTTTGTCCTTTTATATATATATATAATATATATATGTGTGTGTGGGGAAATGATCTTGGCCGTATATGTTTATTTTAGTTAAAATCAGTATGAAGGTAATAAATAATTGTATTATACATATTTTAAAAAATTAACTGTTGGATTAGATAATAACTATACTTATATATGTCATTTATGCTAAAAAAATAGAATGATCTAACAGACGGTTTTTTAGAATATTCATGAGAAAAATTGTGACAGTTTACAGCAATCACAATTTTTTCACGATTTATATTTTAAAATGTTGACATCACATTATTGCGATTTTTGACATACGTCCATAAGAAGTGTATCAAATCCAATGGATAGTTTTTCAAAATATGTATCCCACAATTATATATTAGTTTCATACTCAGTTTGCTAAAATAAGTGTATGCTGACAGGATTATTTCTAATATATATATATATATATATATATATATATATATATATAAAGGCACCTTAATTTTGAATGAATGCCACAACCATCCATCACTCAGTCTCAAATTTGGCATGGGCTGTTGTTGGCATCCATCTCACATTGCTAAAGGGTTTCCAGTGATTATTGAATCAAAATTTTGTGTTCCTACCCGCTCATTCTATGGTTCTGCCAAAACACTTTAATTCACTCATATGAAATTTAATTCAGGCACGCAGTAACAGGGTTTTAAATTTTATTTCTTATGATCGAAGATTGGTTCACTTGTTACTTCTCTCCTTCTTCTTCTTTTTAAAACTCAAGATGTCCGGACCAATTTACGCGCACTACGACATACCCTAAGGAAACTACTAATCCTACTGCTGCTAATGTGTATCATTTATGGGGAAAAAAATCAAGCATGCTCCAATGAAATACATCAGGATTGAAATAGTGTTTTGAAGTACTCCTATAGGGAAGCAAATGATAGTGCGGATTTGTTATCCAATCATAGTTTATCATGACCTTTAGTTCTCACCCCTCTTGACATTGTTTCCCCTCCTCTTTCTTTCCTTCTTTTGGGTGATCTTATTTGGCTAAACTTTCCCCATTTGAGTTTTTGCAACTAGGCCTTGGCCTCCAATTGCACAAAAATAAATAAATAAATAAAACTTATCGAATTTATGGAACATATGACATTTTTTTTCCCCAACAACATATAATATCCTAAACCTACTTCGGTTAAAATTTGAATCCAAAATAATTCCTGAATCGAGTGAGATCACCCATGAACTTTATTTACCCGACAGTCAAAGTGTAAAGAATCAATCACAGAATGACATCAGCAAGCTACTTTAGTGAATTTAGATAGAGTGAATTCACTTTGGCATAAGATGATTAACTCAAGTAATCTATTAATACTTTGATACGATCAATATCTTTATGATAGTTTGAATCTTTGAGCTTGTCCTCTGACAATGAGTTGTTTCATTTTGAGCTATGTTGGACACACAATTTAATAAATATATTATGTCGCATATTCATCCCACTAATATAAACTAAGCTAAAACTAGCACAAGACTTGCATATATATATATACTAGTATTGAGTCGCGCGATGCGCAGCCTGCGTGATGCGGGGCCTGCGCGATGCGCGGCAACCACAAATAAAATTATGAACATTAAATTAATTTGCACAGTAAAAAGCAAACATGAAAAGAAACATGTACTCGTTTATATATGTGCTCTTAAATAAACACCATTGTTTGGCTTTCTAGAATTGCACTGGACAGATGTACTGATTAAAGATAAAGGGACAACAAATATATCACTTTTCTTAAGGCTTAGCAAATTTTTTCACAAATTGGCAGAAAGTCATCATGAAAAAAAATAAAAAAATCCCCACGTGATGCATGGCAAAGCCATTAAAAGCAAATTCATGAGAAGCATTTTTTTAAAAAATATATTTCTTTTCTTTTTATTCTTATAATTTATGCTTCCATGAATTGATTCTTACAAAATTATCCTAACCAACCACTGGAAAGATGTACTAATTAAAGATAAAGGGACAACAAATATATCACTTTCCTTGAGGCTTAGCAAATTTTTTCACAAATTGGCAGAAAGTCACATGAAAAAAAAAAAAAAAATCCCCACGTGATGCATGGCAAAGCCATTAAAAGCAAATTCATGAGAAGCAAGTTTGGTTTAAAGTAATAAAATTGAAGAGGTGGGAAAGCAAAGCAAGTCAACTGCTAGTGTGAAATTGAAGACAAAAGAAGGAGGATCACCTGTGCAACAATTTGGCAACCCATGCCACCACTTGAGCATAGAATAAAATCAATTAATGTGATGAAATAATATGTGAAGTAATATGTGAAGTTTAGCGTAAATGTTATTATATAAAGAGAGAGAAATAAGAAGAAAAAGAAAAAGATTGAGAAAAAGAAGAAGATACATTGTCCTTGGAAGCAGCAGCAGTAGCGTGGAACTGTGGAGAGAGAGAAAAAGAAGAAGATACCTGGTCCTTGGAAGGAGCAGCAGTAGTGGTGAGAGGAGACGTGGGGCTGCTAGAGAGATAGAGAGAAGGCGTGGAGAGATAGAGATAGAGAGAGAGAGAGAGAGAGAGAGAGAGAGAGGAGGGGCCTTCACCTATTATTCTTATAAAATAAATTATGTAAATTCAAAATTGAAATCTTATCTTAATTTAAATTAAAACCAATTGAGAGTGAGAGGAGGAGGTTATTCAATTCTTATCTTATAATATGAGATTTTTATAAAATTAAATAAAATAAAATCAACCAATGAGAATGAAAAAAAGGAGAGAAGCTGGAGAGAGAGAGAGAAGGAGGTTTATCTAAATTCAAAATTGAAATCTTATCCTAATATAAATTAAAAACCAATTGAGAGAGAGAGAGGAGGTTATCTGCTTGGAAAGAGAGAAATCAACCAATAAAAATTAAAAAAGTGAGAGAATTAAGGAGAGACAACCACATCAGCCTAGCAAACTGCTCTATATATTATATAATATATTGTATCTGAAGCCCTTGTAATGCCTTGATATTGAACAGTAATCCTTTAAATTAAGGTAGAGTTTGCCAATACATAAATGAGTGTACTCTTATCACAATATATATCTTTAATTTTTTTATTTTATAAAATATAAACTTGTTGAAAAATTTTGACGATTTGTTCATATCAAATGATATTATAATTAGCGCGTATAATATCATATCAATTATTACAATAAAATAATTAACAAGAAAAATCATATGGCACACTATGTTATCACACCATTTGATACAACATAAGATAGAAAAAAATTAAAATTTTGATTAATTTAACAGTATTTTTTTAGAAAAATATTATAACACTAGATACTTTAACCCGAAGTTAGAAATCACCTGATGTGTCCTTTGAGTGGTAAGATCTCTCTTTTTAAATTGCTTTCTTCTTTTTTATACACCACTTAAACCACGACACGTCAGGGTGGTTTTTAATTTCGAGTTAGTTTTTCTTTCATAATTTGTTGTCTGATTTTGTATAATCACATGCATGACACATGCCTTTATTTTTACTAACTCTCTTTGTCCCTTAAAAATAGGCATCTTCCAAAAAACACGCTTATTAAGAAAATTCATTAATGCATTGATTTTGTGATTTTTTTTATCTTTTATTTCTAAAACTATTCTTTTTCTATAATTGGTGTCATGTCAAGGCATTCTTGGAATAATCAAGGGTAATATGAAAAAGTTTAAAGGAAAGGTCTGCGTGCTTTGCAAAGTGAAAGGAAAACGCTTTTCAAAAACAAAAACAAAAACAAAAGCAGCTTGCTCTGTTTCTCTCTCTCTCTACCCTCTATTTTTGCCTATTTGTTTATCAACCAAGATTCTCCTAACCAGACCATAAAATTGGCTGGTAGTGACTCAATGGTCCTCGATCAATAAATGGGTGTTGATATTTGTATGGTATTGGCAGGCTTTCCCGTATTAGGGCAGCTTTATATCTCCCCTGTGATCTCCATCCAACTTATTAACTAACGTACATATTATCTCAAAAAATGTTATTGTTTGTTAATTTGTTAATGCGGTATTGAGATTAAAAATGCTATTCAACTAGTCATTTTAACCATCCTAATATGATTGACCTAAAATTCATATCCGCATAGTTGAAATTCAGCTCCAACAAAGAGGGGACATGTTGGTTAGCTGACGTTTGTTGGCGGCCATGCATTGCTATATTTGGGAAAGGATTCCCCAAATTTTTTCATTTATTTATTATGGCCGAGGAGATGGGGAGGCAAATGTGAGGAGTGGACTGGCTTTGGTTTCTAACGAAAAGTTTTTGACAATTTCTTAAGCCCTCTCTGTTCTCGCATCATGTGATGATGACTTGCACAAACAGTTTGTTAGCATAAACAGCGACAACGCCAAACTCTTGCCACCATGAAAAATGGGCAACGTTTTTTGCTGTTTTCTCGTTGTTTCTGCCAAATTATTAAGGATAAGCCGATGAGACATCCGACCAAATTTAGAGGATGCCCTCATGCATCATGGTTTTGTCGAGTCTGCGTCCCGAGAAAGCCAAACATTTCATGCCACGTCAGAGAAACGAGCTAATTTTTTTTTACTTTTATTTTCTCTCTTTTCATTTTTATTTTATTTTATTTTTATTTTCCGTCCCGCCTGTGGATGAATGTGTTCCTCTCTAGGTCCGTATTCTGGAGCTGCTGGACAACAGAGATTCTAAAGGCTGGAACTCAGAGACGTTAGACTCTCTCTCTCTCTCTCCCCTGTTTGAGTTATATATATATATATATGTTTTATCATGTGGATAATTATTCTCTGACTGCTTATGGCATCACAAACCTGTCGGCCAGCCGGAAGCAGTTGTGTCCATCTTGAATCTCTTCCATTAGTGCTCCATCAGTTTTTGGTGTTTAAGAACTCTACTCTTCAGGTTTGTGTTCTGCGCTATGTGTTGATGTTTTTATTCATATGCTACTCACGCTAGTCTCAGAATGTCGGTAACAATGAAAAAAAAAACATGAAGCAATTCAGTTTCTGAAACAAATATTTATTTATTTTTCCCGAAGCATTTCCCAGCATTCGATGTATAGATGCTAAGATCATCGTGGTGAATAAAGCAGTTGGTTTAAGTTTGATACCTGGTTTTGGTTGTAAACCAAATTCCCAGCTGTGAGAGGGTTGTTTTTGCAATGAGAAATTCCGCATAATCTCACCATCAGCATCCCGCATCTCTGCCTTCTCATCTGAGGCTCCTTTTTTCATATGGTTGGATATCTGTGATTCTGTAGGAAACAGTTTTAAGATGAAAACAAAATGCAGCCAAGATGACAAGAAAATCTGAACAGGTGAGCTCCCAACAACACAAGGTAAAACGGAACCAGAAACACAAAAAATAAAAAATAAAAATAAAAATAAAAACGTTTTGCGAGCATTTGCTGATGAAAACAAGGACCTGAGAAGAAACAGCAGTGCACCATATCGAAAGTTTTATTAGGGAAGGATACCTTTTCAAAGGGTTACCTTCTGTTAAGTAGTAGTAGTATTGATAGCAATATGAGTCTACAAGGCCATAAAAATACAGTCCAAGGAGTGTTTCGATAATCCTTACCCAGACCCCCATATAGCCTATTTAGTTTACAATCAACCATAACTCTTACCAATATGATCTTTCTCCTAATTCACTGGGGCAGAAGCTCCCTCCCTACATACACAGCTAGTGCTAATCTCATGTACAAGAATTCCAACACGCACTATCAGGGGAAAGGGTTGGGTTAGCTATCTGCATCCTTGCTTTTATTTTCGTATACTACCTGTCGCACAAACTGTCCTCGAACACGTGGTCTCTGTTCCGCCAGTCTCTTCCTGCTGTGGTACCGGACCTGAACATTATGATGCAGGGAAGGTATTCTTATGACATGAAGTAAGGACTGCATATGATAATGTAAAAGCAACAAAAAGATCAATGATGGCAAAGATCATCTCTTGAAGGCTTCTTTCGAAAATGCACTTCGTTTCACTTTCTTGAATTGGCTTTAGGGCATTACCAAGGTTCCTCAGTTCTATATTTTCATAAAAGTAATGGATTATGGAAGCCTTTCATCCGTAAAATCCATGGTAATTGCTGTTTTCTCCCAGTGTATAGAGCATTTGTGTGCACATGTAACATAGAAGGTTCTTGTCAAATGTGGCATTGTTTAAAATTTTCACAGTATTCCGAGCCAGACAGATCTCCCATGCAGGGAAATTGGCCATTAAAAGTCTGTTTAAGCCAGGTTCAATGTACTGCGAAGCAATGAGTTTTGCCTCTTGGTGTAAATGTTACAAGAAGAATGAAATTCTAATTACCTTCTTCTCAAAGCATCGTTCTTTCCTCTTCTGGCGGAATTTGTTAAGAGCAGCCACTCTTTGTGTAAACCGGCTTTGATCAACTCCACTCTTGTTTCCGCTTCCGCTCCCACTTGCGTCACCAGCACTACCTTTTCCAGCTATTCCATTATCACTTTCCATGTTAATTTCTCCATCATTTACGACCATGGTGCTCCCATGCTGCCCATTGCTCCCATGGTCACTTCCCAAGCCACTTCCATTCAAACTATGATTACCAGTATCGCCTTCAATCGCTGTTCTCAACACACTGGATGACCCAGAATGCGGAGCCGCAGCCCCCATGTTTTTCAAAGAAAAATCATCATGGTTGGGTAGCTGCTGCTGTTGTTTCATTTTATGGACATGGTGGTGATGGTGGTGGTAATGGTGATGGTGATGCTGGACTTGGACCTGTCGGTGTGCGCCCCTTGTTTGCTCCAGAACTGTGCTAGCTGTTGCAGCATTGGTCTTACTTGGTATGGTAGGCTGAAGGTGAGATATAAGGAGGTTTTGCACTGGTTGAAAGGCAGAGGAAGGATGGAGATAATCGACGGTGGGTTTAGGCACCGGTTCATCACTGAATGCTGCTGGCTTGGTGCATGTATTATTTGTTGTGGAGCCCATGTCATTGTTGTTGCTACTTCCATTGGAACACTGATTGGGAGTGCCATTTGAATTAGATTGAAAATTATGCCTTGATTCTGTCTTTGCAGCTTCCAAGCTATTATCGAGTGGAGAGCAGCTACCTATATTCCCATTTGGAGCCTGAGTAGCAGTTGAAGCAAAATTATACCTGCACAGTAATGAAAATTGTATGGATTTTTTTTTTCAAATATATATATATATATATATATATATATATATATATATATATTATCAAAGGTTAGAAGATGGATGTTTTTAGGATTTAAAGACTCACTCATACCTGGAGAAGGCTGAAAGGTCTGAATGCCTCCAAACATTTCTGTCCTGGGCATTGGTCTCATTATCTCCAACATCTCTCTGCCGCTTCAAACCGAGTTCAAGGGAGGGCATTTCCTCAGTTTCATTAATGACCTCATCTGTCTGAGGATCAGTACTGTGGGTGATGACACCCATTAGATCTGCAGTTTGGTTCGTCAACTCGCCATTTGGTTTCTCACCATTGATCTCTGCTTGTCCTTTCTTATATTGTCCATCATCTTTCTTGGAGTTTATTTCAGAAAATTTTTCCTTACTAGTGCCTGCTGTGTTTTCACGTGGGCCTTCAAGCTGTAAATTTGGATTTCTAGATACTCCAATTTCCAAGTCTTTGCCCATTGGAACATTATCTGAGGATGAAATGCAGTACAGTTTTAACCAAAAGATAAAAAATATTAAATTACATTGAAATTGTATCAGAAAATAATATAGAACCCGGTTGCAATTGCTGCAAAGTGCAAACAGAGCCATGCCTACCAAGTTCATGATCCTGTCCTTGGCACTCCCTTGTGGCAATCATAAAGTCCCAGTTGTTGCCGAATGCTTTGGGCCTAGAATGAATAACCAGGGCACAGGTGCTATCAGAAGGTGGATCCGCTAATTGGTCCAATGGTAACGTTGGTTCAGGGCTATCAACTTCTACTGCCCTTTTTGTCCAAGAGCTCTGCAATACGAGAACATGATCAATAACTCAGAAATTCAAAGCAGGTTGTTTTGAAATTCCAAGTCAATACCGATGTATGAACTAGTACGTTTAAATTACCATTCTTTCATTATATATTTCACTATATATACATGCACATATACACACACACATACACGCATGCATGCATGTGCCTGCGAATTCCCACAAACATACATCAAAAGTTCACACTAAACAAAATCTAACACACACACCACAAGTTCATACTTAACAGAACCTTTTTTTAACTATTTGGGGTTATCTACATGCAACATTCACTCCAAGGGACACCTCTTTGCAAAACTTTAGGATATCACATTCTTTCTCACTGCTTTGACCCAATTCTTGTAGGCCTTCTTAGCCTTATAGCAAGTATTTTCAATTTGAATTATATATTACTTCAAACTGGTGTAGTTATTGATCTTTAATACACATTATCAAATCATCTTATCCAACTTAGCTCTCTCTTGCTTTCATGAACACATTTTTTTTTTTAATCTATACTTTCATTTTTGCTACTCTCATCCATCACCACAAAGCACATGCTTGCTTGAATGCATGCATTTACATACAAGCATGTAAACAAATATCTGTCTATGCATGCATTTATAAGGCCTTTTATGATTAGATACATGAAATCTTAGTGCTGATTAGGTCCTGACAGGCTGCATAGAGCAGAAACCATTTCGGTCCCATCTTTTATGTCAAGTTTTTATATGACAAATTATATGATGCATCATTTTTTTATGGGAAAGTAGGCATAAAAATTCCAAGCTTAATATGTGCTCAATAACTGAAGAGAAACATAATTTGTTCCTCTTATTTCTTATATTTGCTCAACAAATGTATCATACATGTACATATCTAACATTAAGGTAGTTACAAAAAACTTATTAACTTGTTAATATTGGAACTTTGAATTTTGTGGTAAAATTACAATCAACCTTCAAAAGATGAAGAAATACCATACTTCAATATGTGGAGTGAAAGATATGTCCATTGAGAAATCATCCAAAATCCAATTTTATAGTGGAGATGATTCCATAAAAGCGCTTGTTTCACTAGTGAAAATTTGATCCACGAAACTTCACCAAACATGAGTGAAACGGGCATTTCTTCATGCCAACCTTAAAGGGGAAGTTCATATGAAGACACTACCAGTATTTCAGGTATTGGATGCTTGGAAAAAAATCTGTCAGCATAGATATTCTCTTCAAGAACTAAAGCAATCTTTTCAAGCTTGTCTCAAATGGTTTAATGGAACCATGAAGCAGGTTGGATCCATACAAAGTCAAGCAGATCATAGTATCATACCTTGTTTTTGAAGCATAACAACCCTACTGTTAATGTAAATGAAATTATGGTTCAGCTATGATCCTTGATAAGTACAGTACGGATTTGTTTTGGAGCCACAAAGGAAATAAAAGTAAGTATTATATTCTAAATGCAATAATATACATGATGAGGAAGGAAGGGGGCTAAATAATATCCTTTAGTAAGAATTTTATCATTACTAGCAAACAGAAAGAACCAATGACCAAGCCAACAAATCATTGAAAGAACTTAACACTAGTCCTACTCATATTCATTGTTTGAATGTTTATATGTATCTATATGTACATAAAACACACATATCTAAATACATGAATGTATTAGAGTGTCTATGTATGTGTTTATGGATATAAGCTTAGCAAAGAGATATAAAAAACTAGTTGCTCATACTTTATAAAAGCTATTCATACCTGAGTGCCACTTCCATTGTCGCTTCCATCCCTAACATTGAGACCGATGCTTCCATTATCATCCTCATCATTGCTGCCAGTGTTGTTGTCTGACTCTTCAACACTTTTTGACTTTGCATATTTTTGAGTCCGTATGCCACTTTCACTTCCGCTACCACTAGACTGATGAAAGGATGAGTCATGAATGCAAAATAGAAGCGCAAAATGCTGCATTTTTTGTGGTCTTAAATCCATGAAGTGGTGAATAATGATAAAAACGGATAAGATAAACTGAAAAGTTATACAATGATTAAACTCCTCAATTGACATCTAGCACAATGTTATAACTTCCAAATCAGTGCCTCTTCCCTGTGGGATAGTTCAACAATTGGTGCCCGTTAGCATTTACATGCTATATCAAAACCAACCTTCAGTAATAAGTCCAAAAATGGTTCATGACACAGTATCATATATGAAGTGGAATAACTAAGCAACTCACACTGTGGCATTTCCTCCAAACATGCTGCCAAAGGTTTTTAAGCTCATTCTTTCGAATAGGCTTCACTAGAAAGTCAACTGCACCCTTTGACAAACACTTAAAGACTATACCCATAGAATCATGAGATGACATCACTGCACACAAAACTCACCAGATGTAGCAGTTAAAAGTATCAATTTGTTAAAATAAAGAACGGAAAGAGCGTTACTTTCGCATAAAAGGAACATCAAAATTGTACTCACTAATCACAGGAA
Organism: Hamamelis virginiana; assembly: GCA_017140935.1. Classification (NCBI taxonomy): domain Eukaryota; kingdom Viridiplantae; phylum Streptophyta; class Magnoliopsida; order Saxifragales; family Hamamelidaceae; genus Hamamelis; species Hamamelis virginiana. The sequence goes on along the minus strand of JAESVK010000377.1, from coordinate 1,640,052 downwards.
CGTTCTTGCAAGTTTTGTGGCTCATAATCTTGCATAGAAGGTCAATGCCTGATAAAAAAGGCGTGACCACCTCGGTCAATACAAGATCAATACGAGCGGTTAGATCTTCCAAGATTTTCCATGCTTGTAGGCCATTTGCTACAGCAGTAACTGTCAAGATGCAAGAAGGTATTAGATGCATTGAAAACAAATAATAAAAATGAAAAATTCAATGCATTCATGGATGGAAGGGATGTTATTTTAATCAAAAGTTCACATATCAAATTACAAAAAGGCCCAAATTTATAATAGATACATCATAAACAATATAAAATTTTAAAGGCTATCAATCCTCCAGGAAACACCATTCTGATATTGTGAACTTTAAGAAAACCTATCACTTCAAAACTTATATGGATACAGAAAACATAACATAGATACATACTCCAATCAACTTACATAAATACAGAAAACATTACATTTACCGCCACCATTGCCAGAAGATAGGCATGAAAGGCCAACAACTGGATTGGCCCTAAATGTTTATATGGATACTAAAATGTATTGTGATTTGTGACGACATTAAATACCTATCAACAATGATTGTGAAGTAAATTTTTAAATAAAATGTGTGTTTCTTATCATGTTTTAGAGATGATTGGTGGTGATTCAAGAGAAGGCAGTTTAGGTAGTGGCCAATGGAGGGTGGAGGACAAGAGATGGGTTGTGGGGGGTTATCATGGCAAGAATGGAGGTGGGGGCAGTGGTAGTTAGGTTAGGGGCTGATGGGGATTTGAAGGATGGAGAAACAAGCGGTAATGGGAATGATGAAGGTCGTGAGGAAGGTGATGGTGACATTGGCAGCAAAACCTGGAGGAAAAGCTCTGTTCATTTTTATAAATAAATTGCTTATCGTCAAGACTAAAAATGGTTATCATCAATAATCATCCTCGCATTAAGTGTTTTCATTTTCCTGATGCACAATTTGATAGTTTAGAGGCCCAAAAGGCCAAAACCATGCTTTCCTAAAATCGATTATTGTGTATTATCAAATCCCTGTCAGTTAAACCCTCAAATTCCATAATTTTCTTGGTGTTTTGGGGATTTCTGAGGTTGTTCCTGGGAAAGGTAGGTAAGGATGCCCGGGTTTACAAATAGATGTAAAGTATGCTCAGTGTCTCAATATTGGCAAAATCGGTGCTTATTTTTACAAATTCCCCTATTTCTTAAACGTTTTGGATTGGATTTGGTGCTAATTTAAGCAAGTAAAAGCTGTGATTAGTCAATATTCCTTTTTCAATACCAGCGGCTGGATTTAGGGCTAATTTTACAAAGCTCAAAGTCCCAAACAAAATCCAAATCAATTGTAAACAGAAATGGAACTTTTAGCTTTGGCTTAAAGAGCAAAAAAATAAAAATAAATCAAAATCTGAAATCAATAAAATAACTCTAGAATCAACACAAAAAATATGCAGGATTCAAATAAGATTCATAAGATAAAATTATTATTTATAATTTAAAAAATCAAACAGAATTCAAATCAATCACAAATAGAAACAAAATTATTAGCTCCATTTTTTTGTTCAGGGGTGTGGGAAAGAACAGCCAAATTATGAGCAGTCACAGACCTTCGTAACCGCAATTTCGAAGCAGTGCACTGACAACATGGCGAGTTGAATCATCATTTTCCACCAGCAGAACCTTCAGAGACCTAATAGACAGAAACCTCTCCCAGCAAACCACAGGCCCATGAGGCTGTTTCTGCGGTCTCTGCATAACAGCCAGGGCCTGAACTGACTCTATGTTCCCATTGTTCACATCTTTTGCATCCTCATTAACCCTCAACTCATCTTCCTGTGATAGCTCTTGGCCTTCATCTGCAACTCCATCCCTTATGTTCTCTTGCTCATCTCTCATATGGTGAATCAATTCTGCCAACCCTTTGGTTCCGGGTCTGTTAATATTCATCCGAACACTCCTCATCAACTGGATTCAAAAAGACCAATGATGAGGAAGGTACTGGATTGAGCGGGTGATAAAAGATTATCTATCCTGGTAGAGAACTTGCACATCCTGTTTCCTTCAAGAAATCAACCTCTGTAAACATAATCCCTCCAAATAATCCTACATGAGGAAAATATGCAAATTTTAAGATAAGAACTCACACAAACCACAACCATCATAAGCTCTCACAAATCACACTCCTCTAAATTGTTAAAAACAACTGAGTATACTAAAAACCACTTTCACCTTATCTAAACAGAGCAAGACATCAAACAGAAAAATTACCATACTCTAAACCCTAACATCCAGCCAATAATTAGAAATATTACAGGATCATCGATCTCGATTCAAGAACAATAAACAACAGAAAACAAAATGTCATATTTGTGAAGCTCCTTTCAGTTGCTAAGATAATAAGGAAGGAAACGAAAGCAAGATAATATAAAAAACATCCACTTATCTGAGCCTGATATAATTAATTTGGCGTATTTAATACAAGCAATTATTTTCTGGTAGCTAATAAGAAACATCACACTCAAAATTCCAAAACAACATGGTCAGATGTGGTGAGAAAGAACATGTTTGCTAGAAATTTAAGGAAAGATAAGATCCTTGATAGAGCTGAATGGCAAAAAAAGATTCATTTACCCGACCACATGTAGTTGGGATTAAGGCTCGGTCGAGTAGAGTTGTTGAGTTTTCTTCAGGTTTATTTTCTCAGAAACCAAACAGATGTTTACAGGAAACAAAATTTCAGATTTCAAGAATAAATCATGATTTCAACTTTCGCCAAGGAAAATTATTTGAAAAGGGGGCATCAATTGAACTCAAAGAAATCCTGAGAAATTTGAGAAACAGACAAAAAAGAGTCCCTCATTAACCATTTGGTTGCTGAGAAAATGTCAGAAAAGAAAAGAAAAACATAGTTTTATATTTTAGATTTTTCATCATTTGGAACCCGAGAAAACAAAAATATTGATTTTACTGAGCCTAATACTCTATCTCCAACATCTATCGAAGAGTTGTAGAACAATTTCGTGGATAAAACCCCTAGGAATACAAGACATCGACCAAGATTCATGAAAATTGTAGAACAGAAGACAAGAATCTCTAACTAATCATCCCGTCGCGGAGAAAATTATGAATACTAGTTTTTTCATCATATGGGACCTGAAAAATAAAATTTAGCTCGATGAATATGAGTTTTTCATACATTGAGAAGCTAAACATAAGCTTCCAAAAATTTATCTTCTGTTTTTTTTTTCGTCAACTCATTCAGCAATCAAACAGATGGTTCCAGAAATGAAATTCTCAGTTTTCAAGAAAATTCATGGCTTCAACTTTCAACAAGGAACAAAGATACGTTTTTTTTCTTCTTAAACTTTAGAAAATAAAATTTAAAATCCAAAAAATAAAAGCGGAAATCAGTCCAACTAATATATATATATATATATTCACCAGAAAAACAGCCTTCTCGCTTCCCGGGAAGAATTCAAAAAAAAAAAAAAATGAAGGCTATTTTCCAATTTTCAGAAAAACAAAAATCATACGATCCAAAATTTAACTTTCTTTTCCTTTCTTCAAATTTCTCAGCAAATAAATCTCGACATTTCAAGAAAAATTCTTCGCTTCAACTTTCAACAAAATAGTTTAAAAACCAGAAAAAAAAAAATAAATAAATAAAACAAAACACCCGACAAAAACAAGGCTTCTAACTTTCCGGGAAAAAGCAAGAAAATGAAAACATCATGAAACAAAAATACCTCACTAAACTCCATTCGATCTCAATCTTAAACCGCGAATCCCAACAATTCAGTAATTCAAATCAAAAGATTAGGGTTTTTTTCTTCTTCTTCTCCTCTCTCAACGTGTCGCAGAACGAAGTTTCGAAGCGAAAGATAGATATGTCCGCGAACATGTAGAGAAGATATTATAATTTATATTAGGTCCCCCGAGTTGATGACGTGGACCAAATGGAGGCTCGGAGGAGTGCCATGTAAGCAAACATATGAGTGAGTTGGACCTAAAATCTAATACCGAAAGCTGACTTGTTTGGTTCCGGATCTGAGGTGATCCTCTGTAAGATCGGGTCGGGAACACGTGTCTCCACGTGAGCTCAGAAAAAGGTACCAATAGATGCTCGGTTTGTGGATTGAAAGGAAAAGTGCGAAAACGTCGTTATCGTACACGTCAGGTATTCCCAACATTGGTTGGTCTGGAATTAACGACGGAGTTAACGGTGGATGATGTAATTTTTTTATGACGTAGGTACCCTCGTTGAGATTTTTTTTTCCCGCGAGTAGATGGTTCGAGAGATTTGCCACGTCATTTGAAAAATATCTTGGTGAGTCAATTTACCACTCAGACCGGGCATTATTTGCGGGCGCTACCGGAGCTGGCTAACCCGAATTTCTGATCCGTTTAGATTTTACCAATTATAATTGGGAAATTTGGCTAAAGGTTCTCATTTAAAAGATTTTCATGCCAAAATTTCTTTCAATAGATTTTTCTTCCAAAAAGCCCTTTTGGTATGAATTGGACAAAAATATCCCTCTTTCCTGACAACCTTTAATGTCACCTACACCCTCAAACCCTAGGTTCACTACGTCACACTCCAGAGTTCACTACGCCAGAACCTTGAGTTCCTACGCCGGAAATACAGTTCACTACGCTGGACCTCGAAGTTCCTACGCCAGACCCCAGAGTTCACTATGCCGGAACCCCGAGTTCCTACACTGGAATTACAGTTCATTACATCGGAATTTAAAAAAAAAAAATAGAAGAAAAATTAATCTCTTTCTGTTCCCTCCATTTTCTCATCAACCAAACAAAAAAGTAATTTTTCTAATGAAAATCTATTTCTTTTTCCTACATTTTTCAAACAATTAACCCAAAAAAATATCATTCCTTTAATGACAATGAGAGGAAAGCAGAGTGGATCGAGAAAGTGATAGAGAAAAGTCGACGGATTGCAACTTCCAATCTGCAACAGAGCTCTGTGCTCTCACCACCTCCAGATCCAAGTTCGAGTCTACCTGTCGTCGGAGATGTTTACCGATGTCAGAGAGAAAGAGAAGATGCATTACGATTTTGTGAAAATTTGCTAGAGGCACGATCCGGTGAAGATCTGCTGGAGGCAAAGCATAAGAGGACGGCCCTTAGCATCTTTCTCATCTTCAACGTCAGTGGTGCTGAGGTTGATACAGGAGCACCGTTCCAGCGAAGCGAAGAATGCCGAAAGTACCAGAGCATCTCCTATTTATCTGCTATACGCGAAGATGGTTTGGAGCCATAGCTTGGTAGCCAAGCTGGGAGAGAGCCACGATCTAGTGGCGACATGAGTACCAAAGCTCAGGAAAGCCATGGAGGAAGAGTATTAATGGGTCTTCGTCTTTCTCTGCTATATGCATATTTATGCTATTCACGCTTATGTTTCTGTGCTCTATTCCTTCCATCACTCTCTCTCTTAGTAGTGGTGGGTAAAACGAGAAGTGGCTGTAAGTGTTCCGTTTCTTCCTTTTATAGGCCCACAGACAGAGAAAGGGATTTTGTTTGTCTTGTGCGAAAGGAAAATGACAGTTGCAAACGAAAATCAATGGCCATATTCTGTTCTCTATATCTCTCCCTTGCCAAGATCAGATCGGTGCCAATCAAAACCACATTGTTGAAGCTCCCATTGCAGGGATAGAAAGGAGAGAGAAAGAAATAAGAAAATCATATGGTTCATGCGTGAAGAAGAATAAGAAGAAGGACAATTGTGTCACTAAAATAATTAAATTTTAAACAAATAGGATCTTAGTCATTAAAATTTATCTAATTGGGACTTTTCCAAATAAAAAATGTTTGGGTAGACTTTAGCCAATAAATACTTTTAAAATAGGACTTTAGGCTAATTATGCCTTATAATCAACTATATTAGCTGTGCAAAAATTTGCCCAACTCGTGTGATTTGAGCAGATTGACGAGACGGGTTGGATTTGGTGATTTTATAACTATATTGTTGGTGCATTCGATTTATGGTTGCATTTGAAAAACTGCTAAACAAACCAATCCACTAAACTTATATGTAATAAAATTATAAAAATATATTTAAAAAAAAATTCATTCCATGTACAATCCCTAAAGCACTTAAGGTCTTAACCACATATTCATTATGTTAACATTTTACATTTAATTAAACTGATCAGCTTGGAAAAAAAGAAGCATTATATATATAACAAATATGAAATTCTATTATTTGATCCGCGCCATTTAATGAGTAAAATTACGTTGATAGTGTGAGTAACAACGTGCTCAACTCGCCCAATCTAATGGTTCGAAATTGCTAAGAAATTTAACTAATCCCTAATTTTTAAGAACGACAGTTTGGCAATGATTGAAAAACTTTGTCACGGGTCAACAATATATTGGTTGGTAATTTTACCCCAAACTTGCTCCTAATCGAACCACGCCCGCCCGTAAAAACAATACTAGCATTTATCTTAAAACCATACTTTCACATGTGATGCAAGGTCTAATGTTCCCAAATACAAAAATATCATATGCTCTAATAATATGTGGAATCCATAATCAAATATTAGTATATAGTATTCCCGTATATGAGGAGACCATGATTTTCTTAAATATATGCTAATTATTAAAAGAGTAACTATATATATTTCGCAACTTTTTCATCTAATGTGATAATTGATATTAAATTATTATATTAATACTGCATCATTAAAAAAAATATTTTTAAAGTTGGCATGAGGCGAGATATCACATCAAATGAAAAAAATATATATTTATAATATCGATGCATTTATTTTAATTGAATAGTAGCACTGTATTTATGAGATATTACAAATATATTTATTCATAGGCTAATGTGGCATTTACTATTCTTATTTAAATTCAAAGTAAAAGGAAATTAATTTTTTTTTTTTCTGAATTTCTAACTTTTCATTACCAAAACAAATAGATTTATCTAATACCTTTAATATTTATTGTTGGTGGCTTAGGTTTTCGGATTAACCTGCAAATTTTTTTTATATTTTATTTATTTAGTCCTGGAATGAAATTCATATACAACTATTTTTATTTAGAATGTTGCTTTATAACAATAGATTGTTGCTCATTTTTTATAGGAGCCAAGAGAGGAAGTATCAAGTGAAGTAGATTTGGATTTCTCATGCGCCTTCTAAATTTAACTTCACCTTTTTTGGATGTATAAATTTTAAAAGAGGAGTGCTACACGTCCCGTGGGAATTCCCATCCAAAAACTCTTTTTTTTTTCAACTGTGTTTTTTTTTTTATTGTGTTTTTTTTTTTTTTTTTTATTTATTTTTTTTATTTTCACCGTCTCTTTTTATTTTCACTGTGATTTTTTTAATATTGTTTTTCCTATGTTTTTTCTATTTTCACTGTCTTTTTTTTTTCCAATTTTTTTTTTATATATTTTTTCATGTGTTTAGAATAATAATAATAATAATAATTTTACTGTGTTTGTCAGCAGCAACATCATTCTCTTCCTCTCTATATCTTTCTTCGATATTCCATGTAATACGAGAATGATAAACAGAAGAGTGACGAGAGCTCTAGCATTTTCCTTTTTAAAAACTAGAAGTTTGACTATTCATCGTCTCATCTTTAAGTACCAATTTAATATCAATTGGTATTGTATTTTGAGAACAATTGAGAAATTGTGGATCATTTTCAGCAATACACATCTATAAGTTATGGTTCGTTGTTAGTAAAGAAGGAAGACAAAATCTACTGAGCCAAACCCATGTTCTTTTGTAGTTTATCTCTTCATTTTAATTTGGATTTTTGTCTTTGTTTTTTTGAAGAACTTTGTAGTTGATTTTTGAAGTGCCCTTTTTTGCAACTTTATTGGTTGGCAGTATAATATCACAAAGAAAATTGTAAAATCACATGAAAAGAGTCTCCCTTATGAAGTTCTTCAAAAAATATAAAATAAAATAAAATAAAAAACAATGAGCTTGAAATGAAGTTCTTCAATCTGGTTGGCAATGAGTTGGATTAGTGTTCAACCTTTGAAACCTTGGCATTAATGATTTTAAAGCCAGTATCTTAAGGAATTTGAACATTGTCCATCTTTAAGTAAAATCCATTCTTCAAATAAACTTTATCCTATTATTTAAGGTTTGGTAAATGAATAGTCTTACCATTTTGGTCATGGTTTTTACTTTTTAGTTAGGATGCCAAATAACATGTGCTTGTCTCACACCCTCCATCCTTGCAGTCTCACCTCATCTCATTAAAATGAAGGGTACGACAGAGCAATCTGACAGGTCTAAAATTTCTATTGTTATTAAACCCGGATCGGGCCGGCCGGTTCAACCGGGAATCGGTCTCCTCTCCGGCTGGTTCAACCTACAAAACCCGTTTTTCAAATAAACCATTCAACCAGGCGGTTCAACCGGTCAAACCGGTTAAAAAACCGGCCAACCTGATTTTTTTTTTTTTTTTTAATTTACCTTTTTTTAAGGTGCTAAAATGACTAAAATAGTCCCAAAATTTGTAATGACTGCACATAAATTCAAATATATGAATTGATTGTACAAACATTTAAAAAAAATTATATTTTGAATCATTTATAGCTTTTATTCTAATAAATAAATAATATATTTATGACGTCACGGTTCAACCGGTTGACCCTTAACCCAGTAACTTTTCCGGTTCGATGAACGGTCCGATTTTTAAAACAATGAAAATTTCTTTTATATAAATGAAAAAGTGAGCAACACTTACCTCATCACCGATGAAAGATAATTTTTCCTCACTTTTATTCGTATCTAAGTTATTATAAATTAAGAATTTGTGAATATGAATATATGATTATGTAAAAATTTTCATCTTACATTGAGTAAAAAACCAAGTCCTTGTAAGAAAATTTCTCTCTCTCTCTCTCTCTATATATATATAGACATGTTAGCAAGCATCAATGATCCGCTTTATAACCACATGCATAACATATTTTAAAAAACTCACTAATGTCAATTTTTCAAAATATGCTTTGCATGTGATTATAAAGCAAATCACCTGATGCTAGCATGTCTATTCATGTGCGGGACTTATTAATAAGGTTTTATCTAATAAATTATAATTGTATAAAATAAGTATTTTTGATTAAATGATTTTTAAATTTTGATCTTAATTATATTTATAAGATTATAATATATATTTTAATAAATAAGAATGATTAAAACTATTAAATAAATTGGAAAAAATAATTTTGATGTATTATTCAAAAACTAAAAAATTTAAAATACCATGAAAAAAATAAAAAGTAAGGTGGAATCAATTTTTTAAATAAAAATAAAATATAATTAAGAAGAGAGAGAGTGAGAAGTAGATGAGATCCACAATAAATAAAAAGAAAAAAATTAAGAAAAATACTACTTTACCCATCTTATTAGTTTGCATTTGATGTGTGGTTCACAACAATAAATATTACATTCTCATTTTTTTTTCAAGATCATAAAAACCATTGGTTCATAATATGTGATTGAAAAATGTTGTGAAATAGCATTATTCAAAAATTAATTATGGAAAGATAAAAGAAAACTTAAATGGGACCACCTTAATAAAGAACATTGAAAATTTAAATTTCATTTAATTAATTGGACCAATGGTATGATGCCATATCATTTTAAAGTGGAACCAAAACCAGTAGAAATGAAAAAATGGAGAGAATTAAGGATAGAAAAGAATGAATGAAGGAAAAAATTTTAGGATCATCACATCAATGTGCTGCTCTTTATATAATTGTAAGATATATATATATATAGACATGTCTAACATGTTGGTCTTATTAATAAAGATCTAGGCTAGCAATCAAGGCATCAATATCTAATAATTTGTTTGGTTGTCCAAATAAATTTTTTATAATTTATATGTTTATTTATTTTTTTAAATGAAATCATTTAAAAGTTAAAATTATTATAATAATTAGTATTATAAGATCAATTTTTAAAATTTATAAAATGTCTCTAATTTTAATATTTACTTTCATTTGTGGCAATAATTGCGATACTCCTAAATTGCTGGTTTTTTTATAAAATTATATAAAAACTAAAATAATTTAATTTAATTCACATGGCTAACCAAAACAACTATTTATTTCAATAATTTTTATTTAAGTTTACTTTTGGTTATTTGGTAGAACACCGAGAATAATATATATATATATATGAAAAATAATTTATATATATTATTTTTCCGATCTTGTTAGAACATTATTACGCTCGTTATCGTAAGGACGTCAATTCTGGAAGCCATAAGAATGATATTCTGAAAAATCGACCGTTGGATTAGATAATCTTCTTATGAATGTCATGTCTGCCAAAAATCACAGTGATCTGATAATCGATTTTCAAAATACAGTCCGTAAATTGCTTTGACAACATTTACCGTTAGATGCTGTCAAAGTTGTTTAAATGACTGTATTTTAAAAACCAACCGTTGGATCGCTGTGATTTTTGGCAGACATGACATACATATAAACATTATCTAATCCAACGGTCTATTTTTCAAAAATACTTCTCGCAGTGGAGACGTCCTTACAATAAGAGCATAAGGACGTCCTTACAGGATCGGAACTTATATATATATATATATATATATATATATATATATATATATATATATAGAGAGAGAGAGAGAGAGAGAGAGAGAGAGAGAGAAGTGTCATAGTCAGGAGTACTCGACTTTAACTAAAGTCAGCAAAGGACACAAGTACTTGGATTCCCATTTATTTAATGGATGATTCATCTTAAGATTCTAATCCAAGGGCTTGTGTTCTCTACTTATTTTAGTTAAAGTTAGATACCCCGACTAGAACATTTATATATATATGGAGAGAGAGAGGATGCACTTTTCTTTTGTTGGCAAAAGGAAAAGATACACTTTTCCTAAGGTCCCCGTTTACCTTTTTCTCGCGCCTCTCGTAAAATTTAACCACAGAGACACGAGGGAAAGAACCTAAGAGTGGAAAATTTTGTTTCATTTATATTCCCATCACGAGACAGCGCAAACCTTTCTAATGTATCTTCACATGTCATCACGTGAAGAGGGGATGGTGGATATTCTCATCTCATAAAATATATATTTTTTAATATGGATTTTTTTTTGTCTGAATTTTAAGATGGAATTTACTTAAGGCCTTTAATCATCCTACTTTTTGAATGCAATGCAATATCTAAAGTCTCTACGAAAATTTTAAAAATTAGAATTAGATCTAAGTTAAATTGTCTCTACTATTATCATAATTTTAAATTAATTTTAAATAAAATAGTTTACGGTTGAGTTAAAATTACTAAATAATAATAAAATAGAAATTAATATGACGCATTTTCTTATTCGCAAAATAGCCCATGAACTTAACTTTCCATCCAAGAAATTCTTAAAAATGGACAAAATCACCATTCATATCGTATCAATTAACGCTAAAATAAATTTGCTCATGAATAGTTCCGTAAAGAATAAATAGGTTCCGAACCTTCCATTTAAGCTCATTTTGGCATGACACAAAACTAGAATTGAATTGATTTTAGAGTTCCATTTAATTTGTTTGGCAAATATGGAGAGAGGAATCAAAGTTGAAAATAAATGTATTTTATGTATTTCCCTAAAATTAAAATTGGGAAATCCAATTTATCTTGTTTGGACTTTGGATTAGGAAATCCAAATAACCGATTACAGCTGGCTAGTCCCAGCTGACCTGAGAATGGTCTAAAAGTGGAAAGCCAACCTCCCAAGGGGGAAACAATGAAGAAGGGTCAGGTCACTAACTAGAGATTCCAAAAGAAAAAACAAAAAGAGAAGATAAGGAATCACACCTTTTTTAGTGTTTGGCACAATAGTAAACTCAAAACCTAGGCCACAATAAAGGTATACGATGCAAAGTTAAAATTTAAAAAGTAAAAAGAAAAAAAAAAAGGGCCCCGGGGGGGGAGAAGTCACAGCCTCATAGGTTGCGTTCAATCATCTCTGATGCTTTCTATTAAGAATCCACTAAGAAAAAAAAGACAAAAGGTCACAAAAGGAAAAACTAGGAGCGTTTTGAAGGGATAAAGATGAAAAAATGCATGTAGAATAAGAAGATGCAAACGTAAGATGAGAGAGGAGTCAGAGCCTCACAGGTTGAATCCACTCCTTTCTGTTGCTTTTTATAGGAATCTACTAAGGGAAAGCAATGACAAAAGGCCACACAAAATATAACCGGGAGTTGCATGAGTATAGATGAAGAAATGCTTGTACTAAAAGATGATGCGATTAGGAGATGTACATGTAAGGGCTGTGTGTGTGTGTGTGAGTGAGTGAGAGAGAGAGAGAGAGACTGGCTTTTTGCTTGCAAATTTAGGGTCGATTCTTTTAGCCTGCATCTGTTCAAACTTAAGAGTGCTGCTACATACAAACTGCCACTTCTACCATCTTCCCCTATCACATGACGCGTATGCACCGCAGCAATGCTACATCAACACAAATAAACACGGTGATTGATATGGCAATAACAGTTTGACATGGTATACCATGCCATGTCAGCCACCATGCCTATTTGATGCTGACATGGCATTGCCAAAAGGGAATTTATGGTAACAAGTGACAGTTTGTTTGTGTGCGCTTTGCCTTTGTATTTGTGTTCCTGCTGTTCTGCTGTTATCACAAAAAACAAGTGACTGTTTGTTTAGCATTTTTCCATTCAGATTCACAAAGGGCAAGGCTAAAGGCAGTAGATCATTAGCTTCTTGCACACAACATCGTGAGTGCATAAAAATTTATACACACTGAAGATGTAGTGAAGGAAGCTAAATATAGTTTACTCAAAAACAAAGACACAGCAAAGGAAGCAGCTAAGCACCTATTTGGATATGCTACCACTTACTATTTTTCACTTTTAAAAGCAACAAAGTAAAAGTTTTGAGGATGTGGAATATTGATAGCTACTTTCAAAAGTTGTAGTAAGAATTTCTTACTACCTCTACTAATTCTATTTTAACTTTTGAAAGTAACTATCAATATTTTGCACTATCAAAAACTTCCATCCTCGGCTTTTAAAAGTTGAAAAAAAGACAAAGGAAGAGAGAGAGAGAGAGAGAGAGAGTGGTAGCTTATCCAAATGGGCCCTAAATTAGCCGGGCTTCACAATCAGCGGGGAAAATGTGTCAACCATCAGTCCCTGAACGCTCCACCTGCCCCACAGCCAAGATCAACTAAGATCTTTCCTAAGGTAGCTCCTCAGCGAGGAAGAGTAACATGACCTTTCAATTCCAACAAAAAAGAAAACCAAAAAAATAAAATAGACCAGAAAACAATTCAACTGTGGATTTACCTGCAGTTCGTACTTGCTGTTGCCATCGGTGAAATGACATTAAACTTGTTTAGAAAGAGCCCAGCCAATTCGAAAATCCCTTAAATTAATTCCATAACTGAAACATACAGCAAAATTGAATGGTGGCAATAACAACTGTTTTCAAATACAATCACTACGAGTTAACTTATCTGTTAACCAAATAATATTACCAACAATAACAACATTCCTCCCTGCTCTCAAAACAGACCATACCCATCCACTAATCTCCAGAATCCCAATAGGAAGCTACCCTAAAAAAAACAGTTTAGGCTTCTGTATAATTTTATTGCATATAAAAATATTTATCACCTCTTTTAAAATTTATATGCACGTACATCTTACGCATGCAAAGAATGATCAAACTTACCTTGAATATACTACATCATTTTGAGAACTCATGCTGCTGCAGACTGTTTAACATCGTGGTCATCAAGATTTAGAGCTTGAAGTAACTTTGGCCAGGATTCTGGGATTCCTCCAGGGAGACTGAACTCTAACAACTTCCCGCGACTGCGGTAGAACTCCTCCACCGGTTGACTCTGCAGTTACATGATATTTTGCAATGCACAAATCACTAAATGAACAACAAATGAAGATCGCTGTTGTTGATGAATGGAGATGGTAAATATAATTAATGTCCTATCAAAACATGATATAATCAGAGAATTATGTGTCCAATTTTCTGGTCATTCAACATCAATGACCTTGTAGCCCAATCATATCTGTACTGGTCCAGAGTTGAGGGGTCAACAGTCCATTCCCACAGGGCTCTTCTACCCAGCCCAAGGGTGATAGGGTGATATCCCTCTTAATTAATTGCTGAAATTCTTTATTGTAATTAGTAATATAAAAATTATATTCTTAAAACACACACACACACTAGTTCTTTAACTCAAAAGGATGGATAACTCTGAGACTAATGAGGAGTACCATTTCATTGTATATACGGAGTCTCTCCTTTACGACTTCTTCAGTATCATCAGATCGAGTGATAAGCTTTGATGCACAATGTGGAGGGGGAAGAAGAGGAGACATGTACATTCCTGGGCTCCCATTCTCACCCTTGATGTCAATGCAGGCAACATTATAGTTTCCTCCACAATCACTACAAATCCTTCTTCCAAGACATTTCGCAAGCAACACATCTTCCCGAAGCTTTAGGTTAACGACCAAGTCGATATCAGTTACTCCCTCTAATATTTCCTGAAAAATAATCAAAGCACAGAGAAAATATGAGGTCAGAGAGCAGAACAAACAATTATTTCCATAATTTGACAGGCAACAACCACCAGTTAAACAACACTAAATGAACATTGGCTCTTGCATACACATGTTACAAATTTTCAATCATCCAAACAGTCTAGACAGTAAATATTTCTTAAATTGAACATATACCAGTTCGATGTAAATAATTTTCAAATTAAATCAATGTCCTCAAGCTTTTCATGGATACAAGTTAGAGATACTTAATATAATGGACACTACAAACATTAAAAATTAGCTGGTCTAAAGAGTGGGATACAAAGAAAAATGCATTTTAGTTTTAAGATCCGCTTGTCACCCCCATATTTTAGGAATCAATCCAGGAAAGACATAAATTTCAAACTAAGTACCCAAAATATCTTGAAGGGGGGACAAGAAAGAACATTATCTCTAGTGGGGACCAATTTTCTTTTTTCTTTTTCTTTTCCCTTTTTTTTTTCTTTTAAGTAAGAACCAACACTGTTATCAACAGTTAGATGGAAATATGATCAGAAGGTTAACTTTTCAGAACTTTGGAAAATCATAACAAAATGACGTGATACACCATGACTGATATTGCAGAACTCCCAGATTGTGCAATTGGTTGCTTGTGTTTAAAGACTAATAGACTGAAGACCAAAAAATGGACTTATTCTTAAAATATTAAGCTCTTGCCCATTCCAATTTCCAAGTGGAAGACATTTAGGGACTGATTTCACTGAGCAATAAGAAATAGGCAGCATTGAGTTGCAGCGATATTTCCCTGGGAATATTGAGGGCAAAATTGGCCAAACTTGATTACTATAACCTATTACCTTTCCTACACGATGAGACGCCAGAGACACAGACAGAATATTATGGAGCAAAAGTGTCACCTAATGTCAAAAGATTCCTAAAACTAAGGAATAAAGGAAAATAGAAGACTCTCCAGGAAAAAGAAGGGGAGGGGGGGGAGGAAGAATAGGAGACTCTCCAAAAAATCCATCTCCCAAACCGGAAAAAATAAATAAATGATTTTGAATGTGGGTTCCAAATGATGTCTGCAAGTGATAATCTCTAATTGAAGCCTCAATGTTGCTACAAGTCACATACAATTCTAGAAATTGGTTATAATAGGGAGACTCTACAAATTGTGCACTCAACTAGACCCCTAATCTCTCAATCCACAAAGCTAATAACCCTGAACTTGTTGAAAATCATCAAAGTGCTCTTCCAAATTGCAATCATACAAAGTTTAACTTCTAGACCCAGGCATCCAGCTACCAATCCTCTCCACCACTTATCATGCTACTCTTTTAGTCTCCATAGACACTTTTAAAGCCAAATAGAGATTTTCACAACACCCTCACTTTGCATTGTTTGTGATTACTTCAGACATGCAACAAAATTGAAATAGAAGAGAAGTAATCTTAAATGATTCCCACAGGTAAGTGCAACCCGATAACTTCTTCAAGCATACACAAGCTGAATGGCATTCCCTTTTCTTTGTTTTTTTTTTTTTTTTTTCTTTTTCCTGAAGAGGAAAGAGCTTTACAAAATAATGGTTTTAAGGTTGATTCTTTACACAAGCAGTTCTCAATATATGCATACACCATTATAGTACAGGTTTACCAACGAATAATCCAAATAAGAATTCTTTTAGCCCTTGAGTAGCCAACTTCTTTAATATCACAATCATTTCACAGCAGGTCAGGTCAGTCAAAATTTGTAAAACAGATTTCAAATATATGATAAGATTCTTGAAATTTTCTTATGAGTCTTAGATTTCCACCGTTTGGACTTGGACTATTCATCTATTGAAGGCGTTGTCTACCCTACTAGCCTATTGGCAAAGTCTCTAGGTGGTTGTATCAAAGACCTCAGATTGAAACCTGCCTTCATCGGGGTTTAAGGGTTTTAAGAGTTGGGGAGGGCTAACCCCCATTGTGTAGCCCATGGGCCTGAGTGGCTTTCCCTAGGGGCCACATACACACACAAAAGGAAAAAGAATATACATCTACTGTGTTCTTATTCCATGAAAAAGCCCCTTCAAGCTTGAGCAACTTAACATTAGCTAATATGGTGTAAAACCAGATATAAAATATTAGTTTGACCATCTTGTCCACATATTTCAAATCTTACCTCTTTTCCTACTTTAGTTCTCTTAACATTCATTTAATACATGACACAAACTCGTAGAGAGCCAAATCTATGTTTTGACATTCCAGCCATTTATCACAAGAAGAGCTCACCGCCTGTCTAATTGTTCGTGGGAAACCATCAAGAATAAATCCCGATTCACCCTTAGCTTCTCCGGCTTCAAGACGCTTGGACAATAAATTTATTATAATTTCATCTGAAACCAATTTTCCTTGGTTAACAATCTCCGCAAGCTGCAAAATGAAAGAAAAAAGTGAAGAGAGAGAGGAATAATTATGAATGAAAACAAACAGACATATATGATAATAATCTCAAAGATCAATTTCGTATCGTTGCACCTTGGCTGAATAGTCTTCACTCATCCATACAATTAGAAAATCAAGCTCAAATGCAATGGGGGAAATCAGTAGTTTTGATATTAAAATGGAAGCTATGTTCTATGAATGAAATATGAAAAACATGCGGCACATATGACATCTCAATACGAGTTGTTAACTGTTAAGTCTTGAAAAGCCCAATTTATTACTCTTTTACCAGGAACAACAAAAGAATCAAGAAAAGACGTCTTCATTAGACACAAAATTCCTTTTATAAGACGGCAGAAACCATTTAAACAGAAGACCTACGATTTTGATCATGGTATTATCTGGGACCCAGAATCATAAGTCCTAATTTTTATGTGGGAACTTGAGCTACCGATACTGACGTCCCAAACATGCATTACAAAAGGTCTATAACAACAACTGACAAGGAATGGAACCGTATACTTTCAGGTTAAAACATATTCTGGTTACCAGATTTGATGGCTATCTTGATTCTTCTTCCCAAACGACTGTCTTCCAAGCTGGAACAAAATTGCAGACAAACTTTGGGTTCTAAAATTCACAATCTGCCTCTAACTGAATGGTCAAAATTTCAAGCTCTGGCTGCACGGACAATATTATAATGAGCTAGAAGAGACAAATTACCTGTTCTGATGATTCTCTTGGTTCAGCTTCAGTTCACAATTCATTAATTGTGGCCATTAACACCAGGTTTGCTAGGGAGAGGCTTCCATAACTCATCTTCTAAGTTACCATAGTTCAAGTTTGGCTTGTTCAACTATTAGTTTACAATTAATTCATGCTAAGATAGATCAAAATGACAAAATATGACACATGTCGACAACCCTGAATAATTGGATAAGGCTTTTCTCAGTTTAATTGAGTTCAATTAAATTATGGTTAGCCAACAAACTTAAATATTTTACCAACAGCAACATTTAATGTCATCTCCTGAGCTTGTATAGACCACATCATATATACAAAGGCATATAGTTCTAATGAGGTTCACCAGTAAAAGGTTCAATACCCCATCTATTTATTTACCTTAATTCGACAAGGATGTTTTCATAGGAGCAGTGGTGGAGCCAGGGGCCAGGAGAAGTGTAGTCAGAAGTGCACTCATGGGCAAGGGTCCAGGAGAAGTGTAGTCAGACATTTGCACACATGCACATAACACAATGAATGTAAATATAATCTGGAATCTTAACTATTTTTTGGTGGTTGTACCAACCATTTTGAAAATTCCCAATTATTTTGGCCCTCAAAAAGGAATCACATGTTTAGATACAATCAGTGACCTTGCCTAAACGGGCCCATTTTTATTCTGCATCAGTCAGTATATATGAGGATGTGTCAAATTAGGTTTATGAACTCATCCTGATTCCAATAAAGTGTGACAAATGTTTGCCACCAGAACCTAATGGTTATTATCAGGTGACTGTGAATTCATTTGATAACCTAAGCAATCCACCTATATGCTTATGATGTTACTATGCTTGATTTTATATTATGGCATTCTACTTGGAAAATACATTGCAGAATTTTTATTTTTTATGCACTTCACAGCATTAGTGTGTAAATACGTAGACACACCATCAAATTTAAGGGAAAATTCATAACGTCAAAGACTAGTACAAGGTTTACCATGTTTTATAATACAGAATGTTGGGTAGTCAAGAAACACACTCATAAAATTAATGTAGATAAACTGCCCTTTTGTTCTTTTTATATATAATAAAGCTCTTACTTGATCAAGAAAGAAAATTAAAAAGAAAAGAAAAAAATGAAGATAAAATGAGGATGATGAGATAGATGAATGGCTATGCAAAGAAAGATAAATATGAGAAATCAATGTATTCATTAGAAGTAAAAGGTTGCACCAAATTAGAACAATATGAGGCTAAGTCATCTAAGATAGTTTGGCCATGTGCAATGACGACTACTAGCTGCATAAGGAAACAAAAGAATTGAAGTCTTTGGCTGGTATAGACCGGTAGTTTCACTTTCACATGAGCCCGTGTAATTGGCATGTCATCCACACACATGTGACAAGCAACGCCCATACAACTTGACACTGAAAACTGTACTTCCCATAGGGTAAGTTTAGTATCAAACCAGGATCATCATGCTGAATATTTTAAAACCACTCAGATTCAGATTATGCTGACAGAATTGAGGTTGCTCACAATTTGAATACCATATATAACTGTGACAACTCTCATGGAATTTCCTTTACTCTTTGCTTGGTTGCTCAGCAACCAGTGAGAACAAAAATCAAAACCCTGCATTTTATATTGTTTTGCTTCCCCAAAATGTAATTAGAGAAAAAAAAAAAAAAACTAGACAAAGCCTTGTGCTATTATTGAGATCAACTAAACCAACCTTTTAGTTTTCCTAAGAAATAAGAAGGAATCAAACAACAAAAAATGCAAATTGCTAGACCTCAAAGTTACATTTTCCCTTCCGTTTCCTTTATTTTCTCTTTAACCAAACCGAGAATTAAGCTGTATTAGCGTGCCAACATATTCAAAATGTGTAGTACTTATTTAGTTATTTTTATCACAATAAGAAACATAATATTAATCAGGTTTTGCATTTTCAATTCAAATCCATACAACTTCAATTAGATAAATCAATTGATACAATTTCAACAAATATAACATTAAACAGCTCAATTTACGGCGATAATCAACCAAACCATCCAGATCTCATTGTCCCACACTATCAAAATCCGAATTCCAATAAATCAAAGTCAACAACAAAACCAGCTAAAAAAAAAAAAACAAATTGAAATTGAATTCTAAAAAAATTTACCGCGATAATTCGAATAAATCAAAGTCAACAACAAAACCAGATAATAAATAAAAAACAATTGAAACTGAAAACCCCAACGAACCTTCGAAGCGAGAGGGCCAGACGACGAGAGCTCCTCGCGGACGAGATCGCCGGTGGCGATGTGAGGAACGCCGAGGAGAGTGGAAAGGCGAGAAGCGTAGGTTCCCTTGCCAACGCCAGGACAGCCGAGGAACACCCACTGGACATTTCTGTCCTTGGGGTTTTTACAGAGAGGCAGAGACACGTGGTTGAGAGAAGAAGAGGGTTTAAGGTCAGTTTCGGAATTTATAGGTGTGGATGACAGAGATCGACGTATGTAAGTTAAGGAAGAGGAGGTTGATCCTCTCGATCTCAGAAAGCGGTTCAGGACCGCCATGGATGAACTGATGAACAAGGTGGAGTTGCAGAGAGAGAAAGCAAGAAAGAGAGAGAGAGAGAGAGTTGTGACTTGTGGACTGTGAATGAGCGTGGTAGTTTTGGTTGCTTTCGTTTACTTTTCTCGTTATATGTTGGCTTGTTGCAAGGAGAGAGAGTCGTGTGATATATAAAAAAGTTAGTTGGCGCCTGAATTGTGCCACGAGGCTCACGAGGTGTAATCTTTGGGTACCTGCCTCTCTTCAAATTCAAAACAGAAGAAAAACCAAATCTTGTGGAGGGATGGCAATGGACTCTGAATTTGATGTTTTGGTCTTGTTTTGAAAAACAAAAAAGAAAAAAGTATTTTTAAAGTGTTTATAAGATCACACGAATTTAGAAATAAGAAGAAAAAATAAATGCAGGGAGGGGGGTGTTTGGTACTGTGCCGTTACAGTTGTAAATGTATTAGTTATGTATACACACACCTCACCATCACGTGAGGCATCATTAATTTTTTTGTAATTTTGCATTACTTTTAGAAACAAACAAAAACAGACTTCAGTAGTACTAACAAAATTACCACCGAAATATTAAGAAACTGTCTTATGTTTCTTAATTGGGATCAACTTCATAGCCTTTCTAATTGATACCCCTCCCAAAAACCACTGGAATTCAGTTTTGCCAATTCCCTTTGCAAACATGTAACAAGGATAGGTTACCCATTTTTGTATTGGCACTGAAGGGCTACGTTGTGGCTGGGGTTCTAAAGGTTTCTAGCCTTGCATTGTTCCTGAGGAGAGTGATACTACTTCCTTCTGTGACCCAAAACAAACTAAACACAATAAATAATTTAAAGTATTTTGGCTCCAAATTAGAATAGGAAGTTCATTTCTGTAACCTTTTTTTTTTATCCTTCTGTATGCAAATTAACAGGTCCATATGTGACTTAAGTCACTCAAAAATACTGGAGGTAACTTCATGATCCAAATCCTATATAAACACCAACCTACAATTTTGGGCAAAATTCTCTCGAATGGTCAGAATCTTTGGGTTTCAGAAATAGTCCTTCCCCAATCTCAGCATTTATATGATTTGTGCTGTGTGAATAATATTAGATAAACAAACAATCAACATCTGAACTTTGAACTGTTAGAATACTGAGAAATCCATGTATAGAAAAAATTACTGATTGAAATTTTAAAATGGGTCAAACGAAGAAAGCTCAAACAAATTACTAAATCGCAGAATCACAATACATATATAATCTTACAAAGCATCACTAAAAATACAAGGGGAAAACTACACGTGCAGTAATACAGAGGATGTCCTTCAGCTACATATGGTCAGCCCTGCCATCGTCCTCAGTGATTCCATCCCCGGCGTGCCTGCAATGTATAGGAAATGGAGCTAAGATGATTTTCAGGCTAGGCATACAATACACATGGATTTTGAGGTAACAACCATGATCATGGACAGTAGACATTAAGCTGCTGGTCATGAACATCAAAGTAAACTAGTCAAAAGGTTCAAATAGAAAATATTATAATCAGGTCTAATTGTCAAAGAAAAACTATGAAACCACACATTGGTTTGCTCGTGCATGTTTATGCTAGTCCTTGACATTTTTTTCCTGCAACATAAAATCAAGTATTAACTTGATCTAAATCGAACTGTGAAATCAATGGTGATGGCTTAGAAAATTTGAAAATATCTTTTGGGCTCTTTTTAAAGTATTGGTACATGTTTACTTTTATCAAAAAGAGAAAGCCACGGATCTCTGTAATTATCACCAAATTACCCCCAGTATGATCTCTCCAATGTCAAAAGAGAATTTGATGCGGCAGCCAACTAGATAGCTAAACAATCCCTCAAATGGTAGCTTTATCTTAATTGGAGATCCTTAAACCCCGAGAAGGGTGAGGATTCCCACCGTCCTTTAAGTTTGAATGTACGCTACTCCTATTAGTGATATCTTATTCATTCAAAAGAAAAGAGTGGGCCAGGAAAAAAGAATTCCTAGAAAACAGGTCATGATGACTAAAAATTACCTTCCTTTTGGTTTCTTTGAGAGAACAAAGCATCAATACCTCAACTGTTAAAGATGAGAATGAAGCTGAGAAAAAATATGCATTGACGATATAGGACCAAATAGCTGTTTAGGTGCAGTAATAACGGTTATATGTTTTTACTATTAAAGCAATGCACAATAAATACAATAAAAGGCACAACACCTGGCCTATGTTCAGGAAAATGATTTCCTGCAAAAAACAAATGAAGCCTTTTTCCTTTATCTAAAAAAGGCGCATTTCCTTTGACAAAGAATCAATCTCCTTGTGCTTCAAACATAATAATAATAATTTCATGAACCATATCCCAGTTTAACTTTTTCCCAAGTAAGAAATGTTGTTATGGGGGGCATTGAGAAACAAACCGCCAAGATGTAGTCAGATTCCGAGCTTTTCTATCCAACTGAAGGTTTTCCAAGGCAGTTGAAGCACGAATTACATCCTCCGGCTCGTCATTGTCATATCTCCAATTGTATTCATCTTTCCTATAACCTGACATGGAGGACCCTCCTCTCCTATCTGAACATTAGAAAGTTTCAGATAAAGAGAATCGAGAAAGGAGATAGTGAAGGGGATAACAATATAGTTTTATGACTTACCAGATGACTGAGAAACAGGACCCGGCCTAGCATGTCCACAAACTAAAACATATCAATTAAGATTGAAAAAGAAAACGACAGAAAAAAAGGAGGGAGACGGGAGATGAGAAAAGAAACGAAACGAAACATAAGGTTGATCCAGCACCTTCCTAGTGGAGGTAAGCCCCCAGCAACAGATGATGATGAAGGTCTCCGAATGTTCCGGGTCTCCATATTGGATAAGGACTCAGTTTCTGGTGTGCCACCTACTCTCCTTCCAGCACCCCTTCCCTGGGATAAGTTCTGTACAAACATGATCAAATCATGATAAATAAGTTTCTAACAAGAAAAAGTAAAATAAGACATCATGAAATAAGAATAGCAATTCACATAATTAAATGATTAAATCAATTCAACGCCTAAAATACTAGATGACAGTCATTGTATATTTCATGCTTGTACGCTACAAAAATCTCTGTTTTGGAAAAATCACCCACCGTAGAAAGCGAACATGTACATCACCTTTTCTTTTAATTTTTAAATATGATTAATATTGTGCAAATATTTAGAACCTAAAAAACAGCTAGTATTCAACAACTCAACAAAACAGAGCCTCAAATCCCAACAACTTGGCCCACTTGTGATTGCCTATACTCAACTTAATCTGACTTTTAATTTTCCTTAGTTTTCTACAGTAATATTCATCCCTGTGAAACACATATTTGAATATATTTTACAATTTATAAAAAATTTACACATCTATGGTCATATCTGCACTGAATACGACCTTCCTAGCTTCTTTCTCCATGCACTTTTCCATCTTCTCTTAGTCCCATTTTACAAAATCATTTTAAGACATCTTTTAGTACTTAACTCAAAGAGCAACAAATGCATGAGTATGTAGGAGTGATTGGGTATTAGTTGAAAGTCCCAAGAGAAATAAAGGGAGGCCAAAAAGAACGTGGGTAGAGGCTATGAGCAAGGACCTGATTGCTCATTGCTCATTGCTCATTGCTCATTGCTCAGTGCTCAGTGCTCAGTGCAGAGGATTTGAATCTAAATAAAGCTGCATAGCAAAAAGGGACTCCTGTAATTGACCACGAGTAGTTGGGTGGTTTTGTTGATTTGAAAGAAGTGGTGAATGAGATGTGGACGTTTATTTTTGTTATGTTTGGAAATATTTCAAAGTACGCCCATATTAACAACTTTATTTTGAGTGAATAGAATTTAACAGGTTAATGAGAAGTATTTGTTTCCCAATCTAAATCACAAAATAGAGCTTTTTTGGAATGCATACCAATAAACAATCTATTGCAGAGCACTACTACCATTGATAGAAAAAAGCTACACTCTTAATGGCAAGGATTTATACATGCTTAAACACAGCAAAAATGACTTATTAACAACCTTTCTTAATCTAGTTTGAAGTTTGTTTTAGAAAATAATCAAGATGAGAAGACACTGTGTTGCTTCTATCTGTCTAGATAAACCCAATCAAATAGGTTGACAAATTATCCTTGAAGCATAAGTATACCACTATCATGTTAGACTACAGTGTTCACAGACAAGTTTGAATTTAGCACAGAAAGGTTGATATCTTGAATGAGATCTAGTATCAAACCTCAAATTTCAAGAATCCTTCCATAACATCCAAAAGCAAAGGACCACTCTCTCCATTCCTATTAAGATCATATCCATTCTTGCTACTAAATTCTTTCAACTCAGCTTTCCAAGAATCTTTTTGCTGCAATTTGACATAAAAAGTAAAATTCCATTCGTTCAAAAATAAGTCAGAAAGACGATTAAACAGAGTAGTTTAAGAATTATTGTCATTAAATCAATGGTTCTATAAGTAAAAAAAATTTACTTGATTACCAAATTGCACTCTGGCAGATATACTTTTAGTGTGTGGCTCAGTTGCGCCCAGTCCAGGTATTCACATATTAGAGCAGTTAGCAGCCTTCCTGCATGCAGCATTTCATAGTTCAACCAAAGAAATGTAGATTACAAAGGCATTCATATATAAGATTCTGAACTTCTTTCAGCATCAGAAACACAAAGACACACGCATGGAGGCACATTCACATTTCGGAAAAAAGCTTCAAACCAGTCTACAAGGCCATCAGCTCTATCATCAATACACTCATTTTACACAGACAATTTTCTATTCTGCATAATATTATTAATATTATTACATATAATCCAGTCGGTAGATTGGTCTCGAGCCTATTGGCTTGTCTCCTAATATGTGGGTTAGACCACCAGCTCTTGAGGCCTAGTTGTAACACTCCCCTGTTATGCGATGGAAGATGGCACTTCCAAACCCAATAATAATCAAGTTGGTAGTTCCATCTAGAGTTGACCCCTAGGCCCTAATATATGGAATAGATTCATGTTGGCAATTTCTCGACCCAATTAAAACAAGTTCAATTCAGGTTGGGAGTTCTAGACCCTACTTGAACATGAACAAACCCAGTCTGTCACCAAATCTAAAGAACTAAAACAATTCTACAAAAAGTTCAAATTATATATATATATATATATATTTCCTAGAAGCAAGGTTAAACCGAACACTTTCAAATTCATGAGAGAGAGAGAGAGAGAGAGATCAATGGAGATGGGATTTAAGGAGGAACCTGAGGGAGAAGCATGAAGTTGTTTTGCACGATCATTGCAGCTACCCAACAGTGCGGGAGGCAAACCTTCTTCCTTCTCAATTGCCCGATCCTCCTCTTCAATTGCCTCAAAAACACTTGCTCTGAGTTCAGCCTGACAAGAAAATCAGAAGAGTCACAGAGAGAGAGAGAGAGAGAGAGAGAGGTACAAAATATGGATGGAAATATCTTATTTATCATGAAACCATGCCATGTCAAGGAAAGGAAAAAAAAAAAAGTTATTTTTCTTTAGTATGTATCTGAGTTTGATAATTCAAGTTCTTAATATATAAATAAGTATATAACTATATATATAAGAGCATTTTTTTAAACATCTTTACGGTAAAAGGTATGAGTATGGACTGTTTGTCTCAGTTTTGTTAGATTGTTTTAACTGTTCTTAGGTGCTCCTGCTTGCCAGTAAAGAGATGTTGGCCACGAAACACTAATGCACCCAAATCAATATTGCAGTATCATCCCTCCAGAACATACAATTCGACTACAATAGAGTCCACTGTAATGAAGATAACTCTCTATCTAAAACAAAATTTCCATCTTTCATTCCCTCAAATATGATAATAAATCGAAGCTTACTAGATAAGAGACAATCACTATCAAATACAAAGCCAAAATTCCTGAGGACAAGTTTTATGTTAAAGGGTTCGAGCTGAAATCCATATTATCTGAAGCGTGCTTGATCACATTTTTCTATTAACAAGCATTTCACTTCCAGAACATTAGAAATCCCCATATGAGAAGCAAGAGCAAATCAAAACCAAACAAACTTTCTGAACCACGGATGAAAATAAAATAATACTATCGGATCAATCAACCTATATGTCATTACACTGCAATTTATACAGCATATATATATATGCACACAAGCGCCAGAGTTTCCAAATATCAGAAAATGCAGCCTAATCTCATGTGCGCTCGCATTCTCTAAAATCTCAGAAAGTTAAGAGTTATAAACTTCCCGCGAATCTTACGATCTTGCACAAAACACAAAACCTAGCAAAAATCGTCAAAATCTTCTCGACGTAGAGCAGTCTTCCTAGTTCTGGCTCAAAACAAAAACCCTAATTTGAGCGTAGGTAATCCATTATTTGAGATTTATAGTGCATTAAATGAAAGAATATTACACATCAACATGATGAATATTACGAAAAAATTCCTCGCCTGTCTTCCACAAAAATGTAGGAAACTAACAAAACAAATATTTTGGATCTTAGATTTTTCAATGCTAATGGATCGGAGAAAATAAATACCAAATACCTCCACTCTACTAAACCAAATACAACCATGTATATCTTACTTGAGCGGAATTAAATCATTTTTCAAAAACCGAACCAATGTAAATAAGATGAGATTAAAAAAATAATAAATTTAAAAACTTTTATTTTCTCTTTCCTCTACTTTCCCGGGAACCAAACAAGGAATGTTAGAGAGAGAAATTTACCCTGATCTTGGCGAGGACGCCTTTCTTTTCTAGGGTTCGAGTGACGAGGGTCTTCAGGTCCATCATCTCTCGCGTGTAATCGTCCATCTGGTAAAGCTGGGGCCTCTATGCTCGCTCAGTCTCTCTCTCGAGTTTTGGATGGTTTTCGAATATTTCCTTCTGGTGTGAGAGAGAGAGGAGAAAAAGGAAGTCTTGTCACGGCAGGCGCTGGGTGTAATTATGGGAACATTGTATTGGAGCTCCGTTTTGCTATAAAGGTAATGATGATCTAATTGACTCGACCCCTGTTCATGGGTATTGCGAATCGGGTTTGGACCGATATCTATATACGGACTCCGTATTACGGAGTATGACTTTGGGCCTCGTGGCTTCCTCAATTTTATTTTATTTTTTTTCCTCAATGCAAGGAGGTGACCAAATTGTCCGAACTGTTAAGCCTCAACCACATTGAGAAAATGCTTAAGGTAACTTCAGTTAAAAAATGTATATATGAATTTTTATTTCTGTAATGGCCACAAACTATTACTATTAAAATATTTATAGATTCTAAAATAAGGTCTAGTTTTTTTTTTTTTTTTTAATAAATGGAATTCAAACCTAGGAATTATTGAATTTTAAGAATTTTTATATTTTGAACTAGGGATGTCAACGGGGCTGGTGGGCTTTTTCTTTCCCAATCTTGTCCGGTGAAGGAAAATCCTTTCTTATATCCATCTCAATCTTAGTCAAAAATATTTTATTATTTTTTTAGTGAGGTGGCAAAAAAAGTCATGCTTTAAAGAAGAGCAATTTTAAAAAAATGGTGATGTAGCAAAAATGTCTATCATTTATTTTATAGTTACATTAAGGGAGCGTTTGGTTGCCTGTAATGTAATGTAATTTAATTGACTGTAAAGTAGATTACAGTATAATTTGTTTACATTGGTAATTTAAATTACATTCCAATTTACATTTCACTTGTTTGGATGAGTAGGGAATGTGAAGTTAGATTACATTACATTACTCATAAATGCGTTTGGATAGCCATGTAATTTAATTGACTTTAAAGTAGATTATATTACATTATCCGGAATAACATTACATTACCCAGAAATACGTTTGGATAGCCATGTAATTTAAATGACTGTAAAGTAGATTACATTACATTACCTGGAATACATTAAGGGGGCGTTTGGTTGGGTGTAAAGTGCTATGTAATGTAATCCGAGATTACATTACATAGCTTAAATCATGTTTGGCGCGTTATGGAGCTGATGTAATCCACTTTACAGGTGTAATCTATCATGAAGAAAGGCTGTAAAATGGATTGCAGACTTCAACCAATGTATTCTGAGTAATGTAATGTAATCTACTTTACAGTCAATTAAATTACATGGCTACCAAACGCATTTCTGGGTAATGTAGTGTTATTCTGGGTAATGTAATGTAATCTACTTTACAGTCAATTAAATTACATGGCTATCCAAACGCATTTCTGGGTAATGTAATGTAATCTGACTTCACATTCCTTACTCATCCAAACAAGTGGGATGTAATTTGGAATGTAATTTAAATTACCAATGTAATCAAATCACACTGTAATCTACTTTACAGTCAATTAAATTACATTACATTACAAGCAACCAAACGCCCCCTAATTGAATACCGCAATCCATTTTACAGCATTACTTCATGGTAGATTACACCCGTAAAGTGAATTACATCCGTACCATGATGCTCCAAATATGATTTAAGCTATGTAATATAATATGAGATTACATTACATAACTCTTTACAGGCAACCAAACACCCCCTCATTAACTAGTCGTTTTG
>JAESVK010000377.1:1583121-1611238 GCA_017140935.1 Hamamelis virginiana | reverse complement strand
AGTGAAATTGAAGGCTTTGTGGTGTTAGAGTTCAGCATACACTGATAAACCAAAAACTAAGATAGCCCCTTTTTACAGAACCACTGTGACTATACTCTTGCAATAAAATTCATCATTGATTAAAAAAAATTTGAATTATACATGATTCTACAGTTACTTTCGTGCCATCAATTTCTAATGTAAAACCAGAGCACAAACGCATCCACAATTAGCTACAACAATTCCAAAAATCAAAAGGGCTATTATCAAAAACACTTACATTCATTCAAAAACCTCTCTCACCAGCCGTTATTGCCCGCCACCCTCCTCCAATTTCTTCACATAAGCTTTCAACACCATCACCAAATCTCTCGCCGGCGCCTGTACCGTTCCCACCACCGCCGACGCCGGGCTCTTCAACGAACCCAACAGCGTGGCATAAATCTCCGCCCGCGTCGGCATTGTCTCCAACGCCTTAAAATCCTCCGGCCCGTAATACTTCCCTTCAAAAACCGCGCCTGTAAAATCATTATCTTCGAGCTTCTTCTCCTTCTGAAAACTCCGGTACGGCTTCAACGCCGCCGGAATCTCCTCACTGTGCACAAATAGCCACGCATTCATGCCCTTCATACAAGGCTTCAAAGCCTCCCATGGAGTCCCTTCTATGGCTTTGCCAACAAGGGTATTTTTTGCAACGAGAAGTTTTGCCGTCTCCGGCAAAGATTTCCTCAAATCTTGAAGTTGTTTGACGGTGAGGCCTTTGTACCTGATGCCGGCGAGGAGGTAACAGTTTTCCAATTGGGTTTTGACGGTCTCGACGGTGGTTTCCTTTTTGGAGCGGGAAATGGCGGCGCGGATTGTGGGGTAATGGGTGGGTTTGAGGGTGGTGGTGGTGGTGGTGGGTTTGTGGGAAGTGAAGAGAGGGTTTGTGGAGCGGGCTAGGGTTAGGGTTTGAGAAGGAGAGAGTTTGGAGGAGGGGAAGGTGAAGAGAGTGGTTTCCATGGTTGGGGAGGTAGAAAGAGGGGTGGTGGGGAAGAGAGAGAGAAACAAATAGTGAAGTGTGGGCTTATCTTATCACTCTGGCTGGACTCGACTCTCGAGAATGGAGGGGTGTTTTCAGAAAGCCGTAATACCAGAAACATCCTTGAGGTTTTTGATATTGGGTTAAATGCATTTTACTACCATCAATTTATGGATCAGTTTTAATGTGGGCCACGAACTTTATATTAACTCAATTTAGTACCATCAACTTTTAGTTCAGTTTCAATGTGGGTCACAAAATTTACATTGATTCAATTTAGTACCAAATTAAAAGGTTTTGTTTCAATGTATGTCAAACATAAAAGTTTGGTCTTCACAATTCCCAATTTTGTGAAGAATTTCCTAAAATTTGAATAATCTTCAATCTCCAACACATCATATAAGCCTTTAATGTCAGTCATTTTATATCTCCTCTCTAATTTTTATTATAAAAATTATGTAATACATAATCTCCAATTTTACATAAAATTTATTATCTGCATATTATAACAGAATCTGCAATTTTAGACATAATTCTCAATCCCAAACTTATGATGATCATGTCTCCCACTCATCTCTTCATATCTAAAATTGTCACATCAATTAAAAATAAAAAATATTTTTTATTACTTTCATATTTATAAAATAATTAAAAAATTCTTAATAACAATATTTAAAAATACTTTATTTAATATTTTAATACTTTTAATATACAACAAAAATTATTTATTTAGTTTAATAAATATTTTAATATTTATAAGAAAATAAAAAAAAATATTTATGAGAAAACATTAAGTGGACTGTTAATACACAACAAAAATTATTTATTTAGTTTTTATGGACGGTGTTATGCGTTTGGTCTACATTGAAGCCAAACTTTTTAATTTGGTACTAAATTGAGTCAATGTAAAGTTCGTGGCCCACATTGAAACTGACCCAAAAATTGATGGCACTAAAATGCATTTAACCCTAGATATTTTCATTGCGGCCCTAGAAAGAAAAGGAAATGAAAAAACTAACCTTTATTATTATTTTTTTTTCCCAATTAGAAAATAGGGGAGTAGTGCTATACATTACTTCAAGCAAAGGATAGTTTTGAATTAACCAGAAAAAAGAAAAAGAAAAAAAAAAGACAGTTTTGAAAAATCACCAATAATAGTTTAGAAAATTCATAGCATTTCTTTTTTAAGTAGCAGCTTCATTTATTTTCTTTTTCTTTTTTAATCGAAAGATATATTGGTAATTTTCCCTTATTATCTATACTAACTTCGACTGGTCACTTTTTTTTTTCCAAAAAATGCCCCTTCAATAATATTAACTAAAGAAATAATATCAAGTTTCTTTTTGTAACTTTACACTCCACTACAACTCCTTACAGTTATTTCACGTTCTGCCACAACTCCTTCAATTTACTTTGGATAAAATTATGGTTTTTGATTTCAATTTTCTGATTCTCTCTCAATCCTTAAATTTCCGTAGAAGCTAAATATGTAGATAAGAATCATTCAATGATAAGGCATGGTATTTCCATTTAGAGATAAGATTTTTTTTTTTTTGAAAATCAGCAACATAAGCGATAAGATTATGATTTGAAAAATCAGCAACACCAATCCTTCATGGACTCTATCTCTACATTCCTCCATGCTATCTCAAACCATTAGAGTACGAGTATTTCCATTTATTACGGGTATTTCTTCTAACAAATTATCTCTATTTATTATTTTACATTACATGTTTTTTTGACTTTGTGAAATAATCTTTTCTTTACATAGTTGCCAAATCAATCTCAAAGTCCTTACTCTGAACCAGACAATTGTGATTGGCAATTTGCAGGGGCACTAATCAATCTCATCTCCCAATTTGCAACTCATAATTTGCAAGGGCACAAATCTCTCGTAACCAAAGGGTAATAAATACTTAATTGAAATAATTTATGAATCAATCTTACTTATATTTCCCATCTTTTTGGAACAATGAGTTTGTTTTACAGAAAATAGTTTTATAAGATCTTTTTGGAACATTTTTATTTAAATTTTGGGTTACCTTAAACGTTTTGTTTCCCTAAACATATATTTTATCTGAATTTTATGTCTTTTGAGATAGCTTTAGTAAATAAATATCTTGACAACCTAATATAATTTTTCTCCGAGAATGTCTTTACTGCTTAATTTTAAATTTATGAGGAGATTTCCTATAAATAATTTTAGTTCAAACCAATGGAGCCTTTAGGATATAATTGTTGTGATTGCTTCAATTTAAACTATCAATTATCATTGAATTTAATGTCTATTGTGAGCTTCAATTATATGACAAGTATTTATTTTTAATTTTATTCACCCTTATTTGAATGAAATGTACTTTTACCTGATAAAATAATGATTTACAAGGTTTCTTTAACTATTTAAAATATCATTTTAGTGTATTTTATAAGTCTTTCTAAATAATAGCATTGGGTTTTTATTCATTATGCAGTATAGTCATTTAATCATGGTTTAAACTCTATGACATTTTACTTGTGAACTGAATCATTTGGTAAGATTGCAATATATATATATATATATACTTAAGCTCATGCTCGAAATAGTGAATATTTTTGGTTCATGGAATATCATGTCATTAGATTTAATTTGATTTTGTTCTATTATACTGTGATGTGCTCAATATCATCTATTCGAATCGAAACATATTGCTCTCTCCAACACCCTTATTATGCATTACTAGAATGATTCAAGAAGGCTCAGCACATCGCAAGGTAAGTTTTTTCGCCAGTGACCTATTTCAATTATAATAATAAACTCCCATATTTTATTTCACTGTTGATTAAGAAATTGTTTATTTTTGAAAATTTGATTGTAATTTTATAACAATGAATTGTGCCCACATTTTCGTTGTTTAAGGTCTATGTTAATTATTTTTTGGCAAGAAATTGGAAGTATTTCCTATATCACACCCCTATTCCAATAGTTATTACAATGTTGTCTTTGTTAGACGTTTCTTATGTATTTAAAATTGTATTATGTAAAAATATATGAGCATGCATGTGTTTATATGTGTATATTTGTGTTTGTGTATTTATGCATGATTAAGTATAATTTTATAGCCTATGACTTTTTGACCATCATTGGACATATTGGTTCAACTTTCAATTTTGGTTTTGCCTTCTCGGTTGGTATTGATGTTTTCCTTTTTATTTTTGAATTTAAAAGACTAACCAATTTAAATTCAAACAATTATGTTTTCAATTCAATTTTATAAAAGGCTAATGAATTTAAAAAAATTCAATCAATTACGTTTTCACTATAATATGAGTGTGTCAGATTCCGGCCAACACTCAATTCTATTTCTAGGTACATAAAATAAAACATAAAATAATTCAAAAAATAAAAAAGGGGTGGGGGACAAATAAGAACAAATTAACTAAGAGAACCGGATACTCTTAAATTTCAACTCTTATAGATCCACCCCTAAACTCTCAAACTCCATCTAATTAAATTACATCTCTTAAATTAAAATTTTGTTTCTTAAAAAATTATCTAAAACTATACATTTCAATTTAGAAATATATGTCTTTTAGAGCTCTTAAATTTTTTTGTAATAGATAATATTTAATAAAAAGTATAACTAATGATTAAATTAAAATTCATTTTTATAACATTACATATGGTGAATAATCCGATCCTATTTTTTTACAATATATATCTCTATATATATATATATATATATATATATATATAGAGAGAGAGAGAGAGAGAGAGACTATTTTAATTAAAATTAATTTAATTTAAACTCTAAAATTACAACTCCTCTAAATCCAACACAAAACTCAAACTCAATTTATTTTAGAACTCTTAAATTAGAAATAATTTTTTTTAAGAGATTATCTAAAACTATATGTTTTAATTTAGAAATATACGTCTTTAAGAACTCTTAAAATGTTTAGTAAGAGATAAATTAGAGATTTTAAGTGTTTAATACAAATTAGAGATATAACTCTTAAACTATATATGTTTCTTTTAAACTCTTAAACTAGAACGCTTAAAGTACAAATATAAAATTAAATATGTCAACTTAAATTTAAGAGTTTTAGATATAAATTAGAACTCTTAAAATAGAAATATATGTTTTTTAAGATATAAAGTAAATAATATATTAAGATATATTTGATTCGTAAATGCATGTGTTTATATGTGTATATATGTGTTTGTGTATTTATGCATGATTATGTATAATTTTATAGCCTTAATGACTTTTTGACCATCACTTGACATATTTGTATTACTTTCAATTTTGGTTATGCCTTCTTGGTTGGTATTGATGTTATCCCTATTATACATGAATTTAAAAGACTAACAAATTTAAATTCAAAAAAAAATGTATTCAATTAAATTTTATAAAAGACAAATGAATTTAAAATTATAT
Source organism: Hamamelis virginiana (assembly GCA_017140935.1). Classification (NCBI taxonomy): domain Eukaryota; kingdom Viridiplantae; phylum Streptophyta; class Magnoliopsida; order Saxifragales; family Hamamelidaceae; genus Hamamelis; species Hamamelis virginiana. Next base: position 1,605,820 of record JAESVK010000377.1, on the reverse strand, counting down.
TATTTTAAACTCTTAAATTACAACTCTTATATATCCACCCCTAAACTCTCAAACTCCATCTAATTAAATTAGAACTCTTAAACAAATTCTTGTTCTTTAATAAATTATCTAAATCTATATGTTTCAATTTAGAAATATATGTTTTTTAGAACTCTTAAATTTTTTTCAAAGATATAATTTTTAATAAAAAATATAACTAATGATTAAATTATAATTCAATTTTATAACATTATATATGGTGAATAATCCAATCCTAATTTAGAAAAAAAAAAAAATTTTAAGGATATTTAATTTTAAATTAAATTATTTTAAACTCTTAAATTTCAACTCCTATAAATCCAACACTAAACTCTCAAACTCAATTTATATTAGAACTCTTAAAATATAAATATGTTTTTTAAAGAGAGAATCTAAAATTATTTGTTTTAAATTAGAAATATACGTTTTCAAGAACTCTTAAAATGTTTTGCAAGAGATAATTTAGAGAGTTTAAGAGTTTTAAGACAAATAAGAAAATTATTAAGTTTAAATTTCATGTAACATCTATTGCACTTTAAAAAAAAAAATTATATAAATATAATTTTGGGATAGGAGTTATTAAACATTATTAAACTTTAATAAATTAAAATAAACAAAATCTTCAAAAAAAAAAAAAAAAGATTTACATTATATTATTAAAATAATGTTTTAGATAAAACAAATTCATCATTTTCTCTTATATAGATCCTTCTCATTTCGTATATAATACTAAAATACCTATAATAAGTTGCAATCACCACAACCTAAGATTATCACCACAACTACCATTAACTCCATTTAATTTTTATTCTAATTTCATAACATTATTATTATACTGAATATTATATTATATATATTTAAAACATCCCTACAATAAACTACTCAATAATAAGAATGAATAGAGAAAATGCATTTATGTCAAGAAACTATTCATTTTATTACTGTAACAAAATTTCAAAAAAAAAAAATTTTAATTTGTATAAATTTCATAATTTACGTTTGTGTGATCAAATACAAACCTTATAAAAAAATTAAAAATCTTCTGATATAATGCATCGCGTTGCACACGCATCGCGTTACACGCATCGTGTGTGGTGACTAGTTATTATTAAAAGCATATGGTAAAATCATCATGCAAATGTTATCATATGAGTTCATCAAATCTTTGGCCGATGTTCTGGTCAATCAATATGAGTTCATCAAATCATCAATCTATTGATACAAACACAAACATGTCAATCACAAGGTGGTAACACAAATATCTGGATGAACCCACAAAACCAGAATTCCCCCTAACATTGGCTCTCAGAAACCATCTTATTGCCAATTCCACAAATCAAGCAAATATTGTGGGAGATTGAGGTCAGTAACACTCTGAGCATTCCCGTTAGTGTGTAAAATCATTTCTATCACAGTTCATTTCGGCACATTAAGGAAGTATATCTGATAACAGTAAACCGTGAAAATGTACTGATAAAAAATATGAAAAAGATGGTAAGAAGATTGTGTACATAGCCTGGTTTGGGTTCTTTGGCCTAACTGCTGAAATAAAGAAACATTAAATACTATGAGAAGGAACCAGAAGAAAAACAAAAGCAGATGAAGTCCAAGCATTGATTTATTCACCTTGTTTCACAAATTTGCCTTCATGTTTGCTTCAGTTATCTTTCTACTACATAAATACGTTGAACAAGAAAGAATGTATGTATTTATATAAATTTATATCAACAATTGAGTGCCGAGTGAAAATAATTAGAGTACGGTGAAAAAATGAAGTTTTACTATGAGCTACACTCTGTTTTCAAAATATAGTCCACTGCCTCTTCTACAGTATCAACAACCTGCAGAAGCAGCCACCACAGCATAATTAGTTGGTATTTCAAAAGGTTCCTCCAAAGGCCATTCTTCAACCTTGACTTAGTGTTCAGAAAAAGTCCCACAAACAATACATGAAGTATAGAAGTACAAATTGAGAAAACTTAAGGAGTTAATGCAGCAAGAAAACAATAATGATGATATTGAGATGCAAGATGACTTCAAATAAAATCTGAAAACGGTGTAATTCTGTCTACGTGATGGATTATAGTTACTCTTTCATCCCTTTCAATTGAAATAAATGGCACATAAAACAAAAGAATGTTTACACGATTTTTTTAGGAACTCCCCACCACCCAACCAAATTTTAGAAGGGAAACTATGTGTTCACATTATAACTGAAACAATAAAACTTAATATTCATCTTTTTTATTTCACCATTTAACCTACCAGATCTGCTGGAAACTCTGCATGATTCTCCTTTCCTCGGAAAACACCAGTCCTCGTCAAAATAGAAAACCAAGGATGTCCTGCCTGGAAACAAAAGAAGGGAATTTCTTTATCCTCAATAATAAGAAAAGGACTCATTTATAGACAATAGTAATGTGAAAATATGATACCAGCTGGGTTTGAAAACAACAGGGAGTAGACAGACAAACCTGTCTTGCACCTTTGATGTCAACCAGAGGATTGTCACCAATCATATACAGGGTTTTGAAAGGATGTGATCCAGTGTGTCCATTATTATGATAAGAAGATGGTTGAAGATGTCTCAATATGGCTTCAGCATTCTTGAATACAAATGGATTCGGTTTCCCATAAGATATAAATTCCAGAGCATTATGGTGAATTCTGCATAGTTTAGGCAAACATGAAAGTTCATGAAATAAAAAGTTGTGATACTGAAGAATACAGGACAAGTTATAAGCTGTTCACACCGTGCGTTACAATGGGTACTGGAGCAGTAGGGAATTAGGAGAAGAGAAAGAATAGTTTGCTTTGAATTATTAGAATGTAGAAACATATTACTGTTAATTTTGAGCTAAGCAACCAACGAACATATGGTTCATTGACTATGCTCAATGTGATGTACGCCTGTTTCAAGCAAGTGGAGACTCTTGCCTGTTAGTAAATGGCATGAGACACTAACCTTACCTGTTGAATATGCTTTCTAATGCAATTCTGAAAGCACCCATACCAAGGCGTTCTGAAGGAAATGCAGCCTGTGTTAAGTTTACACCTGATCAGAACATTCTTAAGTTTCGAGAATTTAAGTAACCAAAAGCAATGGAAACAATTGAATCCTACTTCCTGATAACACAGCATATTCTGCTGAGAAAAATTATCCACAAGAATCAGGGACAATGACTATAAGCCCATGATACGTTCATAGCCACATGTTGCACATACTGGTGCGATGACTCACAATTTGATGGGTCCCCTGGGATCCCCTGGTCAAGTATAACTGATCAGATAATCTATAACTATTAAGGCTGCATAGTTTCCTGCTGTAGCTCTTACATTCTATTTAACTATTCAGGGTAATTCATATGGTCAGTATTAATAATTTTCCGCTTCACACAATATCTCTGTTTAAAAAGCTTACCTGGGCGAGACCTATCAAATTTTGGATTATTGTGTTCCCAACTACAAATTTGTTTTTCAATCTAAAGCATATGTGAAGATAAAATATGACTTTCAATCATGCATATAACCCTAAAATTAGCATAAAGACCAACCTGATATTCAAGATCATCAGCAGCGAAATACAAAGGCAGTTGATGCCCATTCTCCTGTCCAGGAAGACCTCCAGACCTCAAAATGTCGCAGAGAACCTAATGGAATTAATAAATAGTTCAAACCTTCTGCAGGGATACCAATTATCAGGATTGCACGAAAGAATACAATTATAAAATATAGTACGCACAATTTAACGCAGGACTATTAGAAGATCCACTGCAAATTGTTTCTGACTTGAATTTCAGGTATATATTTTAGCCCAGGATACTCCACAGCTTTGATGGGTTGAGTTGAGCTGTCAATACTCATAGGCTTTTAAAGGCTGCTACCTCCAACAAAGTAAAATTTTCAAAAATTTATCTTGAAATTTCAAAAATTTATCTTACTCAAAGTTCGTGACTCTCCTAGGAGTCGTCAGGTTGGGGCCCACCTTGATCCCCAACAGTATCCGCCTATGATGATTAAGGAATTCAAATAAAGCAATAGAGTTATCTAAAAATTATCAGCAGTCTTTGTTGTGGCGCTCGTGATTTAAATGCCCAAATAGAACACAATTGAATATTTTAGGTGATAAATTGGGAAACTGCCAAAATTGAAAGGAGTATTTTCAAGATGATAGTTATAGAAACCCAAATCTGGAGAGCGTTTGGAGGAATTCATAACTTAAAAGTCCAGTTCAAAGTTGGTATTAGGCCATGTTTCCCCACCTCCCCGCCAATCCATTTCTCGAAGAATTTGTAGTTAAAAAAAAGACCCATATTTGTATTAGAAAGCTCTCATTGTTTGTTCACTCCAAGTCAGAAAAGTTGCTGGTGTATAGTGAGTAGTATTGCCAAACAAACCATAGGGAGAGCAACAATTTATTTTGAAGTTTCAAAATACCTTGGTTATACAATAATAATTATTTGAAGTTAAAGTCGCATTAACTGATTCGTAGGGCATTCCTACAAATTTAAAATGAGGAAGCACCTGAATGTCCCTGCCCCAGTCAACAGGATCGCTGACTACAAAAGCTGCCTTTACTCTGTCAGAGAAAAGGTCAAATCTTGGCACCAACTCCTTGGAGTTGCCATTCCCATTAAATTCCTGCTTAGTTATCCAGGTCTTATATTGAGATACAGGATCGATGTTCTCGAAGTAGGACGCATACTCATCTAATGAGAGAACTTTTCTGCCAAAAAATAAATAAACAAATAACTTTATCCTCATGAGTAAAATTTGAGAACCTATGGCCTGAAAATCAGGAAATGCCCATACCAAGAAATAAAGCTAGGAACATACTTGAAACCATACTCAGACATTACCAGAGCTGGTTCCCCTTTACCAGTAGCAATAATGAGTTCATTCTCAAATCTGGAAAATGAATTAATCAATTGACCAAAACAAAAGAAAATAAAAACATGCTCATACTATAATCAAAGGTCTAATGACAGTGAAAAGTACATTGAAATTATTCTAAGAAGCCCTATTATTATAAATAAAACAACAAGTTGGCCTAGAAGGTGGTTAAAATAAACATTAGATATCTGGACTCATAACAAAATTTCTTAGTTATTTAGTCAAATAAAATTGTATAAGCTCACAAAAAAGATGCCATGAGACCAATACAAGCTTATCCACCAGAATAAAATTAATTTTTTAAAAGGATTAACACGATCATGGTTAGAAACTAATGGGCAGCTGAGTCATCTCTAAAGATGCAGTTAGTTCCCAACATAAAGTGTGCATTGTGCAAACAGCAGCAAACAGCAATACTGATGTCATTTTCGATGCAACCTAACATTGTCCCTATTTGACATCTCGCCCTACTCAAGGAGCCAAGGCAGAGATAGGCCATCAAATGACCACTACTTCTATCAATTACCTACTGATTAAGTATGGTGGCCTTATTTACTTTGTCCCCAATTGGAATACTGTGATACTAGGGTTGACATGCTGAAAATGAAATATTGTATGGGAACAGGTTGATCCATGAAGAAAATATATTTTAAGCCCATAAATTTTTACATAGAACAGATCTGCATGAAATTAGTATAAATATACCTCTTCAACAAGTTTTTGAAAGGTGAGTGACCCTGCACAACCTGCATCAGAATGAAAAGACAGCTATGCCAAAGGTTCCATCAGTCAAACAACAGTCATGAGAATCATAAACAGGGAAGTTCATCCTTGTATCCTTACATCAAAAATAGAATTTCAGGAACACTACCTGAGAAGGTAAAATATCTACTCCCAAAAGTTCACTTAACTCCAATGCTCGTCTAGATTCAGGAATGCCACCTCCTATTCAAATGGAATGATAATCAGTCATTTTAGTGCACTGTCTCAGTGTTCAAAATACACAGATGATACAAAAATATATAATATCTCCCTATACTTGAGGTGTGTTCTTCTAAAATGTTTCCTCTTCTGAACTGAGACACAACATCCCTCTTTGTTCTTGGACTCCTCCACTAAAAAGTTTGGCTATGCATATATGACCATGGTCAATGACAGGTTAGGGGCATCTGGAGAGATCCTAATGAATGTTTCATCTTCATTTTTCAAAAGCTTTTCGGGAAGACATTACTTGATAGAGCTAAATTGGAGATCCCTTGGCTAGTTTCAAAAGGGCTAAGAGGTGAAGTTCCGGAATTAATTGGCATATGGTGATATATGTGACGTGTAGATGGGTTAGAACTTAGAAAGGAGAAAGTGGGGCCATGTAATTACTCTTGCTCAAATGGACAATTGATCTCTGCAGGATTATGGTTGTTTCTGTTGATGGATCAATGGTTAGCTAAATCTGCAGTGGATTTTTTTAATAGCTAAAAGGGATGCATTCAGTTTGGAAGAGGACGTGGACAAATACATGCCTCCCTAATCCCCTTGCATTTTTGTATGCTGGGTCCTCAGTATTTTTTATTTTTTTTCTTTTCTCTTCTTTGCAGGTAACTCTCTTACTCAGCAGGTTTTGCTATTTATTTATTGAATATATGATATCTATTATCAAAAGATAACAAAGTCCTAAAATTGTTTTTTTTTTTTTTCTAGAATATATAACACCATATGTTTGTCCCTGATCCATTTCATAATTTTTAATCGATATTAACAGATAAATTGACAATTGGAGCAACTCTACGATGCTGGTTATCCTCAAATTTCAATTGATTGGCCACATAATAAATCAACCCAAATGACTCACCATTTGTCAAAAACAGAAAGGGAATCCTCAAAGCACCTGCAAAGGAGTGTAAGCAGTTTAGGTCGATGCAATAACCAAAAAATAGTAGCCTATATATAATATCACTCCATTACACAGTATTACCAAGATGAACCCAGAAAGCAGAGAACCGTATTGTTTCCCTGTACTGCACTCTCAACTTAAAGGGGCATATCAAGCTATTCAAGTACAGCCACCCGATTTCAACCCATTTTTACTCAAATTTGAATTTGAGTAAGGGTTTGGGTTAGGATTGGAGATGCCCCAAGTCTTATTTCAATATTTGGGACGTGAGATAACAAAAGTCACCACTCAACCGAACTCACTACAAGTCTATAAAACACATATATTCGGCATAATCGAGATGAGACTAATTTTCAGGAAATTAAAACAGCATAAAACTTGACATTTAGAATTTTCCTCATTTTTCTTGGTTGAACGGAGGGTAATTAGAGAGAGAGAGAGAGAGAGAGAGAGAGAGATTGTTTTTGATGGTTAATTACCAGAATCTTCATACAATCTTCTAAAAGCTTGCGGAGATCCACCAATGGGAACACGACCACGAAGAATAACCCCATCAATATCGAACGCAATTCCAAAAGAAGGCCTGTAAATCCTAAATCTCGTTAGGGTTTCGTAAAAATAAATAAACAAAAACAGATAACGATGTGAGAATTCAGAATCAACGAACCGTTCATTCCTCGACTGAAGCTGAGAGAACGAACGAGAGTAACAAGCTTGAGGTGAAAACAACGACAATGGCGGCCTGTTTCTTCTCTGAGAAACCCTAAACACAGCGCGAAACCTCATCTTCATTTGCTTTTTTCGAAGTTTCCTCTGTGTTCGTGGATGCAAGAGTTCTGGAGCAGGTTTAGTCCAGTATGCGCGGGTGGACGTAATGCGCATTTGAAGATTCGCGGTTTGGGGAATTACTTAGCGTGTGTTGTCGGGCCGTAAGCATGGCATGCGATGCCGTGATGCTCACAGGCCACCTAGTTGAGGTACTTAAGATTTCTAAACTCCAATTATGCTCTTGGAATTAGTATCAATGTTTTAAAACTTGCCCGTTCATCCAACCAAAAAATTTACTGGATTAAGAGTTAATTGGCTCAATCGTGATCGGATTGAACCATTGAAGCATGACATCACCATGATGTCATAAATATATTATTTATTTATTTATTAAAATAAAAATTCTAAATGATTCAATATATAATTTTTTTTAAATGTTTGTACAATCAATTCATATATTTGAATTTATGTGCAGTCATCAAAAATGAAAATTGAAAATTACTATTGATCAATCTTTATTACATATATTTTTTTAAATGCAAGATATGAATATTGTATCATTAAATTAGGTACTTGGGTTTCTTTTTATTATTTGGAATATTTTTAGACTAATTTGTCTTTTTAGCCTTCTTGGCTTTAAGAGATTTAAAAAGATTGAGTTTATTTTAGTCATTTTAGCATCTTTAAAATTTAAAAAAAAAAAATCCGATTTTTTAATCGGGTTGACCGAGTTTTGCAAAAGATAGCAGTTTTTTACTTAAATGAATTTTGTGGGTTCAACCAACCGAAGAGGGAACCCGATTGAACCGGTACAGGTTTGATAACATTGATTAGTATTGCTCCTATAATTATAAAACCCACATATAATGGACTTATGAATGATTTATAACTCATTTTTTAATTTTTTTAATTGGAAAAAATGATTAATTACACACATTTTATAAAGTTTTTAGAAATTATATATATATAAGATGAATATGTTTTATATTTTTAAAAATTATATTTTCGTTAATTTTTATTATTTTTACATTTGCTAGTAGTAATTTCCTCTCAATTAGCCTGCCATTAGGGGGTGTTTGGCAGACTTAAGAACTTGGCCAGTTAAGGATAAGCCTATCTAGTTTTTATTTAGTATCTTTTGGTAAGTACCACTTTTTTATAGATCAGTTCAATCTCGTCCATAAAAATAAGGCATAAAAACAGTTTTTTTCAAACCAATTGTAAGCTGGTTTACATAAAAACTATATAACATAAAGAGATCAGAACTGGCCAGAACCAGTTTTCGAAGTTCCCAAATAGGCCCTTAGAGATGAACGAAAATATATAATAATACATCTAACTTTTAGTTTTGTCTCAAACAAGCGAGAAGGTGGAGGGAATAAAAATAAAGGAAAATGCTAATGTTCCCGCGCCTCGTCCCGTCTGATGTGGTGTTTGTTACATCATAAAACTCTTCGTTTTTATCTCTTTATTTAATATTGATAAAGGTGAGATAAAAATGGCATACCATATATGCATTTATTTATTTTATTTCTCTCTCTTTCCTTTTTTCTCCATTCACCATTAACAGACTAAATTCAAGAGCTGCTTCAGGCTTTTATCGGAGGTGTTTTAACTTTTGTCGGAGGTGTTTATGGCTTTCGTCGGAATTTTTACTGTCTTCGTTGAAGGTGCTTCAGCTGCCTCTCTCTCTCTCTCTCTCTCTCTTATTTTTCTTCATTGTGCTTATTAAAGAAATACAGTAAAAATAAAAAAATAAAAAAAAAATAATAATAATAAAACTGGGTCGGACGGCGGATACCCATTTAACCCATTTCATTACCATTCCTGTTCCTAATCTCACAATCAACCCAATAAATTACTGTGATTCACTGTTGTGGGGGCGGGTGGGCGGATACCCGTATAACCCATCTCATTGCCGTCCATATTCCTAATCTCATATTCGCCCCAATAAATTACTGTAATTCACAGTTTCAACCAATGGTTATTGACACTGTGAGAGGACGAAGTCGGCATTTTAGCAAACAAATCCCTCTCCTCTCTCGTCTCTACCACCGCCTCTCACTGTCTCATCTCCTGCAACTCATACAGGTGTAGCACAATTAATCATAGAGACAAGAAGGAGTACATAAATATATACATATAGAGAGAGAAAGAGATAGATCCACTAAAAACCCTAACTAGTATTTGATCGAGAAATCTTTCGATTGTGTTTTCTCAGATAAAGAGGCCGCTAGCGAGAAGAAGAAGAAGAAGCGACTTGGAAGTTGCATATTGATCTGTGCTTTGAATGCTAATCGAAGATGCCTCCGAAGCAATCCAAGGTTGACATGGCGAAGAAGCAAAAGGTAGTCGAAGACAAGACGTTCGGGCTCAAGAACAAGAACAAGAGCAAAAATGTCCAGAAGTACGTTCAAAGTCTTCAGCAGGCTGTACAGCCTAAGCCCGACGCTTCCAAAGTTGCTGCAAAGGTTTGCACTTCTCGCTTCCTTGTTTTTCGACTCATCCTTCGCTTGTTTGTTTATCGGGGAAAATTTTCCGAGAAAAAATTAAATAAATTTCATGCTGTAAAAGAGTTATCTTTTCGCGAAACTAATGAAAGAGTCATGATTTATCGAGATAAATGGAACGTTATCCTCTGTTTGGTTGCTGGGAAAATTTAGGGAAAAAAAGGAAATCAAAGTTTTGAATATTTGATTTACTGGTGTTTGGGACCCGAGAAACCAAAATCCTCTACTTGATTGAGACCGATACGGAGATACAAGTATTGAGCTTAGTTGAGGAGAGTTTCGCTTTGTTGGAAATGAAAACGACACGAAACTTAAGTTTCAAAATTTATGTTTTCTTCCATTTTCCTCAGTTTTCTCAGCAACCAAACAGAAGAGCCTAACCAAATGCATATGATCAACAGAAAAAGAAGGAGGAAGAGAAGGCAAGAGAGAAGGAGCTGAATGATTTGTTCAAGATTGCTATAAGTCAGCCAAAAGTACCAGTGGGTATGTAATAAGTACTCTTCAGTCTGTGGTATATATTTATTTATTTATTTTCAAAATGATGATAGTTATCGTCATTGTGTTTATTTATGGATTGGTGTTCGTAATAGTAATTGGGGTTTTTGGTTAGGTGTTGATCCCAAGTCTATATTGTGTGAATTTTTCAAGGCGGGGCAGTGTGCCAAGGGGTTTAAATGCAAATTCTCACATGATTTGAATGTTCAGAGGAAGGGTGAGAAGATTGATATCTACAGTGATAAGCGTGATGAAGGTAATTGAATGGACATATGGCATTATTTGTTGTATTTTTTCTACCATTCCCCCCCTCCCCCCCACCTAAAAAAAAAGAAGTCTGTTTGATAGCTGAAAATAGACTGAAAAGAAAAGTTAGCTTGGAAATCACAACTGCCTTTCTAACCCCAACTTGTTATAAGATTCCAATTTTTTAATTGTTTTTTCTGTTTTCCTCCTGGCAATCAAATGAACATATAAGTGATTCTGATTTCTCTTGGGTGTTATTCTTTAAGAAACAATGGAGGATTGGGATCAAGAGATGCTGGAGAAGGTTGTGGAATCAAAGAAGAACGAGTATAACCAGAATAAACCGACTGAGATTGTATGTCTTTCTCTCCCTCCAACAAGCAACCAAGATTTTCTATTCAGTTGGTGAATATAATACTTAATGGAAATGACATATATTATTGCTTTTGTGTTTTTGATTTTGAATTTTTTTTTTTTTGGGGAGGGGGGGGTGGTTGAGGGTCACTTTAAATGCTGCCATGATAAGTCAAATGAGGATGGGGTTGCTTTTTTTGGATATTATTTTCTTTTTCCTCAGTGAAGAATTCTTCTGTTTGGAAGTTCACGTCACAACACGATTGCGCAAAAACTACATTTTTTGTTTCCTCGCTCCTATGTTGACTTGGAAATGCTATGCTTTTGCAAGAACATACATGTCATGGGTATTGGTTGTTATATTGTTTGGTTCTATGATAGCTTGATTGCACACGAAGTACTCGCTCTTAACTTATACACATTGAACAAGGATTTTAAGTTGACTGTAAAGTGGCAACCGGCTGGCCAAATTTGAATTGGATAGTGTTATTAATTTTTATTTTTTTAATAGAAATGTCTAAAGTCGCTACATGCACGAGGTACAAGAGAAACACAGAAAATTACAAAGAAAGTGATTCCAAGAAAGTAGAAGATTTTGGATAGAGAATCAGATAAGAGAGGAGAAATTATCGAGAGAGGGAGTTAATAAGTTAGAGAATATAAAAAAACGGAGGATAGAGATAGAGAGATAGGACAATAAGAAGAAGAAAGAAGCATCACATAAACTTTAAAAAAAAGGGGAGAGGGAACGGGGAAGAAGAAGAGAGAGAAAGAAAGGGAAGGAGGGAAGACCGGAAGAGAGAGAGTGAGAGAGCACAGAGATTTTCAAAATATTTAATCAATTTTCGTTCATCTTGGGTCTATTCCTGTTTTCCACTAATAAGGCCCGCCGATTTATAAAAGGCATTACAAAACCCTTAAAAGTTATAACTCATAAAAGAAAATTAAAATTAACCTTAACTTATATCGTGACAGATTAGATATCGCATTTTATTCCTAAAATCCCAAAATCTTCCAATATAAGAAAATTAAAGCAATATTATAGCAAACTCCTAACTAAAACTAAACTATTCCATCAGCCACATGTTTAGGATCCATTCACATGATCTAGGTGCATCAACTCCATGATTGGAATATATGGAAAAAAAAGGGGGCAGTAAATTCTACAACTCAGACAAGTTAGGATTCATGTCATCACCATCATCTTGAATTTTTTTGTTCATGCACTGATCCTATCATTGGCCCAATCCTTTCAATTAGTTTGATGCAAATTTCAGTTCCAAAAGTAAAATGAACTCAAGTTGGAATTCAATCAAAACTTTCAGTTGATCATTATTCTCATGGAACTACATGTATATATATTTTATATTGAATCCAAATTTCTATTTTAGATTTAGACTCTACTCTCTCTAGCCTCTAATGACGTTCAATTCCTCATTTCATTGGCTTCTATTGTAGAACAAGTTACCTTATCTTACCTATCTGCAGGTCTGCAAATACTTTCTGGAAGCTGTGGAAAAGAAACAATATGGCTGGTTCTGGGCATGCCCAAATGGTGGCAAAGAATGTCACTACAGACACGCACTTCCTCCTGGATATGTACTCAAATCGCAAATGAAGGCACTTTTGGAAGAAGAGAGTGAAAAGATAACCATTGAAGAAGAGATTGAAAATCAGGTCATCATCATGTTTACTTTTGTTAATTACTCTTACACATTCCAATCTTCCATATTGAAATAGCAACTTTTTTTTTTGAGTTGTGATTTCACCCACTTCAAGGCAGATTATTTCTTGTTTTATGCTGTACTCTACTGGTTCTCTTAACTGTGCTACTGCCAATGACTCAGCGTGCAAAAGTAACAACTACTACTCCAATGACTCCTGAGCTGTTCTTTGAATGGAAAAAGAAAAAAATGGAAGAAAAAGAAGCTGGATTGGCTGCCCTGCGAGCAGAGAGGGCTAAGAATGATCGCATGAGGTACTCTCCTCCTTTCACATACTATCAGATTTGTTTCCATTGAACATGCTATTAATTTAATTTTCCATTGTATCAGTGGTCGCGAGTTGTTTCTCTCGGATTCTAGCTTGTTTGTGGATGATGCTGAGGCATATGAAAAGTACCAAAGAGAAGAATCCGAGGCTACTGAGCAGAAGGTAATTTTGCTTTATTTATTTGTATGTTTTTAAGTAAATGAATTTACATTGGTCTGAAACTTCTGGAAGTTCATGAAGTCAATGAACTGCTAGGTTTTTTATTTATATTTTATTTTTTTCCCAGTATCTTTGTGGTGCACTGGAAAAAGCATATTTAACTGTTGATGTTTGTGACTTATATCTAAATTGTATATTTTTCCCCCATATATTAGGACATCATGCGTGTATGCGATTGAAACATCCTTATTCTTATCTTGAGAAAACTAAGTAACAAATTGTGCCTCTGTGCAGTTTTGAGATGCTTCTTAGTTGAGCTTTAACTTTGGGCCCAAATGATTAGAATTATAGTTGAGTTTTGTGTCATGTAGATGTATTGTTTGATGCCTCTATTGCAAAGATGAGAGTAGATCAAGTCATCTTATTTTCATTATATTTTTTTGGTTGGTTGGGGGGGGGGGGGGGGGGGGGGGGGGGGGTTGTGGGGGGTTTATTATATGCCTATGAGTGCGTAGCATGGACATGGGACTTGATTACGACATGATGCCAATGTGCCAACACGGTAAATCTTGAAAAAGTAGGACATAGCACAGCAAGGACACAGTTATACATACATGCATACATATATATATATACATATATATATATATATATATATATATATATATATATTTTAATTTTTTATCTACAATTATATAGATATAGAATTCATGAAATTGTATTCTTAGAATAATGGGCGAGATTGCATATAAAAGGGATAAATAATGTAAAAATAAGTTTAATTAAGGATTTGGGGTAGTTTTATTTATTTATTGGAGAAATGATAAAGGGGCATGGGTAGTGATGAAAAGAAGTTGGATGGTGTTTGAATGAGAATAATAAAAGTGATGGGGTGTTCAACTCAACTCAACCCAACCCAACAAGTCCTTATTCCCAACTATATGGGGTTTGCCTACATGAATCCTTTTTGGCCCATTCATCAAGGGCTATATCCTCTATTAAATCCCTAGCACACATCCCTTCATATTACTGCCAACCACATTATAATAAGGGTTGTTTAGATAGTCAAATAAATATTTACTTTTTTATGGTGGGCGATGCCATTCGATCCTATGACTCAAAAGTGATTGATTACATTGGTAAATATAAGAATAAGGATGTTTTCAGCTTATCTTGAAAGTTTTTGCTGCAACGATAAACCAGAAGAAAGAACAAAAAAAACTCTTGGTTGTGCTTTTGCCCCACAGTTTACCAAAAAAAAAAAAAAAACAAAAGAAGAAAGAAATGGGAACACAGCAGGTCAGCAGCCAATGACTTAGCTTTTCTTTTGCATATTCTCAAAGAGGGGATGGGAAGGATCTTTCCCCAAAAAGCGTTTTCTTTGGCTACCCATGATCCAATGTTTATGCCCAATAACATTACCCCATCTGTGTCGAACGATTCTCTTTACCATTTGAAAAAAAAAAAAAGGGGAGTCTCGGCACGTAACTATTCTCACACTTGCTCTTTTATACATGCATGTGTGATTTAGTTTTAGTTACTGTCTACATCTTTTGTCAAATTATTCATTGTTAGACTGTAATTGGTGCAAAATATGAGCACTAAAGCTGAATGCTGAGTAAAAGCATATTGTACCTGGAAACTAGTGCATCATTGGTCCATCACTCAATTTTTCTTATGGTTGTATCCTGGAATCAGAAGATTCTATTACAAAAAGCATAGAAAACCGGGAAAGTCAGCTCGTGCTGATAGGATCATTTCTGTATATATATATAACAGTGGTGAATAGGAAGTTGATGTTTAATTCTTTGTATTAGTTGAGGTGATTTTTAAAGATGGTAGTAAATATTTACTACCTTATCCTAATATTATGCTGCTGGATGATTTACTAACGCGGTAGTGCATGTTTTGATCCTTTTCAATATGTTAAATATAGCAAAACTATAATTTTATATATGGTGGTTGATGCCAAAGCGGGTGAAACTCTTGATAGCAAACTCAATATTGATTTGAGCAATTTTGATATAGGCTGAAACTCTTGTAAGATTTTCAGTTTATAAAAGTTATGAATATAGAAAATAAATGAAGTATGCTTTTTCTGGTTTGTTGGCCAGTGTTTGATGGTTTCGGTTTGATTTGTGTTCAATTTCAGGCCAAGGACAATTCTGCTGTTGGTGGTCCAAGCAGCTCAACTAGTGGAGCAGCTAATTCTGAGGAAGTCCTTTCTGATGTGGACGAGGATGACGACGAGCTGGATATGGACGAGTTAAATGAGCTTGAAGCAAGTTTGTCAAGAACATCTATTCAAATCCGTGAGCCGGGTATTGAGGCTTCATCTTGAGAGAGAATAATCTTTAGCGAGGGGTTAAGAGATCATGAATCCGGCTATTTAATTAACAACAGTCCGTCAAGGGAAAATAATCTTTTGATTTAACCTGGGATGATGTTATGTTCTTCTATGCAGTTAGTGCAGTGCTTGGAATCTGTTGAATTTGTGTGGCAAGGGCAGAGAGCCCATGTAGTAATTTTGATTGTCTTTCCATAAATTTGGTATTATGTGCTCTATTGTAGTAATTTGGGGCAATGGCCCCAAGCTTTTGTTGGACACGAGTTAACCTTACAGAGCATTGAAATATTTTTTCCTTCTACTAATTGTAACGGTAATTACTCCCAGAGTTGCCAACTGGAAGCAAATTTCGTATCATTTTCAAGATCTTAAATGCAGTCTTAGAAATCTTTCCTGAACCAAAATAAGCCAATCAACAAAAACTCCACCAAACTCTCTCACTCTCTCTCTCTCTCTAACAATTACTGATTTGGCTGCAAAAATCATCCATATCTGCAACTCCAAACTCTCTATAGCCACACTTGCATTCACCATTGTCTCTTGGTTCCAAACCATATAGTCCCCATATGATCATTTGTCTCTGGGCTTCTTTGATCTGAATCACTGTTGGTATCATTATCTCGCAGCACAAGAACGACAGAGTGTGAAATCCGCATGCCAAACCGTACGAGAGGACGGGAAGCAGTGGGCCGGGGGCCACCCCCACAGATTAAAGGACAAGGCAATCCCCGACTGCCATTTGTTCGTTTACAGTTGTCTTTCTTACAGATGGGGTCCTCTGTCTCTCTTAATATCTCTGAGTTTGGTGACCAAGGTCCTTCTCCTGCTGTACACTGCCTGCCAAGTTGTCGCAAACATCGTCGACAACAACTGTACACTGGAATTTGGCCGCCGTATCGCCTGAACATATTTGGGTTTATAAAGTCAGAACGATCTCTGGTCCGAATCCGAATTCATAATCGGAGCATTCGATTCCGGGTCTCAACCTCGCGATACTGATCGAGAGGATTTTTCTGGAGAAATGAAGTTCTTTATTTGTTCGAAGAATTGAGATTCACTCTTGAATCTCTGAAAATTCACTGATAATTAAGAACACACCTTTTGATTTCAGTAATTGCTTTGGAGATTTTCAGTTAGATTAGGATCCTTTGCTATCTT
The DNA here is from genome assembly GCA_017140935.1 of Hamamelis virginiana. Taxonomy (NCBI): domain Eukaryota; kingdom Viridiplantae; phylum Streptophyta; class Magnoliopsida; order Saxifragales; family Hamamelidaceae; genus Hamamelis; species Hamamelis virginiana. The sequence continues at coordinate 1,588,989 of JAESVK010000377.1, read as the reverse complement.
CATCAGTTGTTTTTGTGAACCAAAGACAGCACAATGTTCAATTTTTTTTTCCTTCAACAATCAAACTCTCTCTCTCTCTCTCTCTAAATATTTACATGGGTGTGACAATTCATGATTCATCGACTGATACCCAGTAGTAGCATTTTTCATTTGTTCGGTACACTGAAATCGAGAAACAGTGTCTTGAAAAGAAAAAGAAAAAGAAAAATGCAAGATTTAACAATAAGAACATGGAACTCCTGGCATTATATATATAGTATGTTAAAATGCAGCTAACTCAGAACTTGAAGAAATTACACACAAAGAAACTAGTCGGAAAATTTTATCCAAACACCAAACTTACAGAACCCTGACCCACTATACAACCCCTGCAGAGCTACAACATACTAATGTTACCTACACTAGAGATAAATCTCCAATTCTCTCTCTCTCTCTGTGACACAACAGCAATACAGAATTGATCACAATTCGTACAAATTGGCCTCAATCATGGGTTTTCTTGCCGGAAGTGTAGCCATTTGCCTCCGGCATAGTCTCATGGGCCGAGCTTTCGCCGACTTCTTGGCTCTTTGTTCCAGCCCATCGTGTTATTGTCTCCCTCAATTCTTCAAATATTTTACCTTTGATAGCACCTCTCTTTGGAGGAAGGTTGGCTCCCTCTTTCTTCACTTCCTTGCTACCTTCGCTTTCCATTGTTCTGCTCTGCTTTGATTTGTGTTGAAGAGATTGAAAAGTGTGTGATCCTTTGAAAGGGGAGATGAATTTGGAGTCACTCCCAATGACAGAAAAGAAATAAAAGAAAGAAAGAAAGAATAAATATTGATGGTGAATGTAGTGAGATCAGGTGGAGTATCTTATATATATATATATATATATATAGAGAGAGAGAGAGAGAGAGAGAGAGAAAAGTACATAACTAAGACAAACTGTCCCAGTAGAATCCACATAACTAAGACAAACTGTCCCAGTAGAATCCAGAAATTTGTCCACATACATGGAATAGAGAGAGAGAGAGAGAGAGTTGTTGGGCATTGACAGTGGGTGGGATGAGAGATCCCCATGAATTGGGATTCACATTTGTTAGTGCGGGAAAATTTTCCGTGGACAGAATTGACGCGTGTTCTTCACATTTTCCTTGATGTAAATCCTTCGAACACGTTAATTGAAATTGATATGTGATTGCTCATGAGCAAGCAAGAGAACCCCACTTGGATTTCATCAGATATGATATTAATCTTCTTCTCCCTCTTAAGATTTTATAATCTCTGCAATTTTCTTCTGACACGAGAGATCGGAGAGGGATTGAGAATCCAAGGGAGATTGGCAATAAATGGCCTAATCTTGCATTCCCATTTCTGCAGAGCAGTCCCTCTCTCTTAGACTTTGGCAAAAGAAGAAAAAAACAAGAAGGTAAGAAAATGTACTAATGAAAAAAAAAAAAAATTGAGTTTGAAAAAATGATAACAATAGAGTTAAAAGAAGAAAAACCACCATGATGTGTCATCTTTTTAATGGAACACTTTACCCGAAATTAAAAATCACCATGATATGTCCTGCTTTGAGTGGTGGGATCTCTCAAACTGTTTCCTTTTTTTCACACATCACTTAAACCACAACACGTCAGGGTGATTTTTAATTTCAGGTTAAAGTGTTCGGATGATATAGAATTGTTGTTACTCTATTTATTGACATCTTATAATTTAAATTATTATTTCGTCTAAAGAAATATTATAAATTAAAATTGCATTTATATGTTTAAGAAATTATTTTTGTAAATTCAATGAGGAGAGAGGCAATGGAAGATACCAAAAGATAATTTTCCTTTCTATAAAATTAAGTATAAATATTTTGTGTGTGTGTGTGTTTTTTTTTTTTTTTTTATTATAAATTTTATAAGAATAATTCTATGTGTATAAGTAAATGGAAACACTTTTATTTAAGGTCTACTTGACACCCTTGATTATGTTGCCATTTTCTTTTTCTTTTTTTCATTTTTGAAAACAAGAAATGTCAAAAATTTTGAAAAACGAGTATGGTAAATCTCTTTTCTGTTTTATGTTTTTGTTATCAAAAACAATATGAGAAATTTCCCGGGGGGGTTTGGTTTATAGATCTTGCTATCTTAGTGGGTGACCCCATGAGCCATGAGGTACTTGAGGCACAAAGTCTCATGCAGTGTGAACACATAAAAGACTTCTAAATAAACAAATGAACAAGTGTATAACCTTAAACTTAAAGATTTACTAAGATATAACCAGGAGGGCCCCATTACACTCTTAAATTTCTTCTGCCCACTGCTTCTTAAGGCATGTAATGTTTTTTGAGAGAGAGAGAGAGAGGTGACAGCAAATGGGCTGGCATTGGTATGAATTATATGGTATAATTCTTCCCAAATCTCCTAATTTTTTTTTTTTTTTTTTTTTCTTTTTTTTTTTTTTTTAATATTTGTTATAAATAGAGTTAGTTGTTAGTTGGAAATATGAAATTACGTACGGATCAAACCTTTTTTACTAAAACTTGAACCAGAAACACAAAACTCAAAATTAAGAGAATAGTCAAGTGTGTTACCCTTGGCTAGCAAATAATTTTTTTTTTTTTTTTTTTGGGCTAGCAATTAATTTCTAACTCATTTCAAGTAATTATGAAATAATAACACATCTTTCTTATTAAATTAACTTGCACTGTATTTCTTACCCACAAATTTAATTTTAATAATTTTCCGATATTTTACCAATAATTCCCAAAGTACGAATTATTCTCGTATCAAATAATTTCCAAATCTCAAATTTGTCGCACTATATATTGTTGCAATAAGAGTTAAAATGTTTTAGAAGTTGTGGATTATGTCTTGTGCAATGAGAGATTACATATATTTGAGGGCCCAAAATTGAAGATTTCATTGTCTGCTAATTGGTGAAGGGTAGGAATTAATGGAGTTCCAAAAAGATTTATAGGGAGATTAGGTCAAAATTCAACTTATTGTTTTCTCCCCTAATCTATTTACATGTTGATAATTTGTTTTCTTCTAGACAAACAAAATCTTAGGTATTGATATGGAATCTCCAGAGCTGTTGCATAGCAAAACAAATATAAAGTGATTTAATAACACTTGGGTTTGGTCAAAAAAACACTTGGATTTGTGACTCTTGCTTTGAAAAGCCAGACTGTCTGTCTTCAACATTCTAATCTCTTTAAAGAGACAATCCTTAATCCTTTTGATACTGCTCTATGTTCCTTTCACACACCACCCACCCACACACACACATATATATATATATGCTCTCTCTCTCTCTCTCAAACACACACACACACAAAGAGCCAATTAGACACTATGCTCTCTCTCTCTCTCACACGCGCGCCCCCAACACACACACACACACACAAACGCAATTGTATCAAAACTACGTTCTTTCCACACATTAAGCCAATTGGACACTATGAAATTCCTTTCACATTACATCACATGCCCTCTCTCTCTCTCTCTCTCAACAAAATCCAGTAGGATCAAAACTTTCAAAAGCATCCACACATTACATCACATGCTCTCTCTCTCTCTCTCTCTCAACAAAATCCAGTAGGATCAAAACTTTCAAAAGTATAATCAATCAGCTTCTTAAATACATAAAAAAGAAGCCCATAATTTCTCATAGGTTTGAGAGGGGGAGGATTTACCAATCACCAGCAGCATATTAAGATTGTGTACGTGTATATATATATATATAATAACAATAAATATTTTTAAAGAAATGAAGAAGAAGAAGAGGAAAAACTGTTTCCTTTTGCCTTCACCTTGCCACGTGGGCAGCATGTACACGATATACAGCCAAAAGATAGAAAAAAGCTACTCCTAAAAGAAAAAGAAAAAATCCATGAACCCAAAGATTGGTCAAATTCAGATCTAATTAAAAAATACTCCGTATTGGGTTTCATTCAGTACTTCAAAAACGTGTAACACCCAACAGAATTTTCATTATCATACACTCAACTGAAACACCACAACACATTTTAAGAAAGAGACAGGGGATTCTGCTATAACAAAACCACCCTAACATTTTCTTTTCCTCCAAACAGATACCCAAATGGAAATATGAATTTTGAGGACATAATTCACAGAGAAAAAGCAACTGGGAACTCAACAGCCTTCATTCATTTCTTCATACTCCACCATTCTATATTTATCAACATCACCCTATCATTTTCTTTCCTTCCAAACAGAAACCCAAATGAAAATACAAATTTTAAGAACATAATTCGCTGAGAAAAAACAAGTGGGGAGCTTAATAGCCACCATTCATTCTTCAGACTCCACCATTCTATATTTAAGGAACTCCTATGAACACTCTGTAGATTTAAGAAATCATGCCAAGAATGAAAAATGGCCGAAATTAACATCTGCGTTAGAAATCTGAATGCCGTCTTCTCAAAACTGAGCTTCAGCTGCCACCTTCTTGCTTCTTCCCATCCCTGCTTCAAATGCTGCAATCACGACTTTTTTAACATATTTTGACAACTTCCCAAATATCTTAGCTTTAACCCGACCTCTCTTGGGGGGGAATCTTGCTGCTTTTACTTTCTTTGGGGACTTGTTGATTCCTTTTTCCATAGAAGAGATTGAAGTTCAAGAAACTTTGTGTTGAAACAGAGGAGCGAATTTATATATATATATATATATATATATATATATATATATATATATATAGTCTCTGTTTCTGAGAAAAAAATGGTGAAAAGAGAGGCTTTCAAAGTTAATAGAGAAGAAGAAGAGAGAGATGGAGTGGAAGAAGGGATTAAAAGGTCATATGCAAAGTTTTGGTGGGTAAATTCAACAGAGGAGCGAATTTTTATATATATATATATAGTCTCTGTTTCTGAGAAAAACAGCGTGAAAAGAGAGACTTTCAAAGTTAATAGAAAAGCAGAAGAAGAAAGATGAACAAGTGGGATAGGGGATTAAAGGGTTATATATATAAAGTTTTGGTGCGAAAAAAAAGGCAGTCCGATCCAGTCAGCAGGTCTGACACGTGTGAAGCTTTGAATTCAAAATAATGGGAGTGTTCCCATTAATGAAATAGGGGAGTTTACTGATGAGTGGCCGCAATAAATACAGGAGTATACAAATCAATGTTTCTAGAAGATAAGGTAAGACTTGTTTGATATGAGAGAGAGAGAGAGAGAGAGAGAGAGAGAGAGAGAGAATAATTTTCCTGGGAAAATGTCCTGATTCATGCATATAAAACACCGAGAGAGGGACTAGAAGTAAACAAGGTAGGATTTGAAAGTTCAGAATTCTTTGACAAAGTAGAGGTGACAAATGACCTGTTGAGAATGATGGGTCTTTACCAAAAATAAAAGAGAGTGGTGGTCATGCATGCGTATGAGAAGGGGTGTGAAAAAGAAAAATACACACACGTGTGTGTGTATATATATATGGCTATAGTTTCTAAATTTTGATTGGGGCAACATTATGTAAATTCAATTAAGATCAAATGGTCAAAATTATTGGATTAAAATAATTATTTTATACAATTATAATTTATTAGATAAAATCTTATTGATAAATACCGCGCTAGGCGCGGATTTGCGCTCGTGTGTATATATATACTAGGTAGTGGGAACGTGCTACGCACGTGCCTGGTACATTAAGTGGTTTTTTTAGTTTGGTTTTATTAGGCTGTTTGGTTTGGGAAAGTCAGTTTAGCAGAGGGGGTGTGGTTGTTTTTGACTGTTTTTTTAGATTGGTGGGGGAAAATACGTCGAGAAGAGTGGGATGGGGTTTGATATTTGTGATCGGTTGATTGATTTGAGAAGTTTTGGTTAGTGGATGTTTAATTCTACGGTATTTGATTTTTAGGGTTTATGTTTGATATG
>JAESVK010000377.1:1500641-1573121 GCA_017140935.1 Hamamelis virginiana | reverse complement strand
CTTTGTTTGGCAAGCTCAAACTTAGAACAAAATAGAATAAAATCGGAGTTCTATTTTAAGCCATTTTCTTTGTTTGGCTAGACATAAAATTAGAATTGAATAGAATTCCAATTCTAGTTTTGTGTGGACCCATTAGATTTGCAAATCTTACCAAGGGTGATGGGATTTGATTAGATTGATTTCATTTAAGTTTATTTTTATTGACTTCCAAAACTACCTCTTTTTTAAAACTATCCCTTATTATATTAATAAGGGTAATACAGGAATTCTACTTATTTCTAGTTCTAATTCCTCTTTTTATTCCATACAAAGGAATTATAATTCTAATTCTATTCCATTCCATTTTATTCAATTCTATTTTTGAGCATGCCAAACAGAGTATAGAGTTGTGCACTTGAGTAGGAAAGGTTGAAGCTCAAGAAGCTCTGTGAAGAAGCCGAGTCAGAAACAGAGGAGAAAATTACAGGTCTCTGTTTCAGACAAAAGGCAAAGAAGGAAGAGAGATTTTCAAAGTCTATTTAGAAAAACAATTAGAGGGACTAGAAGAGTATTATAAAATTCATAGTCAAAAGGTTTCACACAGTGTGAACACAGAAACATTTGACTTTGAATTCGTATGTAATTGTCAAATGCAGACATCAGCCATAGCTGTAATTTTCTTTTCTTCTTATTTAAGTTATGAAATCATCAATGCTTCCAAAGGCGTATGTTAGAATTCTATAATTATCATCTTTTGGGGCTGTGGTAGTGGCAACAAGGGTTTAGTCAACAGACTGAAAAAATAAAATAAAATAACTTTGGTGAAAATGATAATGGTGATTGAATCTAGAACTTTAGCAATAACCCATGTACAATACCAAACACTAAGTTGACCGAGAAAAAAAAAAAAAAAAAAAACTTTGGTGAAAATGATAAGGGTGATTGAATCTAGAACTATTTAACAATAACCCATGTCTAATACCAATCACTAAGAACGGATTTAGGTCGCGTTTGTTTTAGATTGCTTAAATTATTTCTAATTAATAAGTAATAGATTCAATCTTGACCAGTTGATCAAATAATCATGTTTGGTTAATACATAACTCATTGTTTGTTAGTGTCAAAACCACTTATTAGTTCAGTTGATTATATAATAATTGTCTTAATTCGGGCGAATCAAACGCTGTTTTGTAAGTTAAAAATGGATTTAATTGATTTTTAGTGATTAAATTAGCTGAAATAATCTAAAACATGAAAATCCTTTGGCTCCTTTTATTGCCAATGAACAAAAATTAACACCCAAAAAAGGACTTTGAACTCAGTCTCAAAGATAGAAATATTCAAATTCAACAGCAACATATTGCCTTCCTTGAGTACCCAAGTACCCATAAAACCCAATAACAACTAAAAGAGTTTTTATTATTTTATTTAATTGCAACTCACAAGACAACCTCCCCAACATAGCTCCATTTCCTCAAAGCAGATAACTCAGGGTTATAGGAAGATATAAATGTTTACATAGACTATTTATGTAATTACAGAGACAAACCCAATGAACTAAATCCCCTCTTGAATCTCCATTTTCTTTTGCTGATAAAGAAGAAAGTAATCACTTCCCCAATGCTCTAGTTTCGTCATTTTCCATCACTCTATTGTGAATCAACTAAGATTTTGTTAAACAATGAGATAAAAAGACTTTCATAATAACAGGGGAAGGGAAACAGGGGAACATAACAAGCTTAATGAAGATAACTGATAAATCATAATAATAAGATAAATCATGGTCAGAAATTTGAATTCCCATCTGAAGTGAACGTGTTATGAGGCGGGGTTCTCGAGCCTGAGCTTCTGTCGCCGCCTTCTCTCTCTACCCCCCCTTGCCATTGATGTTGTAGTCATTTTGTTTCTTTTTTGGTAAACAACTCTGTTTGAGAGATGATGCTATAGCCTTTACTTCCTTCGCAAAGCCCCTAAAAATGTTAGATTTGATCTGACCTCTCTTCGGTGGAAGCCTCATTTCTTTACCCTTCTTTTGGTAATTCTTGTCTTCATTTTCCATTGCTTAGAGTTGTGTACTTGTGCAGGAGAAGTTGAAGTTCAAAAGGCTCTGTGAAGAAACAGAGCAAGAAACAGAGGAGAAGATTATAGTCTCTGTTTCATACAAAAAAACAGAGAGGAGAGAGAGATTTTCAAAGTCAGTATAAAAAAAATGACACAAGGAGAGAAGGAAGAGTAAGTAATGAGAGGCATTAAAGGGGTATTATTTATAAGGTGTTGAAGGGAGCATAAACCAAGTTAATTCAGTCAAAAGGGTTCACACACAGTGTGAACACTGAACATGAGTTTGAATTTAGAATAGACAATTGAAACCTGTAATGTGGAATTTGTGTTTATCATCAAATGTATACATCAACCATAGCTGTTATTGGTTTTTTTTTCCCCTTGATTAATTTATGAGGTTTGAGAATGACATCAGATGCCGATGCAATCGATGGCGCATTTTTGGAGTAGCGCAGTTATTTTCTTTTGCAGTTGCGGTAATGGCAACGGGGGTTCAGTCAACAAACTAAAAGAAATTAACCTAGTTTGGTGAAATTGATGATAGTGATAGTAATAGTGATTGAATCTAGAAGCCTTCTCTTTTCATAATAGGCTTAAGAGCATTAATGACATCGGTCAGAGTAAGAACTGTAGGACAAATCAAGTTATTCGGACTTAAAATTGAGATCAGTTCGATAAAAGGCTCGTTCAAGATCACTCATGAGATAAACAAGTCAAGTTCAATTATTATTTTTGAATTTATTAATGTATCAAACCGAATTTAAATATAAGTATTACTCGGTTCGATAAATTTATTAATACTTTTAAATAACCAAACTATTCCGCTTCGTCTCGAAAAAATGCTCTGTTCAAATTTGTTTGTAAAATAAATGAATGAAACTCGAATTTTTATTTTTATTTTTTAACTTATTAATTTATCAAGTCAAGATTAAACAGCCTATTACTCAATTCAATTTAACTGTACTAGTTTAAAACCCTCAACCACCTAAACAGGACAGCTATTATAAGGCATTGAATTTCAATTCTACCCTTTATTCATTGATGGTTTTTGCTATGCAATCAAGGGCATTTTTGATGTTTTAAAGCCTTCTCTAATTTGGAAGAGTGTCCTATTCAGTGGCCCTACAAAAGACAGAAGATATTAATATTAAAAAAGAAAATCTCTAGAAGATAAGGTAGACTTTTTGATATTGAGTGGAAGGAGAATTGTAAAGGAGAGTCAAAGTCACCTCTTTCCTTTTGGAGTTGCATGGTACAAGTATACAGAGTTTTTTACAAAGGTAAGGTTTGAACAAAACTTTTTGACTAAAATAGTGTTGATTCAAATAATTTTACAAAACGGAGTGTAGCCGCTGTTGCGGCTTTAAGATTTCTATTTATTAAGAAACCGCAATAGCGACTTCAAAAAAAAAATTTTTTTTTAAATTTTTAATTTTTTTTTTTTATAATTTCATATTTCACAGTTTTTTACATTAAGTTTTCTCAGAAACCAACCGTTGGATCACTATGATTTTTGGCAGGCATGACATACATGATTGATGTATCTAATCCAACGGTCAGTTTTCTAAAATTTGCACCGTAAGTGGCTCTACAAGAGAGTACCTGATGCAAGAAGCATCGAGTGCACCTTATATTAGCACTTCTGATAAGTCATAAAGTGGTATTTATAAAAAAATCAATAGTTGGATCACTGTAATTTTTTGTAAACATGAAATTGATAAGAAATATATTTAATTCAACGGTCAATTTTTCAAAATTTATTTTGTATTCAATTTGTAAGGTAGAGTGCCTAGATTTGAATGGAGAACAAATTTTGAAAAATCGACCATTAAATTAAATATATTTCTTATCAATTCCATGTTTGCAAAAAATTACAGTGATCTAACAATTGATTTTTTATAAATATCACTCTATGACTTATCAGAAGTGCTAATATAAGGTGCACTCGATGCTTCTTGCATCAAGTATTCTCTTGTAAAGTCACTTGCAGTGCAAATTTTAAAAAGCTAACCGTTGGATTAGATACCCCAATCATGTATGTCATGCCTGTCAAAAATCACAGTGATCCAACGGTTGGTTTCTGAAAACTGAATGTAAAAAATTGTGAAATGTGAAATTATCAAATAAAATTTAAAAAAAAAAAGATTTTTTTGAAGCCGCTATTGCGGTTTCTTAATAAATAGAAATCTTAAAGCCGCAACAGCGGCTACACTCAATTTTGTAAAATTATTTGAATCAATTCTATTTTGGTCAAAAAAAATTATCAAACCATACATTTGCAAAAAACTCAAGCATACACAAGAATGACTGACTTAATGAGCCAAGTAAAAAGTGTCCACTACTCCAATTTTCAACCCTCACTGGTTGAAAGTGCTGTATAAATATAGAATATGAAATTTACAAGTAGTGATGGCAACATGAAAAGGGAAAAGGGGGGATGTAAGGAGGACAAAGTCATTCTAATAAAAAGTCTTAAATAAGATGTTGAAAAGAGCACAAAAATTTTCAAGTCACTAGCCCACAATACAATTGGACAGGGTGTTCCAAGTACTGAAATGGGTCCTAAATTAGAATGATGAAAAGGGCACAAAATTATGAAACCCCTAGCTCACAATACAATGGCCTTGGATGTTCCTTGGACTGAATGGTCTACATGGATCACATCAATACATATGGGTCATCAGTCACTATATAGGACAGTGCTTCACAGCCTGCCATCTTTATGAATTTCCTCAAAATAGTATCATTTTTATCATTCTCAACCCTTCATATTAGTTGTTATGTCAGCATTATAGATTAATTAACATCACGTCAGCGTAACTTACAAGACTTTGATAGTCATAAGCTACAAATAGACCAAGAGCCTATTTGTGTTAGCTTTTTTCTAAAATCACTTTTAAGAATTATTTCATCACATATCTCTTTAAAGTTAAGTTAAAGCCATGTATTCTCATATCAAAATTTTTATATTAGAAGGGATTGCAACAAAAGTTGGGGCCTCCTAACTTTTGCTATAACCACTTTTAGTGTGAAAATGTTGCCTACCGTGCTATCACATTTAAGTTGTTTAGAAGTAATTATCATTTCATCCCTTAAATCAAATGGAATTTTGAGCTCCAAATCTGATTTTAAGAAAGGAGGGAACAAACCCTAGACTAACCCAAATCGACTCCACCATGATAGCATATCAGCTAAACCTTATTGGTCATTTATGCCATTTTTTTCAATCTCTTGTCCTAATAAAACAGAGAGAGAGAGAGAGAGAGAGAGAGAGAGAGCAATCATACCATTAGACAATGACTTTTATAATGACTTTGGGCTATTTTGCCAACCCATTTTAATGGAGAACTGTTAATCTATTTGGGTGTGAGAAACTAAAAAAGAGGAAATCTATTCCAATTTTCGAGTTCTCAATCAATCTCTATTTATCCACGATGATGATGGACACATTTCAATTAGGTACCCAATATTCTATTTGACCAATTTATTAATTACATGTTTTCATCAAATATGGTTGCTAAGGCAGCGTGCTATGCCACTTGACGACGTTGACTTGACAATTGATATGGAATTGTCTCGTCATTGTCTCGTCATCGTCACGTTATAAGAGTATTTTTTGAAGATAATTTGTTGATACGAAATCGTCATGTCAACTATCACATGAAATGCCAAAAACTAAAAAATAAAAAAACTTGATGAAAATAACAATATCCAAAAGTAAATCCATAAATATTTAGCTTAACAATTTCTTAAATCCGTTCATATAAATCAAACTCAAATTCAAATATTGACCCCCATTAGATTACAGTGCTAATATCCCACATCAATTTTTTTTTTTTTTATACTGGGTTTACAAGCAAGCCGTAATTATTAGCACAAAATTTCATCTTAAGGCTCACGACTCGCTGACTCCATCATAAGCTTAGTAGCAGGTATTAGAACATCAGGTCGTGACCTTACTCTATAAAGAGGCTCTCCAACCTTAAAGTCCGATAAGTGCTCTGCCGTCGGCGGTCCATCATTGAGAATTGAGTCGATTGGGTCAATCTTGTTCGGCCGATCTGAACACATTACCACGGTCATTAGCAGCATTGCGAGAATGCCGACCGCGATCATCCTAACCGAAGACGCCATCTTAATCTGGTTTAAGAGATTGTTAAGCAGGGCTTAATTGAAAAAGTTAGGGGAGTGGTGGGGGGAGATTTTATAAGAGGGGCAGTTTCTTATTTTTTTAATGAAAGATGTTTTAAATGACAAGAATAAGATTTTGGTCATTGGGGTCAATCCGGTTATGTGTTGTTGATTTGTGAAGGCTTTTGACAGGTTCAATTCCTACATTGGTGGGTTACCTTTGGAATTAAGGAAAGTGATTAATTCCACAAGAAAGTGATTTGGGTGCTTTTAAATCGATCAAAATTAGTTTGAGAGATCTAAACTGTGTAAAAACGATATTAAATTAATATATGTGAACTTAATATAGTATAAAATTTCCGTATTATAATTTTTTTTTTAAAAAGAGTGCTAAAAATAATAGCAAAACTATTTTTGTTTTTTATTGAAAATAAGAAATATAAAGTAATTTATTCGGTATTTTATAGTAATTAATTATTTGAAAATTCATGTTTTATCTAGAAATAAATTAGCATTTGAAAGGAATTTAATTTAATTAAGAATATTTTTACTCCATTTAGTAAAATTTCATATAAACAAAATTTAGTAAAATTATTATTTTTAAATTAGTTAGACTTTAAAATAAATTAATATTCCTAAGTAATTTTAATTCAATTAAAAAACTTATTTATTGTGCTGGGTGGAATTTTAAGAGAAAATGTCTATTTATGTATTTTTACAATCATATAGGAATATTTTGGTCAATCAAAAGATTTTCCCACATTCAAACTTTTAGATATAGATAGATATAGATATTTTATACTATATTTAGATATAATTATTAAATGTTGATTCTCATTTCACTCAAACCCTTAATAAAAATATAATCTTACCTTAGTTTTGTACTCACCGAGTTAACCAATGCTTTAAAATTTAAGTAAATCGAATGAGAAAAATATGTTTATAAAGAAAAGAGTATTGCTAATTGAACAGTCACTTTTGCCAACTTTCATATTCCACAGCATCACCCGGTGCGTTCATATCATTTTATCACTCTTTGTCTTAAAGTAACATATCATATTAGTTGTCATATTAATCATACGCATCTAACGGTGTCTGTTGTCCCAAGTTATATAACCCTATAACCTTAGGGCTAACAGTGTCAATAAATATACTGTTAATGTATGAGCAAAATACTTGCATTGAAGTCATCCCAAACAACTTCACCTTTGGTTGGGTACCTAGAGCCCGAAATAGGCCCATTAATGGGTTGTGCACGTCCAACCCAACCCAACCCAAAATAGGCATGTTCATGGGTTGGGCATTTCTGAAATAGGTGATTATCGAGTGCAACATTCACTTGTGTATTATTATTATTATTTTTATATCGTGGATATGATTAATGATTTGGAATATTACATCAGTTATCAACATGCACACATAACTTATCATCACAGGCATAGACAATAAGATAGAGATGATAAATGAGGGCGAAGCAATTCATATTTTGGAGGGGATAGTTTCCCGAATTTCAGGGTGGACTTTTGTAAGAGGGAATAGGAAGTGGTACATAAAAAGTGGGACAGAAGATCTCCACTCTAATTTCCCCTCCTTTTAAAAAAAAAATTCACTTAAATGTTTTATGCGAGTCACTTAACGTATAATTATTTTTAATCAGCTTTCCCTCCAAAAGGAAAGGAAAAAAAAAAGAAAAAAAGAAAAAAAGAGAACGTTCTCTAACTCTAACCTCTGCTTGACCTCCTAAACTATTTTTATCAAAGACTAATTTCTTAGTTCAAAATTGACCTTTGATTTAATTATCGTTAACTAAAAATAAAATTTATAATCAATTAATTTTCTTTTTTATCTATGAAGAAAAATACTGACTTAACCAAAATCAACAAATACTCAAATGGCCGTTTGATCTTGACCATTTGAGTGATTTAATGGCCATTCAATTATTTGCTGGTTTTTGGCTAAATCAGTGAATGCTGATTAGATCATAATTTTATCTATAAAATTGTGATAAAATCACTAATAATCAAATTTAAAATTTAAAATTTAAAATTATCACCCTAAACTAAATTTTTGGCACCAAAATTGAAATTAAAAAGACTTTTATTTATTTATTTATTTTTTTACTATACAGGTATTCTGGGCCAGTTTGCGCGTATCAGACTAAATTATTCGGATATTAATAGTTAGTGGGAATCAAACACGAGACGAAAAAAATTGATAAGCCCTTAATCTTGTTTGCTCTACTACTAAGTTATCACATGGAATTTTATTTTAATTTTTCAATAGACGATAAAAGAGAGATACGAATACCCGCACATATTCTATTCAATGAAAAAAAGGTTTATGTGTGAAGCATTTTCTAATGGAATAATGCAAACACGATCTCCTTTGGGCATTAATTAATTAGTAATTACGTACAAAGTGGGCAGTTTTAGGTTTTTTTTTTTTTTTTTGTGAGACGCAGTGAAGAACTCAAGAGCCACTGCTCCGGTTCTGAAACGAGTCGGTTCTTCATCCAGGGTTCGTTTTTCCTCAGGACCAAACTTGGGTTAAACCCTTCTCTCTCTCTCTCTAAAAGTACTCTGTAAAGTGTATTCTTAACTTCTCCGGTGAATATACGATCAGGTAAACCCTAACTCGGCCTTCTTTTTTTTCTTCCCCGTAAAGACGATATATATTCCCACTAACTATTAATACCGTAAAGACGACACTCTTCAAATACGCTGAAATTAATCCTATTTTGATTTCAATTCTTTTAAATTGATGCTAATATATGTTCGTTAATTTTAATTCCTTGTTATTAAGGTATCTGTTTGCGAATTCAATAGAAAGATGGATCACCATGATGATGAATGTCGTGTTGGAGGTGAACATCATGGGAAGCAAGATGATGAGGTGACATTGGTGTATTTGGTGTTAAGCATGTATAGTTAAGAATTGACCTCCTAAAGTTTTAGTTGCCTCATTCTCAGTTTAATTCAGTTTTCCTGGTTTGTAATTTTCATTGTGTTTTAGGGCATTTTATTAGATGCATATTTCTTGGGTACTTATCTATTAGATTAGATTGAAATTTCAAGAGGGTTTTTTATACTTGGCAATTGTGGCCAAAATATGCACTTGTTCGTGATTTATTGATTCTATGTATTCAATGAATTTTATGGTAATGTCAAAAGTACATTTTCCCCTTCTTACATGGGTTATTATTGAGTTTTTTATTTATATTTTTTTCTAAAGATTTGTATATATTTGCGAGGCCCCTCCTTCAAGAAGTGAATTTCATGAGATGGGTTTTTTGTTTCAGGAAGCTGCTGCTCGTCTGGAGGAATTTAAGAAATCAATGGAATCAAAAATGGCTCTCCGCCAGAGTAACTTGAACCCTGAGAGGCCAGGTTAGTAGATTTTGCAAAACTTTGAGGGTTTTTTACTCAATTATATTATTGAGTGGTCATTCAAATGATGAAAATCTTCAAGTGGGTGGTATTATTATTGTGCTGTGTTATATTTAAAATATTCCCCAGGGTTTTATTAAACATTAAGAATATTGTTGTCTTTATGGAACAACAGAATACTGATTAATTACATTGTACTTTCAACTTTGTTACATAATAACCTCAAGGAATTTCTGTCCCCATACTCATTGGCAATAACTTCATGTATCTTATTATGTGTTAAAACTCAGAAATGATTTGTTTTAAAGCATTGGAAATGTTTGTGTTGACAGTTTGTACGTATTTTTTATTTATTTATAATAATCTGCGAAAGTTTGGGTTTAGCATCTATGTGTGTGTGTATATATATAGAGAGATATAGTTGTTGGAATTTGTAGTGGTTACTAAATGGAATCCAATCTTTTTTAAACACTCATAGTTTATACAAAATGATGTTTAAAACAAAAACATGCGATTTTGCCAAAGTCTAGCTCGAGGGATAATTTTTTAGGACTTTGATATGTTTTTTGATGGCATAGATGTTGATTTGATAGTGTACTGGTGGTTCCAGACTCCGGTTTTCTCAGGACATTGGATTCCAGCATTAAGCGCAACACAGCAGTTATTAAAAAACTCAAGCAGATAAATGAAGAGCAACGGGAAGGATTGTTGGATGAGTTGCGGGGTGTCAACCTAAGCAAATTTGTCAGTGAAGCAGTGACAGCTATTTGTGATGCCAAGCTTAGAAGTTCAGACATTAATGCAGCGGTTCAGGTGGTTATGAATTTTAACTGAATTCCCTGTGCAGATCACCTCATTTATTTTCCATGGTTTTTCATTTTTGATTTCCTTTTTGTTTCTTAGTTGATAATCTCTATCTTTTATTTCTATTTTGTATTTTTCACTATATCTTACATGTCTAATTTTTTCCAGATCTGTTCTTTGCTTCATCAAAGATACAAAGACTTCTCGCCAAGCCTCATTCAAGGCCTCTTGAAAGTCTTCTTTCCTGGAAAGTCTGGGGATGACCTGGATGCGGACAGGAATTTGAAGGCCATGAAGAAGCGCAGCACTCTAAAACTCCTTTTAGAACTTTTCTTTGTTGGAGTTATAGAAGACGGTGGCATTTTTGTTAATATCATTAAAGATCTTACTAGTGCTGAACACTTGAAGGACCGCGATACAACTCAGACGAATCTGTCTCTTCTTGCTAGTTTTGCTCGACAGGGGAGAATTTTCTTAGGGCTCCCACTTTCTGGACAAGAGATTCATGAAGAGGTTCCATTTTTATTTGTCTTTCATATAACATTATACTTTTTAAATAGTGCAGAATTGTTCATGATCACCGATAATTATTAGTATTACCTCTTAAATTTAAAGTGAATGAATCACTGGTTTAGAATAAGGTTTTGACTTAGAATAAGCTACACAAACAAATTTTTTTTTTTCTTCCTTTTTTAATAGATAATCTATACAAACTCAAATGGATTCATAGCTATCAGCCATTCCAAGGCAAGGCGGACCTCACAATCATCAATTTCATAAAGCGCTTAATGCAAGGTGGTTCATAAAGTAGAGAATAAGGGGGCTCACGGTCAATTATAGGTGCACTACAACAAATTTTTAATAGAGTTTATCAAAGAGAGTGATTTTAAGGTGGATAGATGGAGTAAGGGTTAAATTGGTTGAGGTATAAGGATGAAAATGGTGCGACATCAATTGTTAAAGCTTGCTATTATTTTTATATGGCAAGGGAATTTTCAAGTTTTTCAAGGTTAGATTGTGTCGAAAGGTAGGGTTAGGATTTGTGATGAAAAAAAATAAAGAGTTTTAGGGCTAAAATTGATACTGGAGGACTGGTTTTGTGTAAAAGAACGAACAATAGTGCTGGAAATTAAAGAATAAGAAGAAGAAGATAATAAATTCTTTAGATTTTTACAAAGCCTTTTAGAAGTTCCACCTAGAAGATAATCAATGGTGTTTCACCATTAGTTGAGTATAATAGTTATAGAGTTCTCGACAATCAATTGTATGTAATTGTGTCCAATAGCTTCTCTTAGATAGAGATCTATAGGCCTACTTTCTAATTCTCCTCCTAGTGAAAGGACTCCTAGTATAACAAGTAAAAGACGACTTAATAATTAAATAAAACTCAAGCTGGCTCAAACGAGAATAAGAATTGACAAAACTCATAATCAAATACCTATTAACTTTGACTTCAAACAATCTAAATATGCAAAATTACTGAAATGCCTAAAGCTGAAAATTTCAGATTTCACCAAGTCCAAGTGGGTTCTACCATACCCCACTGAAAGTATCCTTTGACATGAGGCATCTATGGTAAGTCCCATTAGATTTGCAAATTATTATGAACGTGATCTTCATCAATTCTTTTGTCTTTTCACTTTGTAGTTTGTACAGACTTCGTGTACATTTTATTTTTTTAGTTTGTGAAGTATTTTCCACCATTTTAAACCTCTGTAAGAAATATTTTGAAAGTCATTGGGTTTCTTTTCAAAAAATTACAAATATGGTCAAAGCATGAGAGGATATAATGTTCACTTAATTCTTTTACCTCTAGCTTAGAGTAGAAGAGTGCTCAGACATACTGGGGTGTTCTATTTTGCTACAATATACTTAAATATTAATTGACTACTTGAGTTTGCCACCATTCTCTTTGATTCTTGTTTTTTTGAAGATAAAAAGACTAGGTGGTGCTCATGTTTATAAACGATTCGAGAGTTCTTTCATTGAGTGGAATTTTGACGGAGTTGGAACAGTTCTGTTGCAGTAGAAGATAAAACCTCAGTTAAATTGCTTTGATGTATTCGTTGAGGAAGATATTATCTTTCAATGAATCACCAGCCATGTGTTAAAAGTAGAGTGATGGAAAATCAGTTTAAGGAACAGTTGTCTCGATTTTTTATTTGAATTTACTATGAGCAGTTGCTCGCTTTGTGGCTTTTTTAGTTGGTTCAATTCAGCATGACGATAAAATATTTTCATAGTACCAAAAGTTGGGCTTAATTTTTTTTCTTCTGTTCTTTAGAATGCTAAATATTCATTCTATCAATAGTAGACGTGTATTGTTTCTAATTTTCATTGGCGTTTCTCTAGCTATAGTATCTGTTATTTTTTTAATTATCTTTGGCGTACTTGTGTTCTTTTATGACATTCTAAGGCCATTTGATTTTTGAAATAACAAATAACTTGCTAATTTTTTTATCCTAGATATTTTCTGCTGACTAGTTGTCACAGTTTTATAAGGGCCTTAGTATCACGGCAGAGCAGAAGAAAATATTCAGGAAGGCATTTCATACATATTATGATGCTGCTGCAGAGCTACTTCAATCCGAGCATACCGTATGAGTTTTACTACCTTGACTAAAGCCTTTATTTATTTATTTTTAAAATTATGTTAGGCGTTGAATTTAGATTTTTTTGCTTGATGATTCTCTTGGTTCATACTTTGGACAAAGAATCTATTGCTTCCTACTTGCTATTCTTCTTGTGGTTATTACTGATGCATTCACACCCCACTCTCTCTATCTCTTTCTCTTTACAAAAGTCGCTACGCCAAATGGAGCATGAGAATGCAAAGATTCTGAATGCTAAAGGGGAACTCAGTGATGAAAATGTATCTTCATATGAGAAACTGCGAAAATCTTACGATCAATTGTACCGCAATGTCTCGTCGTAAGTTGCTTTATGATGCTATTTTCTTTGTTGTAGCTGTTTAAGAATCACGTTGTTATAGTGCTGGTTTGAAACAGTGGAATTATGATGGGTTCATTGGTGAGGCTGTAATTTCATGTGGTTATTCTCTCGATGAACCTAATGACAAGTTGCAAGACTAATCTTAAAATGTACTATAGCTATAAGTGGCAAAAATTGACGCAGACCCACTTGAAACTAATCATTTGGGTTTGTCCCATACAATAAATGGTATATGGTGAACACATGTCCACTTCATATGTAAATGGATTAGGTTATGGTTAGGACCCTTAGACCTGATCAGCCACAACTATCTGGATTCATGTAATTGAAATTATATTTTTTAATGTGGTTGTGTGGCACCATAATGAACAGTTAGGGTTTGAGCTGGGTGGTTTGGACATGAAGCCACTGAGGCTCCTATCATTGTCGTCTCCAATGTTAGTGAAGTTATGGATTGGAACTTAGATTTGTTCCAATGGGAGTTCTTGTGCACTTAATCACGACTTACTTAAACTCATTTTTAAGAATTCCTCTCTGCTGTCATCAAAATATAGGGAGTTATGTTCTGCATACTATCCTTACTTGTGTGAAAGATATTAAGGCAGTCCTTGTGATCTTTATGTTTTCTTAAATTCTTATGAATTCCTCATATTTCAGTTTAGCAGAAGCACTTGATATGCAACCTCCGGTGATGCCAGAGGATGGTCACACGACTAGGGTTACAACTGGAGAGGATGCATCATCTCCTGCTGCTGGGAAGGACTCTTCTGTTGTTGAAGCAATGTGGGATGATGAAGATACAAGGGCTTTCTATGAATGCCTACCGGATCTCAGGTTTGTTTTTGTTGGATAATCTTTGCCAATTGATTATGCATCAATTGTTATAAATATCTTTTTTTATCGGATAGCCATTTAGATGGTGGTTCCTAAAAGCAAAATTTGCTAAATGGAAGTACTGATAAGATACAATATCTATATGTTCTTTCCAGAGCATTTGTTCCTGCAGTATTACTGGGAGAAGCGGAGCCGAAGGTGAATGAGCAAACTGTGAAGACACAAGAGCAACAAACTGTAAGGAATCAGTGGACCAGATTTTATTATTGGTGGAATTTACTTTTTTCTGAGGCAGCAATTACACTGTGGCAACTTTGCCCAGTCTGGTCTTATCACTCATCCTTCTTCACGTTCCCATTTAAATTGTGCTGAATTTATAAATATGGTAATGTAAGGTAATGTAATTTAACATCTGTTCTCCCCCTCTTTATAATTGATTTAAGGTAATGTAAGGGGTGATTTTTTCCTATCTCCTTTGTTCATCTAGATTTCATGTGATGATAATTTGATACCAGCATGGCTTGATGTTGGATCCTTATCCCTTGTAAACATCTGTATGGATTTCTAATTTTAATGCACTCACTTTGTAGACCGTCTCATGTATGGACAATAGATATCATGGAACCATGTCTTGTATACGAGTACTTGATACGTGTTTTCCTTTCTCTAGTACTGTTTTAGACATCTTCTTTAGAAACATTAAACATTAAATAATACTCACATGAAGATTTATTTTATGAAGGAACTGGAATCAGACCAAGGTCAAATGTCTATCCAAGAGACTGCAGAGGTTTCTGCAGACTCTGGTGCTTTGCAGGAAGGTAAGAGCACTGAAAAAGGGAAGGATAAAGAAGAGAAAGATAAAGAAAAGACCAAAGATCCTGACAAAGAGAAAGGGAAAGAAAAAGAAGCTGAGAGAAAGGGAGAAATTGAAAAGGAGAAACTTAAAGGTCTTGAAGGGACAAATTTGGATGGTCTACTGCAGAGGCTTCCGGGTTGCGTGAGCCGTGACCTTATAGATCAATTGACTGTAATCATACACCACACCTATGTTTGTTTGAGCTTTGATGTTTATGTCATATTTTCTATTTTGTTGTGTTATGAATATCTTGAATAAAATATTGTTGTTTTTTGTTATTTTATTTACAGGTAGAGTTTTGTTATTTGAATTCAAAGTCAAATCGAAAAAGGCTTGCGAGGGCATTGTTTAATGTCCCTAGGACATCTCTTGAACTGCTGCCATACTACTCACGCATGGTTGCCACACTGTCAACTTGTATGAAGGATGTCTCTACCATGCTCTTACAAATGTTGGAGGAGGAGTTCAACTTCTTGATAAATAAGAAGGTCTTGAAAATGGGATTAGCTTGTCACCTTCATATATGTCTTGCCATTCATGTACTCAATTTCATTTTGCACATATTCATGTTTTTCATGTTGAATTGTAACTTCTCACAGGATCAAATGAATATTGAAACGAAGATCAGGAATATTAGGTTTATTGGAGAACTCTGCAAGTTTAAAATTTCACCAGCTGGTCTTGTTTTTAGTTGTTTGAAGGTAATATGGGGAGAACTCAACTGATAAATTGATTTTTAGTAACTCTTTAAGATAGTGTATCACTGTTTTTTAGTGTTCTTGATTGAGTCCCCTTTTTCCTAGTGCTTCATGTATGTAAGATTATTCATCTTTTATTCAGGTCTATAGGCCATTCTGATGCTTCAATAAGATGTTACCTTTTTTCTTTTAGCCTTTGGTCAATTTGCTGAAAAATATTCCAAATGTTTGCCTATGGGACCTATTGTTTCTTTTTCAGGGGTGCTGTTCCTACCTTTCTGTTGTGAAAAACTAATTATGAAGACATTTTAGTAGACACTCAGATTTATTGTTCTCATTGTCAATACTTAATTTGTTTCACTATACCTCAACCTATGGTTGAATTGAAATTTAGTTGGAAGATGAAACTGAAGGTTTTTTTTTTTTCTATTTGTTCATATTTGAGAATTTTTTTTATTATTTATGCTCATGTATAACTGTTTACTTACTGAAGTGATGTCTTCTCTTCTTACCAGGCATGTCTAGATGATTTTACTCATCATAACATTGATGTTGCTTGCAATCTCCTTGAGACATGTGGCCGTTTTCTGTATCGATCTCCTGAAACTACTGTACGGATGGCTAATATGTTGGAGATATTGATGCGCCTGAAAAATGTCAAAAATTTGGATCCTCGTCATAGCACCCTTGTAGAAAATGCTTATTACTTGTGTAAACCGCCCGAAAGATCTGCACGAGTCTCTAAAGTTCGCCCTCCATTGTATCAGGTATGAATGTTGTCGGGTTTAATGATTTGTCATTTGTTCTGATATTTGATGAGTAATCAACCTCCTATTTGATGTATTGTACAGTATATCAGAAAATTGCTTTTCTCGGATCTTGATAAGTCATCCATTGAGCATGTGCTAAGACAACTTCGTAAATTACCATGGAGTGAATGTGAGTCCTACCTGTTAAAATGCTTTATGAAGGTTCACAAGGGGAAGTATGGTCAGATACACTTGCTTGCTTCGCTTACTGCTGGTCTGAGTCGCTATCATGATGAATTTGCAGTCGCTGCTGTTGACGAGGTTGGTTCGCTCACCCCCCCTCCAATCTATCTATAGAAGTTTATTTGTTATATGTAGTATCTTAGTTTTTCGCTACTAAGTATGATCCTGATTGCAGAAAGAGAGAATGATATTCTTTCAACTAATGGTTTGAGGTCTGGTCCAGTTCAAAACAACAAAGCAGATTTGTTCTTTGAAAAACTAAGTAGAAAAGAAGGAGAAGAATAGTAACAAGAAACCTAGGCAGTGGCACCTGGGTTTCCTAATCAATCACACTTACGAGAGAAGGCAATCTCACCCTCTAATAAAAGCTTCAAAGTTGCAGAGTCTCATCAATCTTTCATCAACTCCTAAAAGAGAGAATTTCAATCCTTTTATAAGACTACAACCCCTAAAAAGCGTTGAATCCTGGCCCTTGAATTAATTAAATCACAACCATCTGTCAAAACGTAAAAAAGAAAAAAGGCAAAAAAAAGACTAAATTACCCCAATTAGTTCACTGATATACTATTGTGAACAATTTTGTGCAATGGTAGTGTGAACAATAACTTGACTCTTTGTCAAATTTTAAGAAAAGAGCTATGTGTGCGTGTGTGTAATGATGAGGTTAATGTCTTGATTATGGTTGTCGGCTGAAAGCAACCCTTCTTCTTTCTTCAAGCTTGGGACTAGCTGCGGACAAGGGTCACCCCCACCTCTCTTCCACCCCCAACACACACACTCAAAACATAAGAATGGAAAAAAATTGATTCATGTAGGCGACCCAAGTAGATGTTATTAAGGTTTTGTTGAGTTGAGTTTGGTATTGTAGCACACTTTACTTTGAGGTATAAAAACTCTCATTTATTGGGAAGACAAAATTTTGCTATTTTCTCTTGCATTACATGTCTGTGTGTAATGATAAGGCTAATGACTTGATGCTGGTTGTCAGCTGAAGGCAACCCTTTTCTTTTCTCGAAGCCTGGGATTGGTGGTGTATAAGGGTAAACCCCCCCGCCCCCCCCCCCCCCCCCCAAAAAAAAAAAAACCCCCCAAAAAAAAAACCCACCAAAAAAGGGGAAAAATTCTACCTATCCATGCATTCAAACACTCAAAACATAAGAATGTGAGCATGCACGTGTGTTAATAGTTTAGTTTGTGTTCAAACTGTAACAATTGTTTGTTTTATATTCAGGTGTTGGAGGAGATTAGGTCGGGGCTAGAGTTGAATGACTATGGAATGCAGCAGCTGCGCATTGCCCACATGCGATTCTTAGGGGAGCTATACAACTATGAACTAGTGGATTCATCAGTTGTTTTTGAAACACTCTATTTGATTCTTGTTTTTGGCCATGGGACAGCGGAGGTATGCAGTTTTCGTGTTTTTGTTTATAAATATTTGTGGTTTATCTGGCATATTTTTAGTAATTAGGGCATATTATTAGGAAGTCAAACCTTTATGGGCTAGGGGTGCCCTTGGTGATGCCTGGGCATCAGAAGCAGTTTTTTTTCCACCTTGTGTGTAGGATCATGTTTAAGATCTTGAAGATGTTTTGGTCTTTTAGCTAGCCAACCCCATGTAGTTGGGATCAAGACTTTGTAGTTAATGGTCTTTTAGCAAAGGTTTGGCTATGGCTATGTTAATTTAACATTATGCATATATGACAATTTCTGATAAGGTGATTTTCATGTCATTAGCAAGATGTTCTGGATCCACCAGAAGATTGTTTCCGCATCAGGATGGTCATTATTCTTCTTGAGACCTGTGGACACTACTTTGATCGAGGTTCATCCAAGAGGAAACTAGATCGATTCTTAATACATTTCCAGAGATATATTCTCAGCAAAGGTGCACTACCACTAGATATTGAATTTGACATACAGGTCAGTCATTTAATGCTTTTTTTTCCCCCTTGTAGTTTTTGAATGCATCTAGGAGATTAGGCTTTACAACTCAGAGTGATGTTGCAAGCTCAACTTGAAGTACTTGAGAGCTAATATATCTTTTTGATGATCCCTTATTTTGAGGTGATCCTTGAGAATGACATTGTTCATTTAATCAATGCATAAGTTTTTTGTAGACTTGATTTTTTCTTTTTAAAATATAAATATATGCCGTGAAGGAAATTACCAAAAAGATTAGAGGAAAAAAGGTCATGTAATAATTGAATCCTAAGTTCTATGGAAATCATAAACTGAGATTTCCATAGAAATTATGAATACAGAACTGTATTTGCTAACTGTAGGAGCATTCATAGTTGCTATCAAATTAGGCCTTATTGCTCAGTGGCAACTTACATATTATAAGGTACTTGGCAGGTCTAGGAGATTAGTAGATTACATTGCTAAGGGGCTACTTATATATTATAAGGCACTTGGCAGGTCTAGGAGATTACATTGCTAAGTGGCAACATATATATTATAAGGTACTTGGCAGGTCCAGATCCCATAATTCCCTTCCCACTTATCCATGGACTAAATGTCTTACTTTCCTACAAAAAGTATGACTAAAATTTAGATTATGGTGTCAAGAATGTGGGTTCCTATCCTGGCATGTGTGTGCGCGCGCGCACGTGCGTGTGTTTTTCCCTTGCTGCCCCCACTGTGTAATTGAGATGAGGGAGGAAATATCTTATTCTGACTCAAAGAATGAGATGAAAATTGGGAAGTATCATGGAATGAAATTTTGAAAATTTCAGAAATATGGTAACAATAGTTACAATTCTCTGAAACTTAATTAATTGAAACATTTAATCAATTACATAAAGGAAATTGTAATTTGTTTGGACTTATTGCTGCTGTCTTTTTTCGTAGAGGTTTTCCAAATTTTCATTAGATTGGATTGTAAGAAGACTTCAGCTTCAGCTGTTAGAAACATAAATATGTATACATTGAATAAGTCCATACATTGAATCATGTGCAGGACTTATTTGCGGATTTGCGCCCCAACATGACCCGTTATTCATCCATTGAAGAAGTTGATGCAGCTTTAGTAGAACTTGAGGAACACGAACGTACAATCTCAACTGAAAAGGCCAACAGTGAGAAGCACTCAGACACTGAAAAATCTTCAAGAAGGGCTAGTTCCAGTACTGCGTCAACAAATGGACAAAATATTGCAAATGGCATAGATGAAAATGGTAGAGTGCACGAGGAGGTCATAGGGGATAGTGACACTGACTCAGGCAGTGGCACCATTGATCCAGAGGGACCCTATGAAGAGGAGTTGGATGAAGAGAACCATGATGGTAGATGTGACAGTGATGATGATGATGACGATGATGGGGTTGGACCTGCTTCTGATGAGGAAGATGAAGTCCATGTCAGACAAAAGGTGGCGGAGGTAGACCCTCAGGAATTGGCGGACTTTGACAGGGAGCTCAAGGCTTTAATGCAGGCAAGAATTAGATTAAATGTTATTTTTTGTTTATAATAGTGGGTGCATTGGGCCATTGGCTGTTGAATAATTTCCTATAAAAAAAAAAAAAAGAAGTAATTTTGTGCTCCTACCATTCTTACTACAATTATGGTGCATATGCTAATTTTTAGTTTTTCCTACATGGTGAAGACAAACTAAATTTTAGTTTTTCTTACATAGTGAACAGTTCAGAGAAAGCTATCTATGACATACTTGTTTAGATTACATTTAAACATTTTAAATAGAATATAATGATAGTTGGTACAATCATAATTCCGTCAGTGATTCTAATTGGCTATGTCTATGTATTATGGTGATGTTGAGAGAATACTGTTGATACCCGTTATTTAAACCATGAATGCAGGATAGCTCAGAGTCACGGCGAGCCCGTCCACCATTGAACATGACGATACCGCTGAATATGTTGGAGGGTTCCACCAAGGATCATCATGGAAGGGGTGTTGAGGGGGAAAGTGGTGATGAAACTTTCGTTGAAGAGGCTAGAGGAGGCAAGGAGGTTAGGGTGAAAGTTCTTGTGAAGCGCGGGAACAAGCAACAAACAAAGCAAATGTACATTCCTCGGGATTGCTCGCTTGTGCAGAGCACAAAACAGAAAGAAGCAGCTGAGCTTGAAGAGAAACAAGATATCAAAAGGCTGGTCTTGGAATATAATGATAGAGAAGAGGAGGAGCTTAATGGAGTGGGGACCCAGACAATTAACTGGATACAGGGTGGGGGTAGCAGAGGTACCAATCGTGGCAGCACATGGGAAGGAACCAGCTCAAGGGCTGCTGGAGCACGTCATCGGCAGCAGTATTATTCGGGCAGTGGACTCCATTACAGCAGAAGAAAGTGAGTATTTTGATATACAAAGCTGGAAAGACAGCATGTTCATGAGCTCCCCTCTCAGTCATCCAATTGGTGCATTATTCCTTGAGATCCGTGCTAGGTTTGGATAAAATCAATTGGAAAGTTTTGTTACACAACTGGTGGTGAGGGAGAGCTCACGCCAGGATGACAATTTATCTTTTTCCCTGGTAGGTGGGCGAGGTTAGAACTGAATCTCATCTCTTGTAGGATGAAGATTGTGGCCTGAAGTAAAATACACAAATGGCGGTTATATATGAATGGTGGGTGGGGATTTTCAAACTTATATGCTTTCGGGGTTGTGCTGTGGTTGGATCCTATTCATCTGAGACTGAAATTTCATATATCAGTCTCTACTATTGTATATTTGTCCATATTCTGTTAAAAATATACTGATTTCTCAATGAAATAGGTTTGATCGGAAATTTACTCTGCTTTTTTTACCGTATTTACTGTCCAGGGTTTAGGTTTTTTCTGAAATGGGTTGGAAGCGGTGGCAATGTGCTGCGCTTTTCTGTGCTGTGTGCGTGTGAATGTGCGCAAGTGCTTGTGTAAGTTCACTTTTCTTCTTATTCTATCGGTTTGTTGTGATATTTGATGGAAAAACTAACTATATTACATGCCATTCCATAGTGCATTTGTAGATTCTGTACTGTTACTGCATATTTCCTCTCTAGAATTACAGTGTCTTTTGAACATTTTAAGGTTTTGAATTTTCATTCAGGATGATTCTTTTCAACTCAAAAGATCACGTTTTATAATGTAATTCATCAACCTCCAATGTAACCAAAAAACACAAAACAAAACAAAAGTATTTGACACCACACTGCATTGGCGTTGTGTGGATAACAAACACCCACGCATTCAACCTCCATTTTCCATTATTTACATGTGATTCATGTTTAAGGGATGCAACAAGAAACAAAGACATTTAAATGTGTTTGGTTTTGCTCTCAAAAATAATTTTTAAAAATTCTTTTTCAAAATATGACAATAAATTTTGACAACATGTTGCTGTTTTCATTGGTTTACTCTTTCTTGAACCAAAACAAAAAAACAAAACAAAAAACAAAAAACAAAAAAACCGAAACAAAAAAGCGAAAAATCGAGAACACCATTTCAATGCTCCTGTTCCATTTTTTAGGGGAAATTTATAAAATTGCATTTTCTATGTTCTTTTTTATTTTTTTTCAACTTCAAGAAAAAATATATATTATTTTCAGAGCATGGAACCAAACAAGGCCTCTCCGAAGTTGGCAAATTAAATAGTATTAGTTATTTAGTTCTTTTTAAAAAAAAAAAAAAAAATTATATTTAACAGTAAAACATCGGATAAGAAGGACAGGAATTAATGAATTATAAGGCCTATTCCAGATTTGTTAGTTCTAACATGTAATCCATTTGTCAAAAAAACCTTAAAAGGAGGAAAAAAGAAAAAGAAAAGAATGCAAGATCTTTTCTTATAATAATACATAACTTGCAAATGAAAAAAATAAAGAAAAGGAAAAAAGATTCAAAGTTTCACTTGCTTTGTTTTTCTTTTTCCTTATTTTTAAAATTCAATTATTCCTTTCTTACCCAGTTACCCTTCAATTTTTAATTTTTTAATTTGTGGGGAAAATTCCATTAGTCTTCTTTTTTCATTTTTTTTTCCTGTTTTTTGTGTACGCGCACTCGCAGGGAGGAAGGAAAATGGTAGGTCACCTGCACAAGTAGAGTTGTAAACTCGTTAAATTATCATTGTATAAGATCCTGACAGTTGTTTAATAGGTCACGTTCCCAAAATATAATAGTTCTTCACAATAATATTTTTCAAAAATTAACTGTTGAATCACTCTTATTTTTTTTATACATGACAAACATGAGATAAGTATCTAATCTAACTGTCGGTTTCTCAAAATATTCGACCTATAGTGGTATTTTGAAAACGAGATGTAAACATAGGTGTCAAAATGTGGTGTAAGGGGAACATGACCATTATTTAATAGATCAAATATATTCAAATTTTTGAGGTAATTTTGTGAACCCAACTTATTATTAAGAGTGGTTATTTATTTGATTCTAAAGTTCAAAAAATATGTGAAATTAAACATTGTGATTATCTCATAATCAAGTAATTAAACACTCCCTACTCCTCATAATCGGATAGTGCCATATCAAACACGTGATTATCTCTTTCAACTCCGAAATATCTAATTTAACGGTCGGTTTCTCAAAATATTCGACCTACAGTGGTATTTTGAAAACGAGACTTATTATTAAGAGTGATTATTTATTTGATTCTAAAAAAATATGTGAAATTAACTTATAATTGAAAAAAGTAATCATGTAATTTACGCAATGTCAATTATTTTGTTATAGAAATAAAAGAAACCCACAATAAACAAAGTGAGATACAAAGAGGAGTACACTGTTCAACATTGCACTCAAAAAAAATCAAAACATTAACAAATAAATAAAGGAGAAAGAAAAGATAAACATCATTGATTAGGAATATGGTTCTCCAAAGTCCTAATGACCAAATAGCTCTCAATATGCCATTGGAGCACATTATCTTAGTTTTTACAGCTAGAATTGTGTGCCACAATTGGTACATGTAGAGCCCACATTCCCTGCAAATAGGTGGCACCTTAACTAATTGGGGGCCATGTAGCTACTTTGGAGGATTTTCACCATATGCTTAGATACAAGTTCGTGTATATTACCACATGTTTTGATTTAAGAGACAATAAAGATTGTAAGATGTAAGTTTATCATGTCTACATTGATAATTACTTGAAGACATCATGATTGAAAATTTACTTATGACATAAATTCTATATTTTGCATGTAAATATTTTCAGTCGCGTATATATATACACACATAAAAATGTTTAAATGTGAGAATTGAATCCACTGCTTCAATTTTTATTTTTGTTTTTGTTTTTGTTTATAATCACCACTTCAATTCATATTGATCTCAAGTTATTATTATTAGACCAAAATAATAAGATTGAGCTCGTTCTGAAAATAAGGGTATGTTTGTTTGTCCTTTAAATTTAGATGATTCTATTTTTAATTTATATGGCATGTAAATATAAATCTATCACTTCGAATAAAGAGGGCAACATTATCATATTTGGATCCTCCACTTGCATTTTTATGTGTTTGTATTTGTTTGATATCTTAAATCATGACAAATCATCAAAAGTGAGAGATGAATAGTATATTTGAATGACGTAGCATGATATTAACCTCTAAGCAAAAAAAAAAATACAAACAGATGATCCAAATTCCCTCTGTTGCTTTGTTTTTACAATAATAATAAATTTGTCGACAAAAATACATATAAAATACAAACAAACAAATTCAAATTTTATCGCGCAATTAATCAAGTCTTAATTTTTTTTTTTTTTTTTTTTGTTAAGGACGAATTAGACCTTTACTCCTTTCTACTACACCCCATCCCCATCCCCATCCAAACGCGGCCATTCACGTGATGGATCAGATGAAAGGACACGTGCACTGGTGCACAAAAGAGATATAAAGAGAAAATGGGGACATATAGGTAAATTTAGGAAAAAATCTGACGATAACAGAAGAAAAAAGAAAAAAGAAAAACAAACTTTTTGTACGAAAGGAGAGGAAGCGGCCACGTCTTCCGGAGCCTTAAAAACCTCGTATTCCTGCCGACAAGTACACAATTTGCATTGATTTCTTATCCACTTTTGGCTTCTTTGTCCATTATTATTTTATATATATATATATATATATTCAAAAATATAAAATATTCAAAGTTTATATATATATATAAAATACTTGTTTGCAAGTTGGTACTTATCATTCTTGTGATATTACAAAATACTTGTTTTTCAAATGAAAACTTTTTGATTTTGTTATTTTGTTGTTATAAAATTTTGTGTACTTTGACATTTTTTTATTTAATGTATTAATAATGACAATAGAGGTATAAAATAAAAGATTTAGGATGAATGATCTCTCTAACTTTTTTATTGAACTTAAATAATAGTATTAATTAGTATTTAGGTGATGTGTTAGTATCCTTTTAAAGTTTTTTTTTTTTTTATTATTTATTTATAAAGTAATAAAATGGGATCTTCGCACATATTACATGGAATAGAATAGTTGGTCTTAATACTTGCACCTAAAGTGGAGGTTCAAAATCCAAATGCCCTGGATTCAAAACTATTCAAACTCTCTTGACTAGACAATCCGAGCATCATATGATTTCATGGGTGAGTAACTTTGCATAGAGAACAGAGATTAATCGGATTCTAACAGCTCAGAAATCACATTGCTCTGCAAAAAAATGAAAAAAATAATAAGAATAGGAAGTTCAAAATTCAGCTTCTTTAATATATGGACTAGTTAATGTTTTTCAAGTGTTGGTTGATGCAGGATAGGCAATAGCATTTTTTGTGTATGAAAATTAATCGAAAGAAGGAAAAAAGTTTCAAGCTCCTAACCTCTCCTTTATATCAGGAGTAGAGATACCAAACTATAGAGAATGGTAAGAATATGTTTGAGAATTTTAACGCTAAATAAATAAAGCTTAAATTAACATTTCAATGCCTTCATTAGTCAAAGTTAGTGTTTTTTTTTTTTTTTTCAACATTAGAAGCTTACCTTTGTTCCCGTATTTCCAATTCTAATTAATGGGTATCGACGACCTTATATGTGTTCAAATTCAAGATTTCTCTTCTATAAAATATAGACGAGATGATTTCCTTACTCAAAGTCAATGATTTCTCTTCGGTATTGTGAAAAAATGATTGACCGACGTATAAACAAATCTGCTAGATTTAGGTTGATAATTTAACAGATTCAAGCTTTCATTTGCTCAAATTAACCTAAAGTTATACAATTCAATTTTAAAAAATGATGCAAGGCTTAATTAAATTTCTTTATAACGCAAGTGTCCAAAACAAATAATTACATAAATAACAACATTTAATTTTAAATTAATTTACACATATATTTTTAAAATTTATTTAGACTAATAATATTGTCATAGTTAAGATAATAACCTGCAAGGAGTTCTAAATTCACTCTAATAATTAAGTAGTTCTATGACACGCGGTCAACAGCGCGTGGGGTTAGAGGAGGGGCACCCCACCACATCTTATCCCAGCAAAAAAGTATTGCCGTGTACGTGGCGGATACTCAGTGGATTGAGGTGGATCGAAGTTGATCACTTGATTGTTCCTATGAAAAAAGATCCTAACCGGCTACAGCCGGTTTGTCAGTCCTTCGTCTCTTGTGGGTGGCGTAGCATCATGAATTCAAGACCAACCATCATTATGGCGTCAATTAATAGAGGGCTACTAACCCCACAAATTAATAAATTATTAATTACACATGGTTGCCATTGTCCTCATCATTCTTGTTATTGTTTCTCATTAATTATATAGCGTGGTGGGTTAATTTTATTGACGGAACATCGTACCTATCGTATCGGTATAATCAATTTATCAATGTTGATGTCAGTTATTTATTGTATATTGTATTTCTATAGTTTTTTTTTTTGTTTTTTTTTACTGTTATATATCGATTTAATCAATATATTAATATCGTTGTTGGTATTTAATTATTGTACGTGTTAGTATGATATTGATATGTCATTATTGTTATGTCATACGATTGATGAGAATCGATAAAAATGGTAGTGAAATTAATAATTTTTCTTTTTAATTATTTCGGTCTTATTAACTTATAGTTTTTTTTGTCATATTTATTTATTATTAATACAATTTTGTAGATGCTATTAAATATGCAACTCGATTCTCTTAGTAAATGTGTATAACACCACTTTTTTTTATATAGACATGATAATATAAGATCGGCCTTACGTAAAATTGCGTAAGGTCGACTCCATATGGCTAATTTTAGATCACAGTTCATAAAACTGACCGTTGGATTAGATGTTTCATCTATGTATGTCATGCCTGCAAAAAAATCACAGTAATCTGACGGTTGGTTTTTGAAATATGTCATTATAAAAATATGTAACTTATTTGTTCTTCAAAATATCACCATTTTTTTAACGGCAGTTATTTCAAAAACCAACTGTCAGATCACTGTGATTTTTTGCAGGCATGACATACAGAGGTGGGGCATCTAATCCAACGGTCAATTTTATGAACTGTGATCTAAAATTAACCATATGGAGCAGACCTTACGCAACTTTACATAAGGCCGGCCTTATATTATCGTGTCTATTTTTTCATAATTTTGAGAATTTGATTCACGACAAATTAATTAAACTCAAATTATTCATTTAAAACTAACAATATATCTCTTATATCTTTTTCTTTTTGGTACGAGAATTTATTTTTTAGTCCATTTTCTGTCCATCGAAATCATCACGGTTAATCCTTGTTAATTCGAGTATGTATCTTAATAAACTCAACTCTTTTAAAAAGGGGTGTAGTGTAGTCGAGCATGGGATTTTGCTGGGGTGTGTGTGATATTACCGTAACTGGAAATGGAATATAATAAGGGGAAGGTTTAAGGTAAGGAGGACTGCCGTAAGAGGAAAGGTTTAACGTGGGAGAGTATGAAAGATTCTTGTGATTCTGTCGTTTTTCTCACCAATCAATCAACTTTCCCCACTTCCTATTTTTTTTTCTTTCTTCTGGTTTGTTTTTGCAAGTAGGGGGAGAATGGACGATCAAGATTTATTCATTGGGTTCCTTTCTCTTTTTGGGTGACATTGATTGCTGTGGTTGATTAGCTTCTGTGACAAGACATCCTGTCTCCATTAAGGTTTCTCTCTCCTCTCTGTGCTGCTCTCCACTGGTTTGGTGGTTGGCTTTGGCTTGTATTTTTACCATAATATCCTTACAAATCAGGTTGGTGCACAGTTTTCCTTAGCAATGATTAATAATACTGGCTCTTTTGGATTGTTACCAATATACAACTACTTAGCAAAGTCTAATTTCTAACCTTGTTTGATGGGTTGGTTGATTAGGAACTTGACTCTCAACCTGGGCTAGTTTTTCTTTGTTAGTTGAAAACATCTCTTGATTTCAAGTTTCAACTTTATAAAAAAATGCATCTAAATTTCGATACAGTTACAAATTATGTGAGTGTGCGAACAGTTACTTAAAGATCGATACATAATTCACTCGATTGATGAAATATTTAAAAAAAAAAAAAAACTATCTGGTTTTTTGGGCTTATGAGTTACAAAATATGGACAGTCCTTCCGTTTCTCTCAAACCTTTTCTATCTTAATGAATTCGGAATCCAAAGACAAATCTCTGAAAGAACCACTAAGAAACATTACTAGCAAGGTATGTAGCACTTTCAATCTGATATATATATATATATTGTCAAGAAACTCATTAGGCTTGTGAGTTACATAACATAATGTAATTCTCTCTTTTTATTTAAATTCTTTTCATCCTGATGAAAACGATATCTTAATCCAGATCTCTAATACAACCACTATAAGAGACTGAACCAGCAAACTTGCTGACACCTTTCTTCGATGTGATATTAAGAGAATACCTTTGAAATTTAATATTAGAAAAGTCAATTTATAATTTCACTAAATCTTTTTTTTTTTTTTTTTGATATCTACTAAATTATTTAAACAACTCATCAAAACGAAAAATAAAAAATAGGACAATTTTCTTTCATACAGATCTTTTTATTTATTTAGGTCCCATTTGGATTTGTTTTTTTATAAGTACTTATTTGTGTTTTAAAATTTTTTATAAAAAATTATATATTGCAAATTTTTAAAAAAAATAAATACAAATGGTGCCTTAATTTTTTTGATGGATCAAAATGTAATTTCATTGGTGGCTGGCGGATGAAGCTGTAATTTGGCAGCTATAGTCCGGTGGCTATAATAGATGACCGAGTTGAAGCGACTTGCCTTTTGAGGAAAGAGAAGAGGCACTCCCTACTCCTCGTAATCGGATAGTGCCATATCAAACACGTGATTATCTCTTTCAATTGCCGAAATATCTACAGTATAACCACTCAGACCATAATAAATCCAAGAACGGTCAACACTTTGGCATATTTGGTAATTGTTTTATCATCGCACGGTGTAGGTTTCTTACGAGGATCCCCTGGTTCGTCCGAAAGAATGTATGCAAGACTGCCTCTATTTTGGCTAAACCATCGCGGACACGTCAGCCATTTTCTTTGATTGTGAAAAGACAATCCGCATTAGAATCGTTCATCGTCGGTTTCCTTCTCTTTCTACTCTCTCTCTCTCTCTCTCTCTCTCTCTTTTTTTTAAATCTCTTCTCTAAATGCGCCAAATATCATAAATAATTGAGATAAAAAAATAAAATAAAAATCTTTGTAATATGCGGTAGACTTGTGTTCCACTCATCAATTATTAATTCAGATCGAGTCATTTTCGTGTTTAATCGAGATATAGATCAGAATAAAATAGATAAAAAATACTGAGAGTTAAAATTGAAGTTCATGATTTAAGAGATGTGTTGAAATTGAGACTTTTACTTTAACGCTCGGCCTAGTAACTCAATTGATGGATGAGTGTAGATTATGGTAAATTAGTATATGTCAATTTTTACTAAGGAAAATAGTATTCAAAAAATGAAAAAAAAACAAAATCAAAATTCTATATAAAATGGAGAAAG
Source organism: Hamamelis virginiana (assembly GCA_017140935.1). Lineage (NCBI taxonomy): Eukaryota > Viridiplantae > Streptophyta > Magnoliopsida > Saxifragales > Hamamelidaceae > Hamamelis > Hamamelis virginiana. The sequence goes on along the minus strand of JAESVK010000377.1, from coordinate 1,543,480 downwards.
TAGAGTGAAACTAATTTTTTAAATAAAATAAAAAATAATTAAAATGAGAGATGGAAAATGTCAATAAGAGAAAAAAGTTAGGCAGAATTCAAAATTTAAATAAAAAATAGCTACAAATAGAGAAAGAAAAGTTAAATGGGCCGATACATAATGAATAGATCGAGAATCTTAAAATTCTTATTTTGAGTTTTTTAGTATGACTAATATTATAGTGTTACGTTGGTTTAGAATGAATTAGAGAAGATAATGAATGAGAAAAGATAATTAGAGGAAAAAAGTTTTTTTTTTTTTTTTTAAAAATACTGCATCGATGTACCTATAGATGTATAATTATATTATGAGTAATGATCTAGTCAGCTATAACTGACAATAAGTCATTAGATTTTTTTCACTTAATGCATGATTAGATATGAAAAAAAATCCAATGACTCAAATTTCTTAGCTGATTTTAGTTAAAATCAGCTACATTTGACTAATAAATCGACCGTCAGATCAGTGTGATTTTTGGCATGCCTATCATACATATGAATAATATTCAATCCAACGGTCGATTTTTCAGAATACTGAATTTACACTGGCCAAAAAATCTTGAAATTGCTGAGCCGCACCGTACTTACTTAGCAACCAAACCAAGCCCGATCATTTCACATTATATATAATCAATGTTAGAGTCTTAAAAGTGCTATATGTTAATGGTACTAACCAGTAAATAATTAAATTCTCATGGACTTTTTCTTATCATTAATGACTTTCATTAAAGTCTTAGGTACGATTTGATTTGTGTGAGCCCTACTTTTTAAAGATGATAGAGCCCCATCCGTTGGATTAAATTATTGAATTTGATGGGAGGAGGGGGACCATCATATACATAATTAAGAAATTGAATTGACAAGGTGGTCCTTGAAAGAAAAATTCTCAATTATTTTTGGTAAATACGAAAAAGTCCATGGTGTAGTCAACGTTGTCAAGCATCGTGTGAGATCAAACTATGATATCTCCGTCCGTATTGGGAAAACCCCCATAATTGACTGCCACGTGTTATATAATCAATTATTACAGTAATTTGTACGTTAGTTTGCCCGCATTGAATAAATGCGATGATGTGTGTGAAAGACTGAAAGTCACACCGAGCGTATATTGGTGACCGACCACCGACCATCCAAGGTTTGCTTAAAAGCAGGAATGGCTAAATTGACCGTTAATCATGTGAATTTCCTAGTTATTTAAACTGCTGATTTTTCCATAAAAATTTAATCAAAGCTAATGACCTAAAAAACACAGTCATTTGGAGAAAGATGGTTGTTATGATTAATCATACTCATTTGTTTTTGCTTTGTATATACGATGCGTGTTTAATTTTATACATAAAATTAGATACGTGTTATAATGAATGCAATAGTAACACAATTAGCGAACAATCTTGAAATATTTCTCATGAAAATACCGTATTGGAGCTAGTGCAGTTGGTGAATTAGTTGGGGATTGAGATTGATGATCTTAATTAGGAACGAGAGTATTTGTCATAATTGTTGTGTATAGATTTAAATGATGTCATCTATATAGTTTCTCCATTTGGTTTTTTATACCTTCTATGTATAAGTTTAGTGATGTCAATATTATAACAATTATTTGACAGTAATGGTAAACTTCATTACTGTCAAATGATTTGACTAATATTGTCAGATCATTTGAAGGAAGAATGATGACTTGCGCCTCAGATTATAGACCTGGTGATTTAGCTTTGGCGGCTGAAGCAGTGGGCTTAGCTGCTGGAATCAACCTGGCTCTATTTTGGAAAGCAATAATGAACAATGCAAAAGTATTGGTCTTCTTGGATGCTGCTGTTCTAATCCAGAGTATTTCCTCAGGCGTATGGCCGATAGCTATCCTAGCCCTGAAACCTGATTGTGTGGACAAATGGGATAAAAAGTTTTTTGTGAATGTCCAAAAATGTTCTAGAACTGATAATGCTTTAGCCCATCATGTTGCAAAATGGGCATTTAGAAACAAATTATCTGGTAGTTGGGATACTTATGCCTTGCCAGAAGGCTTAGTTTTGCCTTCTCTTGAACTGTTTTAATCCTGCTTTGTAGTTCTTGTTTGTTTAATGAATTTCTTACTTTCTCAAAAAAAGATTTGGCTAAATTGAATTAATCAAATAGTTAAAATCATTCTCCCTCTCTTAATATTCGTGGAATTTATGTCGTCCACAGCATAATTTTCACAAGTTAAAATTAAATTAGTACAATCATAATAATGGATAAAATTATTTAACCGATCGAGCTGGTTATATATATATAGAAGCGCTAATATAAGGTGCACTTGATGCTTCTTGCATCAGGTGCCCTCTTGTAGAGTCACTTGCAGTGCAAATTTTAGAAAACTGATCGTTGGATTAGATACTCCAATCATGTATGTCATGCCTGCCAAAAATTACAGTGATCCAACGGTTAGTTTTTGAAAAATGTAACTTAAAAAAACTGTGACTTTTTTATTCTTTAAAATGTTATTATTTTTTCACAGTTAGTATTCTCATAAACCAACCGTTGGATCACTGTGATTTTTTGCAAGCATGACATATATGATTGAGGTATCTAATCCAACAGTCAGTTTTCTAAAATCTGCACCGTAAGTGGCTCTACAAGAGGGCACCTGATGTAAGAAGCATCAAGTGCACCTTATATTAATACTTCTGTATATATATATATATATATATATATCAGGTGCACCCGATGCTTCTTGCATCAAGTGCCCTCTTGTAAAGCCACTTGCGATGCAAATTTTAGAAAACTGACCGTTGGATTAGATACCCTAATCATGTATGTCATGCTTGCAAAAAATCATAGTAATCCAACGGTTGGTTTTTGAAAAAACTAACTGTAAAAAAAATTATAACATTTTAAAGAACAAAAAAGTCACAGTTTTTCAAAGTTGCATTTTTCAAAAACCAACCTTTAGATCACTGATTTTTGGCAAACATAACGTACATGATAGGAGTATTTAATCAAACGGTAATTTTTTTAAAATTTTCATCTCAAATAGCTGTACAAGAGAGCACCTGATGCAAGAAGCATCAGGTGCACATGACATTAGATCGAAGCGCGCGCTCTCTTTTTCTCTCTTTCTCTCTCTCTCTCTTTATATATATATATATATTCAGAAACGATCCATTGCAGTTGTAATGGACTGCACGGCCATTTGGCCGTGTTCCGGTGGTCGGTTCTAAATTCCGACCGTTGGATATGATGTTTGCCCACTGCATGCCACACCTGCAAAAAATCATGACGATCCGACAGTTGAAATTTTGTAAAACAAACCTTAAGCACAAATAAAATTTATAGATAGTCTTTGATAATTTCTCATTATATATTATATACCTAACTAGACCCACTATTTAGATAAAATCATCACAACATTCCATTAATTTATGGAGTGAATTGCATGGAAGAGGATTTAAGAAGTTGATTAAAGAAGGTGAAGGTATCTTTTAGTAAAGCAACTTGGGTAGTAGCTTTACTCAAAGTTACCAAATTAGGAAAGTTGTTCCTCAATGATGTCAATGAAGAGATTATTGACCCCAATAGTAAAGGACGACGTCGCATCGGATCAATACTACAAGCTTATTTTCACATGTCGGGAGCACCACAACTTTAACCATACCAATTATAGTAATTACGATAATATCGACGAAGCCGGTTAAGGAAACCAGAAATATATTACAAAGTACAATTTAAAAAGGGCAAGTGGTTTTATTTCCACACAACTACCATCTGTTTCTTCTAGGCTCGGCCCCCTGTTGCCAGTTACTTCTCCTTCTCTCTCTCTCTCTCCTTCTCTTCACATCTGTCCTTCATCTTCCTTCCCTTTGCAGGCCGTTTCTCTCTCCATTTGTCTCTCATCCACCCATGAAATCCGACAGACTGCCGTTATATCACTACCTTCACCAACCCCGATTTTTTTCTCTCTCTAAAATGCATCTCAGTTGAGCTTCTCCCATACTCCCCCTTCTCTCTTTCTCTCTCTCTCTCCCTATATATATATGTGTGTGTACTTTTTTCAATGCTTCATAGAGACTAGAGTGATTTGCTTTTTGAAGATTCATTGAGTAAAAACAGAGCATAGAAAGAGATGTTGGACCTCAATGTTAATATAGTTTCTGATCATCATGACTCTGCTAATTGTGAGGAAAACAAGATGATCATTTCTATGGAGGAGATTCCAAAAGGTTTAAGATTAACCCAAATGGATGATTCCGGCACCTCTAATTCCTCCGTCGTTAATGCTGAAGAAGAAGCTCCGAGCAATGCCGGCGATGAAGACTCCGGTTCCATTAACACCAACAATTCAAAAACCACCTCTTCTTTCCCCTTTGATTTCTTTAACAAACCCAAAGATACTCTACGACCCGCCACCGATTTCGATTCCGAGAAGAATAATTCGGCGCCGGAGTTTGTTACGAGAGTGCTTTTTCCGGTGACAGTGGTCGGAGGAGGAGGCGGTGGCGACGCAGAGTTCTGCTCGGGATCGTCTGTAGCGTCTTCACAGAGGCCGCAGTGGTTGAATCTCTCGTTCTCAGGCGACGCAATTGGGCAGACATCTGAGTTGAGAAGTTTGCAACAAAAGCAGCAACTGCCGGTGAGGAAGAGTCGGCGGGGACCCAGGTCTCGTAGCTCGCAGTATCGGGGAGTTACGTTTTACCGGCGGACCGGTCGATGGGAATCGCATATATGGTGTGTTTATTTGTATGATTGTTCATGAATTGTAGCTGTATTACAATATATCTTATTATACACACACACACACACAGAATTGGTGGGTTTATCTTCTTCAATGATCTTGACTACTCCTTTATTTGCTGTTAACAGGGATTGTGGGAAGCAAGTGTATTTGGGTAAGCAGATCATCTCATCATCTGGGGGATTTAACTTCATTAATGGGGAATTAATGGAGTAATCAATTTTGTCAATTATTTTGGGATCTTTTGATGAATTGTGTTTTGGGTCTTTCTCTTTTTCTTTTAGGTGGATTTGATACTGCTCATGCTGCTGCGAGGTAGGATTTTTGTTTTTCTTTTTTGAATGAGTTTTCCTGTTCTTTCATATTTTTCTTGATTCTTAGAGTCACGATGGTTTATGTGAATTTTCCTTAATTTTGGTTTGATAAACTCAGGGCATATGATCGTGCTGCAATTAAGTTCAGGGGAGTTGATGCTGATATCAATTTTACTATAAGTGATTATGAAGAAGAAATGAAACAGGTAGAATAATTTATCATAATAGTTTCTGTTACTGTTAGCTTTCTTTTTAAGTTATTTTTTTGAAAATAAATAAATAAATAAATTTGATGGGCATTTTTCTTTGTAATTTGATTGATGTGCAGATGAAGAACTTGAGTAAAGAAGAATTTGTGCACATACTTCGTCGTCACAGCACTGGCTTTGCAAGGGGGAGCTCAAAATACAGAGGTGTGACCCTGCACAAATGTGGTCGATGGGAAGCTCGAATGGGGCAATTCCTTGGGAAAAAGTGAGTATGCCTTAAATGCTTAAAACCAATTGTATCAGTTGCTTTAACTCTTAGCTTTAGCTATGCTAAATGTAGCCTAAGATGGCCATTTCAAAGAAGAAATGCTTTGGGGTGCCCCAGTTTTTCATCTTTGAGAGAATATGATGATTGGTTGCAGGTATATTTATCTTGGGTTATTCGACAACGAAGTAGAAGCTGCAAGGTCCTTGTGATCATGATCTTTCTTTTCTTCCCGATACCCAATTTCTCACTCTGAATCCTCCTCAACTTGGATGGGGTTTTAATCTGACCTGAATCTCCATTTTCCATTTCTTAATCCAGGGCTTACGACAGGGCGGCTATCAGATGTAATGGAAGGGAGGCCGTCACAAATTTTGAGCCTAGTTATTATGAAGGGGAGATGATGACCTTAGATGCCAATAATGAAGGTACAATTCAATTCCACTTCTTGTTTCTTTTGATCTTTCAAAGTGTTTTTCTGTTTTATGTTTAAGAGCAAAACAAAACAATAAATTTCATTTCGTAATGCTTTGAATGCAGGTAATGGCCACAATCTCGATCTAAGCCTTGGGATTTCTCCCCCTTCTGATGGTCTAAAGAGGAATGATAGCATTGACAATCCCCATTTTCATTATGCTGCTTGTGAGGTGCCCAATGGAGAGAGACCAAAGGTAGCCATTCTAATTAAAATGCTTTTGTTTCATTAAGTCTCCATCACCTCCTTTTCTAGTTGTGATTTTCATCAAATCATTTTCATCGTAAAATCTAAGAACTTCCATAATTATTTCATTGCTTATACGTCTCTGTCTGTTTATGATCATCCTTTAATGGAATTTGTTTTGTCTTTACCCTCAAATATTTGTGAATGCACGTGGCTAGTTTAAGTCTTTTTTATTTATTTATGCAGATTTATCATTTAGAGCTGTTGATGGTTGATTTACCCTTTGTTGTGCTTATGCAGGTTGAGAATTCTGCTTTTGCACCTTTGTGTGGGCAGCCCCACCATGGTCTAACTACAGCATCCAAGCACCCTTCCATATGGTCCGCCGTCCATCCCGGTTTCTTACCAAATTATGAGGTGTTTTTTTCTCCATTTTATTGTCCCATTGTTAATTTAATTACGAATAGAAATAAGTCGCTACTTCTACCTTGTAAAAGTTGAGAAAATGCAATATGGGGAACATTACTGTTCCTACGACAAAAGGCAGTGTAATCCTTTTTGTCGCATTTATCTGCAGGTCCCAGAATATATTTCTTGTTCTTTCCTTGTTTAAGCTGATAAATCATTCTTTTCTTACTTTTTCGCATCATAGATTCGTATTTAGAGTAATCAGTCTTTCTTGTCTTGATAAATTAGATTTTAAATAGTAGCTGAACATGCTCAGCAATAAAACTTTAGTTGGCCTGCTAAGAGATCTTGCCTTACTAGATTGAAACTTTTAGCCTCTATTTGGAACTCGGAATAGTCAAGGAAAGGAATGAAAATACTTCAGAAAGGAATTTATTTCAGAGCAAATTTTCTGCATTTTCCTTTCATTTCTTTTGTTATTTCTGAAATTCAAACAGACCTAAGTGAAGAAACTGGTGGAATTGTTATGTTTCTGTTTCGTCAAACTGATGTGAATACATGGCAACCAAAGGTTGGGAGTAATGAAACTAATGGAGGTAGGGATTGAAGTAGGTGCTTCTTGCCATTATATTGAGATATTTTCAATAGTTTACCATAAAATATAAGTTTTTTATATATTGGATATAATAATATGTGTATGTGTATATATATATATTCTCATCTTTAAAAGGTGGGTGGTGTTCATTTATGAACCTTATTTTAGGAGTGCTGCCTAATCAATATTCTGTGGTGCTATGACACTCTGGGCGTACCACAAGCCTAGTAGCCGCGGCCGCAAGGTTGGGGCTTCAAAGCTTCAAATCTTGACCCTACTTTATGAACAAAAATTGGTTGAGGGCCCCTAACTTGCTTGCTAGGGTGCAGGGTTGGTAACAAAACATTTTCCATTAATTTACGATATGCTTTCAAACCATGCTCATAAACGTTATGCCACAGTTTGACTTTTGAGAGAAAAAAAAAATTGTATTCAAGATTTATGGAATATGATCTTAATAAATTTTTGTTTTGACAGGATCAAGCAGTACAGAAGAGGGTTGAAACCATTTCTTCACCAAGATTCTCAAATTGGGCATGGCAGATGCAAGGCCATGGCAGCATTCCACTGTTCTCTAATGCAGCATCATCAGGATTCTCTTCTTCTATTGCCATTGCTTCATCACCTACCCTTCCACTTCTAAACTCGCAGGACAATTCTGCCCATAATCTCTGCTTGCCTGCACCAACCAAATCCACCACCAACCCTTCTCACTACTACAATTACAGGAGCTGAAAAAAAACCAAAACACCACCTTGAGTGCAACAAGTTGTTTTTCTTCTCTTTAGAATGTCAGGTGGAGCTGGCTAGCAAGGTAGCTGAACCAAGTACTCAGTTTCTGTATGTGAGTGTAACACATATACTATGAATTATTAAGATTAATGCTAAGACTCCAATTGACTTCCTTAATTGTTGTAACACCATTCTCTCCTTGGAGGATTTTGTCTTTCTGCAACCCTTTTGACAGACTTGAGGGCAGCAGCCATACTCCCATGCCCGCTTCGAACATAAAAAAAAATCCTAGAGTACAAAGAGAGAGGCGATGTTGAAATTATCCGCACGAGTCTGTGATTAAGCACAATGCATGGCCAATTAAGTACAATGCAGAAAATGGTATGAAATGAATGAGGAGTAGTTATATCTCTTCATGCTCAACGACTCTCTTAGTTTGTTTTCTCTGCCTTAAGACTTTTGTCACCAGAAACCAAGAGTTTGTCTTTCACAATAACCCTTTTGAGGGCAATGGCTAGAGAGTCTTGAAGCATATACGGCAATATGCCTGCAGGCTGCAGGCAGGCTGTTATGCCAAGATTACTGGACAATGAAACGATCTCAAACACACTTGAAAATATATATAAAAAACAAGGTATAGTGTTGGATAGACTTGAAAATACAAGTCAGTTTGAAAAGAGAAGTACTTCTTATGTACAAATTTGAATCAATACAAGTAGATCAATTCATTATTGATAAAACCCAACTTTTGTTTTTATAAATTCATATTTTATTTATTAGCATCATCTAGACCACCATATACTAAGTGAGAAAATCAAGGCTTGGGCTTGTGCTTGTGTTGGTGTCACCAGCAAAAATTTATTTACCCATAATTTTTTTCCCTCTTAAAAGCTTCTTATAGTAAGTGAGAAAAAATGGGTAATAACTGCGGACTTGGCTTTTTAGCTAATGTAGGATTGATATTTTAAAAAACCGACTGTTAGATTGAATATTCTTCCTATATATGACATGCATGCTAAAAATTACAGTCATCTGATGGTCGATTTCTAAAATACAGATTATCATAATTTTTCATAGTCTGCATTTTAGAACCGACCATCAGATAATTGTGTTTTTGGCATGCATAGTATATATTGGAAGAATTTTTGATCTAATCGTCGGTTTTCCAAAATTTTCATCTTACATTGACTAAAAAGCCAAATCCTCACATAAGGAAGTCTTCATAAGAAAAGAACTCTCTATATAGATACTAGTATTGACTTGCGCAATGCGGGGCAACTACAAATAGAATCATGAATATTAGATTAATCAACAAAGCAATAAAATGAAAAAAAAAAAAATGTTCACTCTATCGAAGTACAGTACATAAAAATTAAATTCATTTTAGCGTAAATACTAATGAAATTAATAAATATTCATTAAATATTAATGTGAGGAATGAATCCTATGAAATAAAGCATAACTAATTCAACTCTTTTCCAATTACTTGCCCGCAATTGGAAAATGGTCTAGTTAATCAAGAAATGTTCCAATGCAAAATCTATATATAGTTAAGGCATGGGTATCAACACTTAACACTTTGATTATGTCTCATAGTAAAACAATAGTGTGGAAGTAAGCCAGCAAGCATGATTAGACCAAGTGCCATCTCTTCCAATTCCAATTCTTCAAATTAAACTTGATTAATTAGCTATCTTCTAGTGACATCTCTTCTTATTCAAATTAAATAAACTATTTCTCACATGAGTTAGTCTTACAACACCTTGTATGAGTTTCAGGGAAATATATCATTCTCCTACAACTTAGAAAACTCATTTCTGATAATACTCACCCAATAAAAAAATACCTATAAATAATTTTTAAAATCCTTTTCTGTTTTTAATTTTTCAAAAGAGTATAACAAACTGAAAGTCCTGAGTGCCTCTGCACATTAATGTCTGAACAAAAACAATTTTTTAACCAATTAAAATACTTTGTATCATCATACTAAAAGTCTCCTACACATTATATTTCAAAATCAGACTTCAAAATAATATTACAATGCTTTCCCAAAGTCCTAAATTTCAATAATTTTTATTTTACATACATTATGGCCCAATAGTATTGAATTTTCATAGATGGTGATTAAAAAAATACAGAATAAAGTGCTATATAAATGAATGAACTCAAAGTAACCCAAATCTACCGTGTGATCAAGCCCAAACAATTAAAAAAAAAAAAAGACATATGTGGGTTTACCCAAGCCTTAGGGTGAAACGCCAATATTTGTGAGATTTCCAATGAGAAAAAAATGCTAAAATTACGCGTATAAGCCAAAATAATAAAATTGAAATTATGGAGGCCAGTGACCTGTAGATGGCTCTCTCAATGACATTAGGAAAAAAAAAAAGGAAAAAAAAAATTCAAAAGTTCATGAGTTTTGAGCTTTATACCATGAAGTCCAATTTTATATCATGAGGTTCCCAAAATATCATTTCCAAATTCTGTTGTCTATTTGTTATTTTAAAAAACTTTGGTATAAAACACTATGTTGGGGACTTATAGGTATTTAACTCATAAAAAAACTCAAAAAGAGGAAAAAAAAAAACACAAAACAAAAGAAAAAAGAAATAAAGTAAACATACATGTGTCAGTCAAAGTTAATTGGTGAAAACAAAAAACATTGGATGTTTCAATATTTTTGTTTAATCCAATTGTCGCACTCCTATTTTGCTATAGTGACAAAAGGACAGATTGACTATTCACACTTTATATAAACATTTTCTTGTTCAAGTATATATATATTTTTTTAAAATAATATAGGATAACATTATTAATGGACTTTGTACATGTTTTTGGTAAAGAAGGAATCCCTCAAAACAAAGGATTTACTTAATTAATTAGGAATTTAAAATTTGGGATTTCACAATATATTATTCAACAAATTAGGAAGCTAAATTTTCTTTAAAAAAAATATTGGAGACTTGATTTGGAAGGAAGAAAAAATTATTTACTTAATTGGGAACCTAAAATTAAGGGTTTCACATGATATCATTTGACAAATTAGGGAATTTAATTTTCTCTTAAAAAAAATTTGGGGACTTGATTTGGAAGAAAAATTAAATTATTTACTGATAAAATTCTTGTACCAAAAAAATTAAGGGGAATTTGGTTAAAGGTCCTCATTTAGAAGATTTTCATGTCAAAAGTGCTCTAAAAAGAGTTTTCTTTCCAAAAGTCCTTTTGGTATGAATTGGACAAAAATACCCTTCCTTCCTAACAACCTTCAATGCCACCCACATCCCTAACTCCCGGTTCGCTACGTCACACCTCGCAGTGAACTGCGTTAGTTCCTTACGCCGGAAACGCAAGTCACTACGCCAACGCAGGTCACTACGCCAAAAAAAAAATAAAAAATATTTCCTACATTTTCCAATCAACCAAACAAAAAGTTAATAATTTTTTAAGATTCCGACGTTGTCGCCTCTCTCTCTCTCTCTCTCTGCTATTCTGCTGAAATCATGGCTTCTGTTGAAACGGCTGGTCAAAAGAAACCTAGGGCTTCCCCATCGCATCCGCTATATGCCGGGTAATAGATTAAGCCGAGATAATTCTTCGTTTTTTAGAACTGGTTTTATAGGCGTTCAGTCGATTTATTGATTTTTGAACTGGTTTTCTAGGCCAAAATAGAAGGAATTTTACAAAATTTTGGCCAATTAGCGAGGAACGTGATCTGCTATGGTCACGAACCGCCAGCAAAATAGAATCTCCGGCGAAATCCCGGCAAAGTGAACCCCAACCACAAACCCACACTCGCGGAGAAACCTTCACAATCCCCGACAGCAGCTCCATCGTTCATCATCAGTTCCAATCACCAACATGGATCAAACTTCCACCATGTGATCCAATCACATTCCACTCTGTATGACTTCTCCTTCGACGACATAGCTTTGATGCGGGTGAAGGATTCTCTGCAAATTATCGCCGGAGATGGAGACGGATCATGCCTGCAAGAGTGGTTCGCCGGAGGGGCACTGAATCAACTGCTATGGGTGTCACAGTTTTGATACCATCACTTGCGCGCATCTCTGATTCTTCGTTGAGAAACAAATTAAAGAGATAGAGAAAAAGAGAGGATCAAAATTAAAGCTGCGACCTCCTCCTCTTTCATTATTACATATGGTTGAAGGGCAAGATCACGAGATTGTCCTTCTGGTTCACTAGCTTCCTGCCTTTTGTGCCTTATGAATCCATCAAGAACTTTGGATTTATGAAGCTAAGGTGCTGACCAGCTGTTTCCCGTTAAAATCTAGAAAATGCAGATAACGCAGGGAGAGAGTAGAGAAGGAAGCGCAATTCCATCCCAATATAATGGATTTAACTAAAAAATGGACTTTCGACAATAAAAATTTTCAAAACAGGACTTTTGGGAGAAAAAATCTCGTTAGAGGACTTTATGCAATAAAGAGTCCTAAAATAGGACTTTTGGCCAATTATTCCAAAAATTAATTGATGTTCTTGTACCCTATATATATATATATATAATTCTCATATCTGGTGATGTGGCTAAAAAAAAAAATGCAAGAATTGAAAGCCAAAACCATCTTCAATTTTTTTTTTTTAATTGCTGCTAAATGAATATGCAATTATATACATAAACATATGATCTCCATAAATTGAAAAAGAAATACTCCATTAAATTCATACACAATATAACATAATCTCCACACCCATCACGCAGGATTTCAACTGATAAAATACAATAAAATAAAATAAGAAATATTAAAGTTTCTAGAATTTACAAACAATTCTAGAGATTGGTTCAACTTGTCTGAACTTGACCACATCTTTTCTCCCCTTGATTTTCAAGAAACTTGCATCTTTCCTTCCGACAGAGAGAAGGAAATCATTAATTTTGTGAATTTGCTGGGCCGTGAAGCACAACACAAAACATAAATACTTAGCACCAAAAGATATAAAAGATAAAACATAAATTAGTGAGATATCAAAGCAAAAAAATAAAAAATTCCAACCATCACAAGAATGCATTAACCACAGAACATGACCACTAAATGAACCAATCAACCCATTGAATCAAACTAATAGGTTCCTTTTTATTTACTGTGGATCTCATCTACTTCCCCATCTCTCTTTTTAATTATATTTTATTTTTATTTAAAAAATTGGTTCCATTTTATTTTTTACCTTTTTGTGGTATTTTAAAATTTTTAGTTTTTGAATAATACATCTAAATTAATTTTCTCCAATCTATTTAACACTTTTAATCATTCTTATTTATGAAAATATATATTCTGACCCTATAAATATAATTAAGATAAAACGATCAAAATACTTATTTTATACAATTATAATTTATTAGATAAAACCTTATTGATAATTTATTATATAGATTATTTAACACCAATTTTGACATTATAGATTATAAAAGTATGAACCTGAATCTATAAATTCACTCAACCTCTAATAAATTCTTCTAGGTTCACTGGACAAAACTTCATCCATACATGTCCTCCCTCCTAATTAACCAAAAACAAAAAGAAATAAAAACAAAAAGACAAAAATACCAAATCTTTGGAACCATAATCAAAATGGCTCAACCATCGAAATTGTATTGTCTCTTCGAGCAACCTCTTATCGTTCAACAATGCTATGGGGAAAAAAAAATCAAACCTTATGTACCTAAAGCCTAAAACAATGTCATAAATGGCTATGAGAAAATAAAATAAAATAAAAATAAAAATAAACTTATCTAAATAAAGCCCTAGATTGATGATATGTCTATTAATCCCACTTCCATGTTTCTTAATAAATAAATAAATTAACTATTAATGCAAGAAGAAGAAGAAGGGATTACCCTATGGGATTCTGTTTTTGCAGGCTTAGATTCGCGTCTTACGGGATTGGAGTCTTATGGCTTTGGAATTCTATCTCTAGCTTGGATGTATGTGAGTTTTTTTTTTTTTTTTAATTTTTTTGATGATTTGGAATGTTGATAGTTATTTGGAAAGAAAAACTCTATAAATAGTGAAGCCCAAATTTCATGAAATAGAAAGTCAACAGAATGAAATATTAATTGAGATCTTATAATGAACCAACTAATTAGAATAAAGTAAAATATAGTATAATATGACAATAACAAATAAAATTGAACCTAAAATATTATGTGAGATTCTTATAATGAACCAACCAATAAGAAAGAATCAAAATATGGCAACAACAAATAAGAAAGAAGTAGCAGAGTGAATTAAGGATCGAGAGAAGAGAATGGGAGAGGAAAGATCAATGAAGGCCACGTAGGACGAACTGCTCTAAATTCTGATACCTAAATTCTAATTTTAAATATGGCAACCTCTTATGGTACATGTGGCTTTAAAGATTTTATAAGATTCTTATTTCAAAAATGGCAATATATGAGATTCTTTTAAGTATGACAATATATGAGATTCTTATAAAATAAAATAAATCAACCAATTATAAAGAAAAAAATAAAGTGAATTAAGGGGAGAAGAGAATGGAGGAGGTAAGAGCAGGGAGAGCGTCATGTAGGATGGACTGCTATATATAATAAGATGTATGTGTGACACAAGAGGAAAATAAGATCCAAGTATCCAAACAAGGAAAAAAAATAAAATCCTCCACTATGGAATAGAGGGAGGAAAAATTGAATGCAGTCATTAGTTATGGTGGGTTGTCTGAAAAAGCTAAAAAATTCAGTTCATTAAAAATGAAATTTGCTAATAATATATCTCTAATAATTTGGTAAGAGCTTTTTTCTTGCATTGAAGTTTGAGCTCTTTTGAATTAGACACTTAAAAGTGAACTTAACTTCTAAGCCCATACAAATGAGTATTGTGATTTTAATTTGACCCAATTTTTATAAAATTCAAAAGTAGCTATGATGAGGATGGGAAAATAGCTAGTTATAGAAATAAAGGTGCTTCTGCATATATAATTTATGAGCAATGCTAGGAGTGCGTCCACTATTCCAGTTTGAAATTCTCGTCTCATATGTTAAATTGCCACATCGGCACATGAAAATTTTTAATTTTACAGTGAAAACTTCCTACAGTCCAACACAGTGAAAACACCCCAACAGTGATTCCAACAGTCCAACATAGTGAAAACATTCTAACAATCCAACACAGTGAAAACATTCTAACAATCCAACACAGTGAAAATATCCAATACACAGTGAAAACACACACACACACACACACAAAAAAAACACGGTGAAAGTAAGAAAAACACGGTGAAAAGACATAAAACACAGTAAAAAAGTTGGAAGAAGAAAGAAGAAAACATAGTAAAAATATAGGAAGGAGGAGGAGGAGGAGGAGAAAAATGAAGAAGAAGATGAAGATGATTGGTGTCGGCGTACTTGAGATTTGCAATTGTGTCGCCGGATAAGTTATTGGCGTCGGAGGGAGAAACAATGGTGAAATCACTGCTGCTGACTGCAACTGCTACTGGTGCTTATTCTTTGTCTTCCTTATGTGGACGCCAATAGATTGCACAGCGTGGGTTTAATGGTCCTTTCCCCATTTTTTTTCTTTGCAGACGATTTCAACGTGGTGCAAGGTATCCACGTGATGTTGCCAAATAGGACAGGAACCACAACCACGAGAATATGAACGAAAGAAATAGCATTTTTCATAATTTATCTGTTTAAAGGTAAGTGGAATCTCAATCCAATTATATGATTCTATACAAAATTTAGCATATTAGGTGTCAAAGTCGTTTTGAAAATTACTTATAAATCTTTCATTTCGTCCAACAAAACTAGTTACTTTGAAAAAAATACATTCAAAGTAGATGCAATTAGTGCATAGTTATCTCAATTGTTCAAATTGTATTTTTTTTGTTGCTGTTGCTGTTGCTACTATCCTTCTATAAATGTTATAATAAAAAAAAAGTATTTTTTTTTTCAGAAAAGAAAAGGTTATTGAGGAAAAGTTGATAGAGTTTATGTAATGACTTTATAAAAAGATTAAGAAAAATGAAAAAGATTACTCTTTGTCAAATAGATGATCAAATAATTCGAAAAAGATAAAAAAGAAAGATTAGAATTATCGTTAAGATTAACTTCATGCCGTAGAACAATTTATATTGATCCTTATATCTCTCTGAAAGTGAAAGTCTCAAATTCGACTTTTCTTATTGTAGATTACTAGCTAAATTTCTTTCAACAATAACCGATACAAAGAAGGCAGTGATTTAACTTATGTTTGAAGATTAGTCGATCCAAAAATTTGAATAACTTATGAAATTGTTGAAATAGAGGTAAGATTTTAGGAATTTAGATATGGATATTTATAAAATATTTTGGTAAACGCCATATATGGAATAAATTTATGTATGGGCAATTGTATTTTTTTATGAACTAAAATTACGTATTCATGTATCACAAAAAACCATAGAGACCTATTGGTACAGGGTCTATTAATATAAAACCCAAAAAAAAAAAAAAATACATTTAACAAGGAAAGCAGGGGGAAAAAAAAAAAACGGTTGAGCCGGCTAACCTGTGTTGGAACCGATTCAGCAACTGCTCCGGATAAATAACCGGACCGGATTTAAAATTACCGACTAGGACTCCACGTATAAATACTCCAGAACAGGAGTACAAATTCTCCCAACTTTTCTCTCCCTTCCAACTCCAGCCCTAGCAGAGAGTATAAGTCGTCTCTGCATTTCCATTGCAACAATTGGTATAGCGATATATATGTACATATACACACACACACACAAGCATGTATCGAACTATTTCGATTAACGCCCACATGAAAACCCTTCGTCTCTTTCACTCTCTCTCCTCTTCATCTCCACCATCTCTGTCATCAACTTACACACCGTTCAAAATACTCCTGGCGCGCTCAAACCCTTGCATTGTACCACACCTTTTCTCTCTCCCCAAAACCCTAATTCTCCATAGAACTTCAGTCCCTGTTCCGATAAACCGCAATTTCGCTGCCGATTGTAGGTTCGTTGTCGTTCGGTGCGTTTCGTCGGTCTCTTCGGCAGACACATTGGAGTGGAACGAGCCAGTGTCGTGTTCGGAGGTTGGCGACGGCAATAATGGCGGTGTTAGCGAGGAGGATACGAGGCCTTCTATTCCAGTTAGAGCTTATTTCTTCTCCACTAGGTTTGGATTTTTAATATGTGTGTGTATGCAGCTTGTAGAAAAATGTATGGGCCTGTTTGGATGCATTTTGGTTTTTGTTGCCCCCTTCTTTTTTTGGCTTTTGTTCTTCTTGAAAAATTATTAGAAAGTGGAACCTATTTTCTGGAATTCATGTAAAGAGCAGCGCGTTTGGGAATTGTTGTTATAACATGTTTTGAGAAACTAAAAATAGGCAAAACATGGTCGGTGGAGTTGGTGTGGCCGCCCCCATTTTCCTCTTTTTTTGGTCCCCAAATTTTATTTTAATTTTTTTTTTCATTTAAATCGTTGTTTTAATATTTGTGTGTGCGCGGGCGCGCCTGTAGTTTTTTTTTTTTTTTTTTTTTTAATCCATGGTTTAAATTCTGGTTTCTTTGAATTCACAATCACCATTCTTTTTTTAAACACAATTTAAAAAGGTATTAAAGAGTGCATTGAAATGGGCCCTCCGGCACTATATTATTTGGATCGTTTGAGTGATTTTTGTTTGTGGCGGTTTTGATGTAGTGTGGATCTGAGGAGCTTGGTCGAGCAGAATAGACCCAATTTCATCCCTCCCACGTCTCGAATGACTAATTATGTTGTTTTTCAGTTCGGCAACCTCAAGTCTGATCCTGACGTAAGTTTGTTATGTTGTGTTCTTGATCTGGAATTATATTATGTGATTGAATTGTGTTGGTTTAAAAAGATTACTGCTACTGCATTCTATATATATATATTTGTTATTTCCATTATCCAAGTTTAACCCTCAACGGGGTGCTAAGAAGATGGTGGAAGAAAACAAAGAAAATAAGTTTTATATTCTATTGTTTTATATTGTTTTGGTTTTTTGGAAAATGAAAAATTTACTTTAACTTAGCTTAGTATTTGAATTAGGTTCAACATTTATGCAAAAGAAGCATACGAATGTGTTAACTAGAAGTTGATGTAGCTGCCAAGATTTGCCTCAAGTTAAATAAGAGTGACGGAATATATGCTATGGTGCTACCATATGTCATTTTTTAGCATTGCATATATTGCCTTATCTGCTATATTCATTGAGTCATTTTGAAGTAAATAGAAGATGCTAGTGTTCAAACAGTGCAATAAAGAGTTATTCTGAATCTTGTGGTTCAATACAGGATTGTGTATTTGTCTATACACGCTACATCAAATTGAATGTATTCCTGAAATCAGTGCTACTTCTATTTTTTTCAGGGTTTTGGTGCAAGCTTAAGTCACAGTGATTGCTGTTACATGGTAGTTTTTCAGTATGGTTCCATTGTCTTGTTTAATGTTCGTGATCATGAGATTGATGGGTATTTGAAAATTGTAGAAAAACATGCCTCAGGATTGCTACCTGAAATGAGGAAGGATGGTGAGTTCTTATATCCTGATTTCATTTTGATTAAATATATAGTTTTTTGATACTTAATTTTTTCAATTTTTTAAATAAAATTTTCATATTTCTTTTTGTTGACAATTGGTATTCTATGTGAATTGCCAGAAAAAAAATATAATGTCAAGGGCTGCATTGACTTCAGTGATAAGAGAATAGAATAGCATGAAAGTACTGAAATACTATCTTCCTTGCATAAATGAATGTGGAAGTTGAAAATTTCTTTTTCCCTTTAGGTCCTCACTCAAATTGGAATAAATGAATTGATGTCAAAATGGCCCAAGTGAACCGACCAAAGCTTTTGCACACATGCACATGACTCAGCCATAGTTATTAAAGGCGCAAGGCGCACTCTAGGCGCAAAGGTCTCCTGGGGCCTAGGCGCAAGGCGCAAAAAAAAGTGCGGGCCTGAGGGAAGCGAGGCGCACATTTTCATAAAAATAATTCTAAAATATTTGATTAACTGCCAATAAAATAAATAAATCAATTTAAACATAAATAATTGAATACTCTCAAATTTTTGGCCTATAGCTCAATTGGTTAGGGCGTTGAGCAACCATACAAGGTTTGTAGGTTCAAATCCTACACAGGCTTTTTGAGAGGGGAAATAAACAAACTTTGTTAAATGTTTTTATGTTAAATCAAACTAGATTATGATAATTCAAATGCCAGGATATAAATAAGTAATAATTATAGCAAAGCACTCAAATGTGAAATGACAACTCAAAAGTTTAAAGCATAAAAGTTCAATGGGATAAACATCTAATCCCAATTGCCAATACTTAGAATGAATCTAAACATCATCCTCATCAAGCAAAACATCATCATCATCGAGCAAAAATAGAAGAGAGAAGAAGAACCAGCAAAAAGAAAAAAAAAAAACCCCGAAAATAGAGGAGAAGAAGAAGATAGACTTACCTGATACATAACTGCCAGACGAGGAGAAGCTTGCCTGCCGGAGGAGCACCAAACTCCACCACTTTAGGGTTTCTTCGTTTCTTCCCTCTTATTTTCCTCTTTTTCTTTCTTTCTATTTTTTTTCTTTAAAATCATAGCCATTGAATTTAATCTAACGGCTAGAATATAAATCAATTTTTAAAAATTTGCTGGAAGGGTTTGAGTTCAATGAGGTGCGCTTATTTTGCGCCTTGCGTCTGGGAAAAAAGCCCAAAAAGCGCGTTTTATGGGGGCTTCACTGACCTCGCCTCGCTTAGCCTGAAGCAAGGCCCTTCAGCTACGCTCGCCTACGCCTTGCGCCCTCAGGCGCGCTTTTGACAACTGGACTCAGCTCTACTCATCTCGGTAAAGATTTAAATTCCAACTACTCGAGATCAAATGCAAATATGCTTTCAGCCATTTAGCTTTATCTAGGGCCATTTTCTCTCTTTAAAATCATAGGTCACCATAATCATGTTCACGACCTTAACCCGTGCTCTCTCTTGCCTTCCTCTTGCCCTTGTGATGCCCTTTGTTGAATCAAATCACTCCTTATTGGTGGAGTATTTGATCTTCGTTGCACAGGACTAAGATGATATTAGACGAATTTTTCTCGTCTTGTTCTCAATTGGCGCTAACTCTAACTTCTTATGAACACATTCATTTTTATTCTATTATTTATTGTTTTGCAAATTTCATCTCAATATCCTCACTTTATTTTGTCTGATTTCTGTATTGCCTAGCATTCCATGCCATAAAACTTGGTTGGTCCTATAGCCATTTAAAGAAAAAAAGTTCCCTTTTAACCTGATAAGTTTTTGATTATCTCACATCACTCCCAAAACACTTCATTTGTCCTCCCCTCTTCTTTATTTGTATGGTCATGTTCCCTGCATTTCTGGTCACCAATTTTCAATATGCCTTTGTATTTTTTTTTTTCTACTTCTAGTTTACTAAAGTCACATTCCTTATATTGTCTGTGTGCCGGTGAATTTTTTGTTTTTCTACTCC
This sequence comes from Hamamelis virginiana, assembly GCA_017140935.1. Classification (NCBI taxonomy): domain Eukaryota; kingdom Viridiplantae; phylum Streptophyta; class Magnoliopsida; order Saxifragales; family Hamamelidaceae; genus Hamamelis; species Hamamelis virginiana. The sequence continues at coordinate 1,523,074 of JAESVK010000377.1, read as the reverse complement.
TAGTTTACTAAAGTAACGTTCCTTATACCATTTGTGTGGTGGAGACTTATGTAGCTCAAATCACATTTACAATTTTCCTTCTTGATAACTAATTATTCATTAAATAATCTCTGGGGATAAATAATTGTTCGAGGAAGCAACTTGAGTTGATGGTGTATAACTACTAATTCTAATGCCTGCTGATTAATATGTTTTTATATAAATGTCCTAAGTGTTTTATTAGTTATTATAATATGTATCTACATATTCATTAAAGTTTCCCACCTTAGAGATCTGGTTATTTTTTAAATGACCATGCTTTGGGGTTGTTTGTCAAGGGTAGGATGTAAAACTACTATTTTTTCCACGAGTGAAGGTCTTGCACTACAATTTGTGTAATAGTTGAAGTTATGAACTCCATCATGTCGACTTAGCTAGGCTAGTGAGAGAGGTCATTGCAGGGTTAATCAACACTAAACTAGGTAATAATCATTATTCACTCAGACTTATAAGTACCTATCAGAAGGGACAAACGGAGGATGAGAAGGTGAATGGGCAATTGAGATTTCGAGTAATTGGGTTAGCCTATCTGTCTAGGTTGCTCAAAGGTATCCTCAAATCTCATATTTAAATGGTTCTTGGGTGAGCATTTATTTATGTTTTGGGGAGTATTTAGTATGGCTTTTTCTCTCCTTGCTATATATATATATATATATATATATATATATATATATGTTTGGTGTTTAAGTAACGTTTATTTTGCAATGCTATACTTGTTCTAGGAGTTTTAATTATATCTGAACATAATTTTGTGCTCTGAAACTTTAGAGTATGAGGTGATAGAGAAGCCAGCATTAGACACATGGATGCAAGGCGGGTTGGATTACATAATGCTGCAGTACTTGAATATTGATGGAATTCGTACAATTGGTAGTGTTCTCGGTCAAAGTATTGCTCTTGATTACTATGTGCGCCAGGTGTGTACCATGTCACTTTTTTTTAATTGTTAAGTTTTTGCTAGATCAAATGTTCTTAGAAATTTCTTTCTTCTCCTTAGGTAGATGGAATGGTTGCAGAATTTACGGACATAAATCGTGGGATGGAAAAAACTGGAACATTTACTATGGAAAGGAAAAAACTTTTTCAGTTAGTTGGAAAGGCAAATTCTAATCTTGCTGATGTGATTCTTAAGCTTGGACTTTTTGAGAGGTAATAGTTTTACAGTCTGTATCAAAGAAAAACTTTTCATATTGCATTGCATTTCTGAAATTTGTTAGTGACGTATCACTTGGAAAAGTTTATCCAACTGGCTTGTAATAGAATAATTTAATTGATAGCTTTTTTTTTTTATGGCCCTGTAATAGGATAGTAATATGGATTGGCATGTGTCTTGTTTGATGTGTTTTCCTTCTTGAAAATACTAGCAAAAAGTTTGTTACCTTTTTACTGACCAACTTGTGAAATGGCATTGGAGTTTTAATTGGAGCATAAACTACGTAATAGTCTATGGTGGTTTGTCACATTCGCGAAGTATGGCTCATGTGAGGGTTGGGATGGCATTGATATTAAGCTCAATGGTTTAAAGTTTAAACCTTTGATAGGGCTTTTGTTGGTTGTGGAAGATTTCAAGAGCTGTACTTATTTTCAAATTGGTAATGGTGAGGTGAGATTTTGGCTTGACTAGTGGGTGTGAGGAGGGGTTTCTTAAGGAGAGTTTTCCATCTCTGTATGCTATTGTGAAGGCTGAGTACGGAACTGTGGGCTGTGGCTTCTTACAAGCATTGGTGGTTTGATTCTGCCTGTGGGTACTGAAGATTTAAAAGAAAACATAAATGTTGTGATTCTAGTTGTCAGTGATCCTTATTTATTTATTTATTTATGGAGGATGATAATATGTGGCAGCTTCCTGATGGGGCATGATTCGAAGTGTATTTTTTCTGGTCCTACTTTTCTGCCTTGTACCTTGTTGTTAATGACTCCTTTACTTTTAGGAGTTTATGATTTCTGAAAATCTTTTCAAAGTTTTAATTCTTTGTTTTGGCTTATTTGATGACATTCTCACAATTGATAAACTAAATAGTTGGGGGCTGGTAATGGTTAATATTCGATAGGATTATCCTGTGACATGCTTTAAAGGACTTGGTGGATCCTTTTTTCCATAACTGTGACTTCGCTCTAGTAATGTGGTCTTGAATCTGTTCTTGGTTTGGGTTTGGATTTTTATTTTTATTGTACTTGTTATATTACTTTGTATTCTATATTTTTATGTCATGTACAAGCAGCCGAACTGGTCAGTGGAGTGTTGAACAGGGAAGTGGCCTCTTTTATGGTTTTGTAGCCCCTTGGGTTGTAAAAACCACTGTGGTGTGCTGTTAAATATGTAGCCACCTCTGTTTTATGTCTTCACAAATTGGAAATGAAACCTGCATACCCTTTTCTCCCCGGAACTTAAAAGCTTTCCATAAATATTATTATTGTTCTTGTTAAATCATGATGATGGTAATGGTATAAGAGTCCAATTCAATATATATCTTTTTTCTCAGAATTGATATCTAGATTTGATTAAGAGTAATAATCTGACTCAACTTCCAACCCTATACTATATCTATTAATCTACTCTCTCTCCCCCCTCAAAGAAAGTTATTTATCTTTTCATTGGCAGTGTATTATTAACTTTTTTGCACATTTTTTTTTGTCTTTTCCAGATCAGACATTGCCTGGAAGGATGCCAAATATGCTCAGATATGGGAATTTCTCCGAGATGAATTTGAATTAACTCAGAGATTTGCCAGTCTTGATTTCAAGTTGAAGTTTGTGGAGGTATAATTTTTCCTCTCTTGGAAAGTTGTTTGATTCAGCACTTGATAAGATTTTTGGATTACTGTCTTTCATCTGGTGTGCATATTGTAGTGACATCTTGATTTTTGCTTGCAGCATAATATTCGCTTTCTTCAGGAAATTCTTCAAAATAGAAAATCAGATTTTCTGGAATGGCTCATTATTATATTGATAGGTGCTGAAATTCTCATATCTCTTTATGATATTGCCCATAAGTCAGCAATTACTTCGCTGTAGAACTGACTTCCAATGATGCATGAAGTCAGAACTATTTGAAGTTCCGATTGAAAGGTCAGAATTGTATATATGCTCTCCAATTAATTCTGAAGCTATATTGCTACTCATCGTATGGATACTTTTTGTCCTTTGATATTTATGATTTGGAGAAACCTTCTGTAGCTGTTAATCATTCATTATATAGTGGTTTTTTTTTGGGGGGGATTTGTAAAATTTTTTGGTTGGAATATAAGTCGCTTGATCTTAAGAATAAGTAGGGTGCATGTGGATTGCACTCGGTGTAAATTATTTTAACAATTTTGATTGAAACAAAATAACTTGAGAGAAGGGTGCTAGCAGAAATTATGACTGGCAAGTGAGATAAGGTGCACACACAGCGCTTGCTGTCCCTCCTAGTATTAATGCGGGTTATAATATGTGCTATGTGTCATTTAATTGTGTGGATTTTTAGTTCCAACTCATAAATACCAAATTTGTCCAAAAAATCTCACCTTCAGTGGCAAATTCTCCATGTGACTTTACATATTTGTAAAAGTATAATGTCTGGACTCCTTTTAATGAAGCGGAGGATATAAATGAAAGACTTTAGATTTTGAACACTAGTGGTAGAGGATGCAAAAGAGAGGCTTAATACTTTCCTTTAAAGTACCTTTAAACAATCTATAATAGCTTTTAAAATAAAATTTATAATTGATTTGTCTTAGCCATTGTGCTCATCACATATGTACAACATATGTCATAATTACATGGATTGTGAGATCAATCAATATGAGATGTATATTGGCAATACACATCAATTTTCAAGTAAAATGGTCGTATTTTGTGCACAGAATCTTGTATCTTAGAATACTGATAATTATTCACATTTAATGATTGGGAATATAATTTTTACATGAGATAGGTCCACAATCACTCTTATAGGTTTGATATACCCAATTGAGCCCTTATACAAAACATAAAACAAAAAGACAGGTGGATGATGAGTAGGAACAAAATACACTATTAACTCATGTAAAGCCAAGTGCTTGAGAACGCTAGCCATGATTTAATTATATGTAAGTGAATATGTATTTACTTCTCTACAAGTTCTTTATTTGGCGAGTTCCATCATTATGAAGTTGTTGATCATTCAGCTCATACATTTCCCTTGTCAACTGCACAAGCTTTAATATCACCCATCCTGATGTATTAGGATTGGATTTCCATGTTTAGCTTTGAATTTTTATTGTATGGGGCTGTCAATTGAAACTCAATCTGCAAAAGTTGATGGGGAGGAGCTTCTCCAATCATTCCCCTTTCTATGTCAACTCGCAGTTCTCTTAGTGGGAGAGCTGCAAGAAACCCCTTAATAAATTCTTTGCAGGATGACCTTCCCTCACATATTAATTCCCTGTCACTCATCTTATCTTCTTCCTTTCCAGCAGTGCTCGAATGATTTTCTACATTTCCCTCTGAATCTTCCTTCAAGTTGCTTGCCTCTAGCTGCACTTTGTAAACTCTACTTTCCCTACTGAACTTTAGAATATAGGCTCTATTGCAGCCCTCAAACAGCCTCTCTCCTAGTGTGTCTATTATGTAAATTGCATTCACTTCTACCTTGAGAACAAAAAAATGATCATTCCAGCTCACAATGTAGATTTTCTCTTCCGATGACGAATCACTACTCTGGAGCTCCTCCCATACATCGTCAAAAGACATGGCAGCTTGCAGGAATTTCAACTGGTTTGGCATGTTTTCTAGCTCAAAGAAGCCTACATAGGACTTGTCAGAGATCACCATCAGTGGTCGAACTTGTGCTTGTAATACAGTATCGAGGTCGAAGTGCTGATCCAAGAATTTCTCCCTGTGGGAATCACTTTCACATAGGTTTCTCCATTCAGAAGATCCTTCCCTGACCAGTTTATCAAATTGGCATCGCAGTGGCAGGATATCTGCGTTCTGATGCAGCCAGTCAGCAATAACTGTGGCTAGAACTGTGCAGGCACCTTCACCTGATGCCTTTTCGCTTCGTTGATCAATGGAAGCTTGGAATATCTCTGTCTCAAGCACCAGTTTCCCATCTCTGCTGACCAACTTTCTTTCTTCCCAGGCTCCTATCTCGAACCGATCACTGCTCGTAAATCGAGGGGGCTCGAAATCATTGTTATCCTTACTGTGTCTTGGTCGTGAGGGTGATAATTGGTTGCGTCGGTCATTATCGATATCGTCTCCCCCATATTCACCATTTTCTTTATTTAAGAGAGGTTTATATCTAGGATAATTTGGGACACTGAACCTAAGCTTCTGTTCTTTCCATGAAGGAAGTTTGATTAGGGAAGGTTTCTCTGTAGCCTGGTAATACGGCGGCTGGTCTTCATGCCACTTGTCATACTTGTATTCAAGCTTGCTACTTACGAGGCCACTAATTAGTAAATTTAATGTGGCCAGGTTTTTGTAGGTAGGCTCAGGTACCTCATCTGATTCTGAAGTGGATGAATTGTTTGATCGGATTGAAGAACATCTCCAACTTCTGCTGTTTTCCATCTGTGCATGCTCTGAGAGATTGTTGCCTTTATTATCTTTGCTATGTTTCTGAACTCTTATGCATGATGACAGAGAGGGTAGTAGCTGGGTTGGGGAAACAGGATGTACAGTGCTGTTGATGTGTTTGGTTTGAATCTCGAAGAAATTGAATTTCACCTGTAATGTTGAATTGAAAATTAGATAAAGTATTGTGATGGGATTTAGTACTGCTAAAAAAGATCTGATTTTACTTACTGTTAGCCTGGCCTCAAGGGTAGAGACTCCAGAGACTCCAATGCAGCACTTCACTGGAAATTCAATTATTTTTTCTGAACTTTCTGTTGGGGAAACAAATTTGGCAATATCTACTGTGAATTTTGCTAGTACTGAATCTCTGCTGTTAGATCCAAAACCTATTGCCTGGTACAGTTTTTTTTTTTTTCAAAATATATTCGAAAATTAGTTGTTAGATTTAGTGGTAGATTAGGTTTCATTCTTAATATTTTGTACTTACATGAATCTTGAGGTTGATCATCCAGCTTCTGAAATTTTTGGAGTCCATCAGCGTCAACTTGCAGTCGTGATTGAACCCTTCATTCCAACTGATGCTTCCATCTGGGTGTGTACATCGTTTTGAGGTGCAATTCGTTTCAACTCTTCTTCTGGATTGGTAAATTTTTCTGGAGCCTCTCCATTCTATCTGTACTATCATATTAGTGTCTTCCTTGTATGGTAAGACAGCCATGGATAAACCCTGAAGATCGCAGATCATGAGGTGGAGCTTAAAGCTCCTGGTCTCTGATCTAGAGGCACATATATTCCACTTTTGCATCTTGGGTTCACAAGCTCTTCTGCAGATAAGTTCTAAACTTCCTCGATAATCCCCGGATCAACGAGGATGATCAGGAATTAGAATTGCAGGAGGATTAAATGTTGTGGGCATTGACATTCGTAAGATCAGTTTTAAGTCAACTTCTGACCCACGTAAGCAAATTTGAAAAGCATTAATACACAATATAGTAGTTATATGGGAAAACTTTTTGACTTGTTCATCACCTAACCTATGTCTTGCAGATATATTATGCAATATAGTAGTTGTATGTGATAACCTCATGCTTAAACTAGTTAGAGCCCTTTATTGTTTGATCTGACTGTTTCTCTTAGGCCTCATTTGATTGACAGGAAAAGGAAAGGAGAATGATAGCAAAAGGAAAACTCCCAACATTTTGTGCGTTTGGTTGTAACAAGAAAGAGTGAGAAAGCTCTGGATTGTATCACTAACTCTTACTCTTTACCTTGGGAAATGTTTTCCACTAAATGCATCCTGCATTTTTAACAAAAAAAGGTATTGCAAGAAAGCTTAGGTACTGTTTGGATTTGTTTTTTATAAGTACTTATTTGCTTTTTAAAAAATTTGCAATATATAATTTCTTAGAAAAAGTTTTAAAAAGCAAATAAGTACTTATAAAAAACAAATCCAAACGGTGCCTTAAGTTTCTATTTTCTTACAATTTTATTGTAAATCAAACACTTTCAAGAAAAACTTTCCTCCATTCTATTTACCCGCATAACTTTCTTGACAACCAAACACACTGTAAAGAATTTCAAGGGAAAAAGGATGAGATTTTATCTGTGTACGGTGTTGTGCTTGCATGTTTGCTATAGAAAAGTCAAAGGTTTAAGAGAAGTCCCTGTTGTGCCTGTCTGGGTAACTCAAATGTTTATGTTCTTTTTATTCCGTCACTTTCCGTAGACTCCGTATAGCTTTAAATATTTTAATTATACGAAGTGCGAACTTACATCATTGATGTGGATAGACAGACAAATTGCAGCATTTGTTGATTTAGTGTTTTAAGTTAAGGGTGCGTTTGGATGATGGAAAATGTGTTTGTTGAATTCTGAATTGAATTAGATTCGAATCTTGAATTGGATTGACTAGGTAGAGGTGGTGATGGTAATACGTGCTTTAGTTTGGATCTAAACTAAGTTGGGGCTTGATTTAGTTAAGAGGCCCAAAAGAAAATTCAACTAAGCTATTTGTGGGCCGGGCCGAACCCGATTTTGAGGATTGAGTGACATTCAACATTGGGGACAGATATTTGCCACTTGTGTCAATCATTTTCATTTGTTTTAGGGTGATAAATGAAAGGGCTTATTTGTGTATTTTAAATACTTGATTAGGTTAGGGGAGTAAGGTACGTTCTCATACTGCTTGCTATTTGATTTTTAAATAAACTAATTAATTAACCATTGATATGATTGAGTTGGTCAGATTTCCATTTTATTTTCAAATTAAAACAGTTTGTAAAGTTATGGGTAAAAGGCATAATTGGTGCTACAGAAAGTGTTGTTGGATAGAAGGTTCCAAATTCCATGCAATTATTGAGAGCTTTACATCTTCTCTTAGTACTTGAGCACTAGTTAATTATTCTTAGTTTTTGGTTTCCACTTATAATTGGGGCATTATTACTGCTGACTATTCCCATTTCGACCTACTAAATTATCGGATTCGCATGCGTGTGCCGCTGTCTCTTTCTTTCTTATCGATACAATTTTATACGCAATTCTTAATAAATTTGTGCGGTTTTTTTTTTTCCCAGCTATATACATTAGTAGGGTCAGCTGTTAGTTATTAATAGGAAAATGAAATAACAAATGGATTCATTCTTATTCATAAGGAATAGAAACGAAAATCTTATCTTGTAAAGAAAGAGAGCTATCATTGAGTCAAAGCCTATATTCTATTAAATTTGTGTGATTGGTATAAATTTGTGTGATTGGTATAGGAGAAAAAGAGTAGTTCAATATTTGACAAATAAAATGGACGGAAAAAACATGTAATTCCACGATGACTTTTGCAGAACATAAATCTGAGAAAAATTATTAGTAAGGGATGATTGGCACGACTAAGGGCACCAGCACAGTTCCACCACGCTATTCCGCAGTGTATAACCCTCACCACTATGAATAATGCAATTAAGGTGGATAACTGGATAAGAGAGAGCCACTATGCTTCACTATGCTTCTGTTCATGAATATATATGTCTGGGCGACAGTGGAGATCATTCATCTTACTGTTAAATTCAATTGTTAATTTTATTTTATTATTATATATATATATATACATATAGTGAATAATCAAATCAGCATTTGCTGATTTAACCTAAGTAAGTAAACACTTAAATAGAGGTTAGATATTGACCATTTGAATAATCATCTAGGCCAGTTATGTGATCTAAGTGTTTGTTTTTTCAGGCCAAGTCAGCATTTGCTTTAGATCATAACTCTCTCTCTTCGTCTGTGTGTGTTTATATATATATATATATATATATATATATATATATATATAGGGTTAAGGAATTGATTTGTTAGTTGTTACCCTTGTTGTGGAAAGATTAATTTAAGGCCATAGTCGAGAAGATTAAGGCATCGTTGAGATCTTTTTTTTTTTTATACACGAATGACTTTTGGTCAAGTTGATATTGAGATTCAATGACAGAGTCAACAGCTTCGTGTGGTAATAAAAGTTAACAAATGAAAAAGTTGAATAATAATAATAATAATAATGAGTTCATAGTGGAGAATACTAATCACTATGGTTTGATAAAATGATCTATCTTCACAGTGTTTAAAAGCACGCTTTTCACTGTATATTTGTAGAGGATATATATCAAGAGTCTCACACTTGTCCTATAAATTTTACTTTTAACATGATTATTGACTTAAAGCCTAGCCTTGTGGGGAATAACAAAGAAATAAAGACGACATGCAGGTATTTAAGGATAAGACAACCTATAATTCACACTTGTCCTATAATTCAGAAATTCCATGCCCCCTTTCATATTGGTCGAGTCCTGCATCAAGAAAGCCCAATAGTGGTCATGTACACAAGAGTATAATACAACCTTAATGCTCTGTTTGGTAGAAATGATGGAAAAGTGGAAGGAAGAAAAGTAGGAAGGATGGACTTTCCATCCTCAGGGAAGGGAGACTCACTTTCCTTCTTATGTATTTGGTACGGTGGATGTGGGATGGATGCAAAAATGACTTCCTTCCTTCGTTTGTGTTTGGTATGAAGGAGAAGGGAATTGATAAAAGACCTAATTTACTATTTTACCCTCACATAATTCCTAAATAAAAGAATGAATTTTTATAAAACATTGAGGGTAGTATAGTCTATTTACCCTTAAAGCATCCAATCCCCCCATTCATCCACCCACTTTTGGGCGGATTGCAAAAATGTGAAATATCCCATCTTCTTCCTCCCATCCTTCCCTCCTCTCTCTTCCATACCAAACAAACCCCCAAACTCTAATCCTTTCACTTTTCCCACCTTCTCCTTCCATCCTCCCACTATCGCGTTTGGATTTGCTGGTGAGTAGCAGATTGCTCACCACCTGGTGAGCAACCGCTCGGATGGTGACACGCAGGCAATTTCAACGATCCAAGGGTTCAAGTGCAAAACGCACATGTTGGGTGTCGTTTTGAACGAAACGGTGAGCAACAGCAGCCCTTAACCTCGTTAACGTTACTGTGCAACACTAAAATTTTGCCAAAATTTGAGATTCAATTTTTTTTCAAATCCCGCTCAATCACTCACTCATATAAATTCCATCTCTCTCCTTACCCAAATTTATTCTCTTTCTCTCTCCTCCATCTCTAAATTTTTAGCTCCATCTCTAAATTTCTGGATCCATCTCTCTCCTTCATCTATAAATTTTTTGCTCATTTTCTCTCGTACCAAACAATAGCTTGTTCTCACTCTTTCTCTCCTCACGAACAGAATAGCTTGTTCTAGCAGGTATGCCTATCTCTCTCTCTCCACCTAGATCCAAATATATATATATATATATACACTTTATGTATGTGTGTGTTTGTGTGTGTGTGTGTTCATGTATATATATGCATGTGGTTGTTGCTTTTGGTGTGATCGAAATGAAGTGAAACTGAACTGATTGAAGTGAATTTAGTTGGGGTGTGTATGTGTTTGTTCATCTGTAAAGATGAGTACTAAATGTTTGTTAAATGTCGCAACCAGATTGTAGGCAAGTAAGACACTCAAGATAATGTCTGCTGGAATTGAAGAACTTTGGGCAAAAGTTCAAGCGGACCATGGCGAACAATTGAAGAATGTGGAGACATTGTCTGCTGGAATTGAAGTTAAAATGTGGAGACGTTGTCTGCTGGAATTGAAGAACTTCGGGCTAAATTGGCATGGTGAGCTTCAAAGGTAGTTAAATTCAAGAGACATTTGAGAAGAGTTTCAAGGATGCTGGGCAAAAGTTCGAGTACCATGGCGAACAATTGATTGAGTTCTTGAAGAAGGCTCTTAGAGCACTCTGATTTGCTTGCTCTTTGTGCATGGAAATGTTATGCTTGTTGGTACTATACTGTGGATGGAAAGTTTATTTTTTGGTAGTCATCTAAACAGTTTTTGTCTATTTTTTTGGGACAACTGAAAATATTAAATGTGTAACTAAATGGTGGGGAAAATGTGTATTGAGTGACTATTTTGTGGTTGAACATTTTGTTGATATTTTGGAAAGGATATATGTAGGTCACTCTATTTGGATGTAAGCTATGTTACATGAATGGAAACTTTCTAATTTATTTAAAAATGTTTTCCTTTTAATTGTCTTTTTATTTGGATGCTGTGGAAAGCTTGGTAAGAAATGTTGCAATACATAGTTATTAAGTTGAATATAAGTTAAAATAGTCACGGTTCTTATGTACTTATGTGCTTTTCATACCCACCATATTGTATGTGATTTTTGAAGGACAATAGTTGACTATGCTAATATCATAGTCGACTATGCTAATATCATAGTCGACTAAGGTGCCGCAAAAGATACAATCTACAGAGGCAGCAATACCATAGTCGACTATGTCTATTATATAGTCAACTGTGTTAACTGTTGCCGCTCCACAAAAATTTTCCCGCCCATTATAGTTGACTATATATAAATGATAGTTGACTATTAACGAGGCTCTATAAAAAACCCATTTCCCAAATCACACATTTTCAAATTCATTTTTCTCATTTCTCACTTATAGTCTCCCATAGCCTCACGCAAGGTGACTCTCTCTCTAGATTTTTCATCTTCTCTATCCAATACAACCCTAACCCACTCCTCTTTACACCTCACATTCCATATTTTGGCTTACCCACTGCTCTGCACTGTTCAAACCCAAAAAATTTGGGGAAAATGTCTTCAAGCAACAGGAGTAAAGAGAAGAATAAAGTTGTGTATAATAGAAGCACTGAATCAATGATAGTTTGATGAGCGAAAGAGAAGAAATTTGGGTCGTGAGGAGAGAGAGAAGAAATTTGGGTCGTGAGGAGAGAGAGAAGATGTCAGATTTTCTAGGATGGAGGAGAGAGAAGTTGGCGGGAAGCTCAAATTTTGGCTAAATTTTAGCTGCATAGCAATGTTAACGGGGTTAAGGGGATGTTATTGCTCACCGTTTGGCTCAAAACGACGCTCAACATGTGCGTTTTACACTTGGGCCCTTGGATCACTGAAATCGCCTCCGTGTCGTCATCACAGCGGCTGCTTACCAGGTGGTGAGCAAATTGCTGCTCACCAGCAAATCCGGACCCCCCACTATCCCCTCAAAACAAACAAAAAAGTCGGTGATATGGTGGGGAAGGGAATTCAAAAAAGTTGGTTGAAGAGACTTGACAAAAGCCTAGTGACCCTATATGGCTATTCAATAACTGTAATTGACGAGGGATATTGCTATATATCACATCACTGTAAAGTATCTTGATCGAATTAAGTATATAATAGTGCATGTTAATAAAAAGGTAAGAAAAAGCATCCCAAATTAATCCGAACTCTTCTTTTATTATCAAGAGAGAATTTGCTTAACAAACTTTTCATTCTTTTTTTTTTATGGGAAATAGAAGGGTTGAATTATCCACCATATCATTTGAGATACATTTTTCGAATAATTTTTTTAGGACACACAGCATTTTTTATTTTTAAAAGAACACAATTGGTAAGTGCTACCACATACGGTGCCCCTGTTGCATTCTAGTGTGTGTGTGAGAGAGAGAGAGAGAGAGAGAGAGAGAGAGAGAGAGAGAAGGGTGAGGGGGATATCGGTCTATAAATGAACTCTGCTGAATTGAAATTTATCATAGTTTAAACCATACTTCACTAGTTCTATCGATCCTCTCTTGGATAAACAATGGATCCCAATGAGTTGAAGCACATTGAAGCCAAACTCTCTGCCCAAACTGCACCCAGCAGAGAAGAAACACAAGAAACAACATCTGTGGATTCTAAAAAGGGAGGGTGGATCACCTTCCCCTTCATTATAGGTCTCTCTCTCTCTCTCTCTCTCTCTATCTAAATATGTTGGCATGAATTAATTGGAGTTGTTTGATCAGGAAGCATTGCGGGTCTTTCAGTGGCAGCGGGTGGGTGGATATCAAACTTGATAGTATTTCTTATCACTGAATTAAACATGAAGAGCATAAATGCTACCCAAATCAATAATTTCGTCTTCGGTTGCTTCTGTCTCTTTCCAATCGCCGGAGCCATCCTCGCCGATTCCTTCATGGGCGCCTTCTCTGTCATTGCCATTTTCTCTTTTGTTTCCTTACTGGTAACACTTTCACTCATTAATTAATTAATTAATTATTATTAGACTTCTCTCTTCACACCATTTAATCAATCAATATATACAAATTATGCTATCAGGATACCCTTACTTTAGCATGAAATTCATAGGTAATTGTGGGATGCGAATTTTGAAAAACTGATCCGTAGATTATATTCTATTCTTAAGACGTATTTCATTCCAAAAATCACAGACTTAGAAATTTCATTGAGTTTTAGAATTGTGACAATTTTCAGCTGTTACAGTTTTTTAATATTTGGAGATGCTTTCAAACGAATATTATGAAATTTGGCATCTACGATATCCACAAAATTAAAAGTATAATCCAACCGTTAGTATATATTCCACAATTAATTAAAGGCAGCATGCTTCATGCTTCAGTATATATGCACAGGATGAGGACTATATATAATGAAAAATGTTATATCAACTACCAATTAAACTAAATTTTTTTAATATGATCAACCTGATGTGTTAGTATGACAAAACCTTTGCTATATATACACACACATGCTATTATCTTGATTTCATATCCATATATGCTTTCAGGGGGTGATGATGCTGACCCTAATAGCTACAGTCCATTCCTTAAGGCCTCCACCATGCCTAACAGGGTCAGTACTTACATGCGAAACGCCATCAAAGCCTCAATATGCAGTCCTCTATGTAGCTCTAGCACTAGCTTCAATTGGAATTGGAGGCACACGCTTTACAACGGCAACAATGGGAGCCAATCAATTTGACAGAGCCAAGGAAAGAGGGATTTTCTTTAACTGGTTTTTTCTCACACTTTACATTACAAATATAATAAGCTTCAGTGGCATCATCTACATTCAGGACAATGTGAGTTGGGTCTTAGGTTTTGGAATTTGTGTCATTGCAAATGCTATTGGGTTACTCTTATTTTTAGTGGGAAAGCAATTTTATCGGAATGTTAAGCCTGAGGGAAGCCCTTTCTCAAGCATGGCACGAGTAATGGTTGCTGCAATTCGGAAGAGGAAAATGTCTTGGACTATTGACAGCCAAGATTATTATCATGGAAGTCAAGGAACGTTGAAGATGGTTTCCAATTCTCCAACTAAAACCTTCAGGTATATATGAAAAGTTGCGTTAAGATGATTAACCTGCATACAATGAATTAGATACTCTTTTTATGCATAAATACCACAGTTCGTTTTAATATTAAGAACTGTAATTTATTTTTAGCAAGAAAAATGAAAAAAATATATTTTACCGGTAATAAAGCTAGCTAACTTATTCAAATATTACGTAAACGAATCCGAACCAAAATTATTTATGTCAATATTATTATTTTTTTTAATAAAAATGCCCTTATAAAATGTAAAACTACACTAATACCATCCTAACGGTAAAAACGATACTTTTTGAATAATCCCATCGGAAGACACGATCCTTAATCTCTAACCTTTTGAAGAATCCCCAATTCCAAACCAAAATGACATTTTTGTGCAAAAAAATGGCCATTAGTGCATTGCTGTAAATATTTTTGGATTAAATAGGTTTGCGTAATATTTGAATAACTTATTTTTATTATCGTAAAATAAAAAATAAAAAAAAAATGTAATTTTTTTTGTTCTTTATTTTAAAATGTTAGCATTTTTTCTTATATTCCACCATGTGTGACTGGCCCTGCCATCATCATTTCATCAAAAATATTTATGCGATTATCACTGTATATTTTTGATTGAAATAGTTTCGCCATGCATGGCTGGACCCTGCCATTAAGTGGCATTAACTCCAATATTGAAGTGCCTCACTTCCGTACAGATTCCTTAACAGTGCAGCACTGAAAACCCAACAAGACAGTCGATCCGACGGCTTGTATGCAAAATCATGGAGGCTATGTACGGTGGAGGAAGTAGAAGACCTCAAAACCCTAATCAAAATAATCCCAATATGGTCTACTGGCATTTTCTTGTATACCCCTATAGCTATCTTTAACAGCCTAACCACCCTTCAAGCTCTATCCATGGACCGACACCTTGGCCCTCACTTTCAAATCCCAGCTGGATCATTTTTAGTATTCGTCCTTCTGGCCAGTACCATCTCAATTTTAATCATTGACCGCTTCTTAAGTCCGACGTGGCAAAATCTGACACGTCGACCTCTTACACATCTCCAGCGTGTCGGAATTGGCCACGTCTTCAATATCCTTGGCATGGTGGGGTCGGCCCTGGTCGAGACGAGAAGGCTCCATGTGGTCCGTACACGTCAGCAAGAGGATGAACTCAGCTGGATCGTGCCCATGTCGTCTCTATGGCTCGTGGTGCCTTTAGCCATTGTGGGCATCGGCGAGGGGTTCCATTTTCCAGGACACGTGGCGTTGTATTATCAAGAGTTTCCTATGTCACTGAGGAGTACATCGACTGCAATGGTGTCATTGCTATATGGCATTGGATTTTATCTCAGTACAGCGATGGTTGATTTGGTACGTCGGATCACTGGATGGTTACCGGATAATATTAATGATGGAAGAGTGGATAATGTGTTTTGGATGCTGGCTGTGATAGGGGTCGTGAATTTTGGGTACTATCTTGTTTGTGCCAACTTATTTAAGTACCGAAATGTTGAGAAGCCTCATGGGCTTTCTGGGCCTGCCAGCTAAGGATTTTGCTAAAAGATGGGCCTCAATGACCTATATAAGCTAAAATCCTCTAAAAATTAGTTGTAGGGTGCATGGCCTCAATGATTTTGTTCATCTCTAATTATAAAGTAAGAGAGCATCACCCCGGTGGAATTAGCTTTTCTATTACGAGTTTCAATTTACAGTTGATCTGACAGGTGATCAATACCTGTTGATCACCGTTGGATGACCGACACATGTGTAAGAAAAGAGATCTAATAGCTCACATAAGAAACACTCATGGATCTGACAGGTGATCCAAAACACACAAGATTTTGGTCTTTTTTATGTGAGGTACTAGATCCCCTTTCTCGCACACGTGTCGGCCATCCAACCGTGATCAACAGGTATTGATTAACTGTTAGATTAACAGCAAATCCAAACTCATCTATTATTGTGGATCTAGGCTTTTGAATTATTATTTTTTTCTTTAGATTAGATGATAGCTTGAATTTTAATTTGATTGGGCCAATTGCTGAAAAAGAAAAGACGCATTGTAGAGATGAACATGTTACTGTGCATATCACGTTCATGATTTAATCTAATCCCAACGAA
Organism: Hamamelis virginiana; assembly: GCA_017140935.1. Taxonomy (NCBI): domain Eukaryota; kingdom Viridiplantae; phylum Streptophyta; class Magnoliopsida; order Saxifragales; family Hamamelidaceae; genus Hamamelis; species Hamamelis virginiana. Next base: position 1,506,690 of record JAESVK010000377.1, on the reverse strand, counting down.
AGCAGCAGCAATAAAAGAGCAGCAGCATAGAAAACGAAAGGTCACCCAAAAAATAAAAGAACGAAAGAAGCAGAATAGAAAACGAAAGGTCACCCAAAAAATAAAAGAAAATAAAAAGAAGTTGAATCCCCTCCAATTGCCAAATGAGAAAAAAGAAAGGGAAGGACTGCCGACATTTTTGCATCATGGCATGGTACGCTTAGTTGTGATGATTGTTCATCATGCATTTATGCAGGAGTGTTGGGTATGGTACGCATGTGTCATGATATCACTATACTTCAAATGAATCACCATTTAAATTATATATATTTTTTTGAAAAAAATATACGTGAAAGTATAATATAATATCACATTATGGATCCATATTAGATAATTAAAACAAGTAATGTGTTCATAATTTAATTATCAATAATTCTATATCACTCGATAATTTAATCCGAAATTAAAAACTACCCTGATATGTCGTGATTTGAATGGAATGTGAAAAAGAGAGAAACAGTTTGAAAGGAGACACCTCACCACTCAAAGTTGAACACATCACGGTAATTTTTAATTTCGGGTTAAAGTATCAGGTGATATAGTAGTTTTTTTTTAATTATATATTTCATGAGAGAGAGAGAGATTATTATTATAAAATGAACATCATTGTATTGAAAATCATGGTAGGTTAAGTCAAGTCATTTTTGTATAGACAAAATTCTATCCTTTGTTAGAAAGAGAATGGAGCCCTTGGAGTTACAGCACATTGAAGCCAAACTCTCTGACCAATTAAACTACACCCAACGAAGAACAAGGAACATCACCTTTGGATTCTAAACAAGGAGGATGGATTGTTGGGTTTGGCTCAGATTTTTAGGCAAGCCAAGAAAGTCTTTGGTTGATGCATTAATTGGTGATGCACCGAATTCCATTAATGTGTAACCATATTGATAAGTGCTAAAATTTTCGAAATTAAACCCCCAAAGTAAGCTTTGTTAAAGCCCTAAAGGCATGTTAATTAGGTTAATTAGGTCATTTTAGTGCTTTTCAGTTATTTTAGAATTGTTGCAATTATCGAGTAGCATTTTAGCTTGTTTTTATTTTTATCTTTATTTTAGATTAAAGTTGTGTGGAGCAGGTGCGCGTAATTGGTTTGCTGTTGTTTTGCATTGCAGGTAAAAATCAATGTGAAATCAAGCAGTTGTAGTATGAGATTGCCCACACAGGATTATCATGAGTGTTGGTATATATATATATATATATATATATATATATATATATATATAATAATATATAATAATAATAATAATAATAATAATACATATATATCTAGTAGCATGATATTTCTACATATTATATATATATATACATATATATCTAATATATTATTTATATAATGTAATATATATAATATATATATATAATATATATATTACATTGTCATCAAAGGTGGCTAATGGATATGTATGTGAGAGTGAGAATGTGATAAGAATGAGAAAATATCTAAGGGTGGTTGGGAAGCATGAAAAAAAAATATATATTAAATTGCCACCATGATGTCACCACTTACATCATCCACTTTGAGTGGATTTTTCCTAACCCATCTTCAAGCATCTATAAAAGGAGCATCTCCAACAAAGAGAAGGAGGAGTCCAAGGGGAGGAGTCCAAGGGGGAGTCCAAAGCACAAGTCCCTAGTACGCAGTCAGTTGCAGTTTAGTTTTCCTCTGTTGTTGAATTTTGTCAAGCAATTTATTTTCCTTTGTTAGTTGAGTGTTGAGTTTTATCAGAAATAGTCGTAGATTTTTATGCCACGTGCATCTAAGTCTTGACTATTTTCTGCTTCCATATACTGTACTACTGTTCAGTTCAGTCAGTTTAATTTCAGAGAGTGAATTTATTTTTCAGTTGTTATTCTCAGTTCTTATTTTAATTTCAGTATTTTCCAATTTACACAATTTCACACACGATGCAATTGTCTCTTTTTCCACTTGGAGAGAAGAGGTTTTTTATTTTTTTTTAAGTTTTAATTATTGCTTTTAATTATGCACTTTCAATTTCAGTAGAATATCCCCTCTTTTTCCACTTGGAATTATGAGGAGGACTTTTTATTAATTTCTGCTTTCAATTATGTACTTTCAATTTCAGTAGAATATCCCCTCTTTTTCCACTTGGAATTATGAGGAGGACTTTTTATTAATTTCTGCTTTCAATTATGTACTTTCCATTTCAGTAGAATATCCCCTCTTTTTCCACTTGGAATTACGAGGAGGACTTTTTCTTTATTTATAATTATGCAATTTCAATTCCTACCCATTTAATTTTCTGTAATTTAATTTAAGTTTAATTTCTGTTATCTCTTTTACAATTATGTCCTTGTATGTTTGACTTGCAATTACTGTTAAATAAATATATCAATTAACCAACCAAATTTACCCAATGGGAAATGTCTTTTTCACCAAAAGTGAATTGACTTAGCCGATTTTTATTACTAGTCTCTGTGGTTCGACACCCGTGCTTACCACTCTCTTCGGATTGAGGTTAAACATAGGTAAATTATAAATGAATAATATTGACCGTAAATACGGAATTTAACCTCCCGTATTTCCAGCGATCACATATCCACCGAAATGGCCGGGGACTATTAAAATAAAAACGATTGAGTAAATTTATTTTGGTTGTATATATTTTAAAAAAAAAAAAAACAAAAATAAATTAAAAAAAAAAAAATAAAAAAATTAAAAAAAAAAAAATAAAAATTTATTTTTGTTGTTGGGTTAGTTGTAGTAGTTTTGGGAGATAGGTTAGTTAAGTGTGTTTCCTTTTTGTTGTTTTATTGTGTTTATGTGGTTTGTATGCATGGTAGAAGATCTTTAGGGCTGGAATTATCTCCTTACGACCCTGAGTTAGCAGCTACTTTGAGGGCTGCTCGAGCAAGACTTAGATCAACCATTGACCCTAAGACTTTACCACAGTTAAATATGATGGAGCCAATAGGTGAGATTGAAAGTGTGGCTACTCCACATGCTCCAATTCCACCTATGACTTTGCGGGATCACTTTCTCCCGAATACATATATTCCGCCTTCTTGCATGAGAATTCCCAACATTGAGAATTTAATCTATGAGATTAAGCACTCAACAATCCAAATGCTCCCTAAGTTTCATGGTCTAGAAAGAGAAAATCCTTATGACCATCTCACAGAGTTTGAGGGAATCTGTAATACCATTCGAATTCAAGGTTTCACACCAGATGCTTTGAAAATGTTTCTGTTTACTTTTTCCCTTAAAGATAAAGCTAAACATTGGATTAATTTCCTTAGAGTCCCAGTTCTCATTTCTACATGGGAGGAGCTTCAAAAGAAATTCCTTGCTAGGTTTTATTCAATAGGGAAGACCACCCAAATGCGTCATGCAATTACTCATTTTGTTCAAAAAGAAAGTGAGTCTTTTTATGAAGCATGGGAACGAATGAAGGAACTCTTGAGATTATGTCCACACCATGACATCGCCACATGGCAGATTGTCCAGGCCTTCTTTCAAGGACTTGGTGATAGGGACAAGCAATTAATTAATGCTGCAAGTGGGGGGGCAATTCTTAGGAAGAGTGCTGAGGAAGCATGGGAATTGTTTGAAATTTTGAGTGAGGATTCATTACACATGGCATCAATGAATTTAACAAATAATCGAGATCCACCACCTAAAAAAGGTGGAATGTATGAGGTACAACAATCAACTGTTGTTACTCAGCAGGTAGAGGAATTGTCTAAAAAGTTAGATAAGTTGATAGCTGCCCAGGGATCATCTAAAAATCCAGTGCGTCAAGTTAATGAAATCTGTATCATCTGTAATGAAATGACTCATGAGACTGTAGAGTGTCCTTTGGCTGGGCAATATCCTGATCTTGTTCAACAAGTTAATATTGCCCAAAGTTTTATAGACCCTAGGAATGATCCATATTCAAATACTTTCAATCCTGGTTGGAAAAATCATCCGTTTCTCCAATGGGGGCAGCAAGCACAAAAGCTCAATGGAAATTCCAATGTGTCGTACTCCCAAGTACCAAGGCCGAATTACCAAAATGGTAACTCAAATAATGTTCCACCATATAGACCACCTCATCTTCAGTACAAAAATCAGAGTCAACCTCCTGTTCCTCAATTTCATAACCAAGCCCAAGCCCAAAGAAGTTCAGGTTTTGAAGATCAAGTTCTAAATGCCTTAAAAAATCTTGAGGCTGATAGACAACTACTTCACTCTCATTCCCAGTCAATAGCCAAGCTAGAGACTCAAATTGGTCAGTTAGCTTCAAACCTTAGCCATCGTGAGGATGGAAAACTCTCGAGTCAGCCCATTAGCAATCCAAAAGGTGCATATGTTGCTGAGTGTTCATCATCTGAACAAAACCCACAACATGTTGTTGAAGTTAAGGCTGTAACTACCCTGCGTAGTGGTCGAGTGATAGATAATAGGGTTGGGGAAATAGTTCAGCCAAGAAATACTGGGACTAGTCAGAAGGAGTTGAAAAAGAGATATGAGGCAGGTGATCCTGAAGTAGGTTTGTTAGGTGAACATAGTGGAAAGTTTGACTATTATGTATTGTACCCCAAGAAGCTTACACCCGTATCTGAAGAACCAATTATCCCTACGGGTTGGGGTGACAAGTTTGACAAACCTGAAAAAGATAGTTCGACCCCTAGAGAAAAGTATAGCGAGAGTTCTAAGGAGGTAAGTCAAGAGAAAAGTGAGGAAAAAGATAAGAAGAAAGACCAAGAGTCAGGAATAGGAAAACAAGGGATGGAAGATAATTCACAAAAAGATAATTTTTCATCTAAAGTGAGTAAGGATCCAGTGATAGAGTACATACCTAAGGCTCCATTTCCTTCAGCTCTTGTTGCACCAACAAGGAGAGCTAAGAAAGGAGCGGCTGTACAGGACATACTTGAAGTGTTTAAACAAGTGCATATTAATATTCCACTTCTTGATGCTATTAATCAAATTCCGTCATATGCCAAATTTCTCAAAGAGTTGTGTACCCAGCAAAGAAAAGAGCGAGTGCTCTTGTCCAATGCATCATCAGTCACTATTGAGCTAGCTAGTACAGTAGCTCAGTATCATATTCCGATAAAAAGGAAAGACCCAGGAACACCCACTATTCCATGTTTTCTAGGATCGCACTATATTGATAGGGCCTTAGTTGACTTTGGAGCTAGTGTGAATATTCTTTCATACTCTGTGTATGAAAAGTTGGAACTTGGAGAACTTACACCTACACCTACCATTTTACAATTCGCAGATAGGTCAACTAAGACACCACGGGGTATCTTAACAGATGTTTTGGTTAAGATTGAGTCGTTTGTATTTCCTGCAGATTTTATAGTCCTTGACATGGAATCTGAAATTAACTCCATCCCCCAAGTCCCTGTTATTCTAGGAAGACCTCTTCTGGTAACTGCGAATGCAGTCTTGCATTGCAAGGAAGGTGTAATGGAAGTTTCGTTTGGAAACTTAAAAGCTAAACTCCAAGTCTACCGAGCTGCTACACATCCTCATAACTTTGAGGATTGTTATGTTGTTGTTGACCTCCTTGATGAGGTCATTGCTGAAACTTTACCTGTCAACTTAGCAGAGGGTTCGTTAGAGACTTGTTTAGGTTATGTCCAGTCTGAAAAGGGTGATATGGATGAATTTTTTTCTGAAATCAATCAAGTCAAAGAAGATGTTTCTGTCATAGGCAACCTACCTTGGGAGCCAGGTTGAGACAGAAATGATTCGGGATGGTTTGTTGGTCGAGTCTGTTGACTTAATTGACCCTGTGTATAAAAGTGTTTAGTTTAGAAACAGTCGTCTGGCTGAAGACGTAAAACTTAGCTCTTCTTGGGAGGAAACCCATGTTTGTTTTTCTTTTTGATTTGTTTGTTTTCTTTGTTTGTTTACTTTGTTGATCTTTCAGTTCAAGTTCTCTATTGTGGAAATTTTTTATATAGTTTTATATTTATTGATAATATCGGTCACCACCAGTGCAAAAGAATGAAATATCCTAGCAACGTGCCAACTAATTGGCAATACCAT
>JAESVK010000377.1:1401855-1419930 GCA_017140935.1 Hamamelis virginiana | reverse complement strand
ACAAGCACTTGAATTCACTTAATGGAAGATTGATCTCAAGATTCCAATCAAAGGGTTTGTGTTATTTGCTGACTTTAGTTAAAGTCAGCAAAACCTGACTAGAATATATATATATATATTAGTGCGTGGATAAAGACTTGACAACAAACACACTATTATTTTATTATTCCTTACCAAAAAAAAATAAAATCAAATCAAATCAAGCCGAAGCAAACCAAAACTCCAAAAGTGCCCCATTATCTCCAATATTACCATGCAGGTTCCTCTATAAAGCAGCACTGAAAACTGAGCACGACATTCGATCAGACGGCTCATATGCAAAATCATGGAAGCTATGTACGGTGAAAGAAGTAGAAGACCTCAAAACCATAATCAAAATTATCCCAATATGGTCTACTGGCATTTTCTTAACTACCCCTATTGGTATCTTTAGCAGCCTAATGACCCTCCAAGCTTTATCCATGGACCGACATCTCGGGCCTCATTTTCAAATCCCAGCTGGGTCCTTTTTGGTATTCAATTTTCTAGCCACTTCTGTCTCAATCTTAATCATTGACCGTTTCTTAATTCCAACATGGCAAAATCTAACACGTCGACCTTTGACGCTTCTCCAACGAATTGGAATTGGCCACGTCATCAATATCATCGGCTTGGTGGGATCAGCCCTAATCGAGATGAGACGGCTCCATGTGGTCCGGGCTCACCACCTAGTGGATCAATTCGGTTCGGTAGTGTCCATGTCGGCTCTATGGCTTGTGGTGCCGCTAACGGTTGTTGGAATCGGCGAGGCATTCCATTTCCCGGGACAGGTGGCATTTTATTATAAAGAGTTTCCAATGTCGTTGAGGAGTACATCAACTGCAATGGTATCATTGCTAATTGGCATTGGATATTTTCTCAGTACAGCAATCACTGATTTAGTGCGTCGGACCACCGGGTGGTTACCGGATAATATTAACGAGGGTAGAATAGATAATGTATTCTGGATGTTGGCTGTGATGGGGGTAGTGAATTTAGGGTACTATCTTGCTTGTGCCAAATTGTTTAGGTACCAGAACGTTGATAGTTGCTCAAGTTTAATTATCATATGTATTTAGATAGTTTTTCAAATTTTTTACTAATTTATTATTATAATTGATATAACATATAATATTAGATGCTATATAAAAATATTGTAATTGATATAACATATCATATTAGATGCTATATAAAGTAATGTAATAAAGGAACCTGCATGTAGCCAGCTATATATCTTTTTTTTTTTTTTTATGACGAGGGTGTCCGAGCCAGCTTATGCGCACATTGACTAATCCCCCGGGTCTTAATAGGTAATAATCAAACTGTATTTTAAAAAGCATAAATGAAGTCTAACCTATTCGAACTTTGAATGCCTACTTCACAAAGAGAAAACTCGGCGTGCTGACTACATCCAATTTATAGTCCAACAAATAAGATAAATGGCGCCATTATATGTTTGGTTTATGAATGTAGCTCATGCTATGGAAAGATCAAAATAAGTGAGATTGACTTCTTCCCAATTTCATTAGATTTAAGAGGTGGGATGATAATCACTTTAATACAATTTAAAAGATGATAGGATGCATGGCAAAATGTTTGTACTAAAAGTGATCGTGGCAAAAGTTAGAAGTTCTCAACTTTTACTACAATCACTTCTAGTATAAAAGTTCTGATACGTACGTACATATATAACAAAAGTCTCTCTTTAAGTCACTTGTAAATATTAAAAACTCAGTCGACATTCATAAGATTCCAAATAAGACGAGTCCATGCATAAATATAATTGAATTTGATCATACAATTCAAATCTAATGGATAAGAAGAATAATTTGAATTTATATGTCTCATAGCAATTCACTTTTATTAAATATTGATATAGATGATATTAATAATACTAAATTATTGTTCACTAAGACCAAATTTTTTAAAACAAATGATGTGACATTAAGATAGATGATATATTTCCGTGCCTTTTTAAAAAACACAAAAATAGAAATTCTATTGAATTTGACACATCATTTAGTTTAAAAAATAATGGTTTAAGATTTGATTCATCTAGCATTTTTCTTAAATAAAATAAGGTTTATGTTGCGGCAGCCGGGGAATTTGGCTGCGATGTAGACGGAGTACTTGGAGGTTGTGAGGGCGATTTTGTGTGTTTCCTCACATATTTCCGGGCCCAAACGTGCTTCCCATTAATGGCGAACTTTGCTTTGCCCCTACCATCAAGAACAGCATCAATGGTGGAAGTAGAACGAACCACAAGACGGGCAAACAACACTTGTTCTTCTGCCTGCACTTCTTGCATGTAAATTGCCTCAACGCAGTCCCCATATTTTCTGCAAAACAAACCATATATATATATATAAGATTAATTAATAATCAAGCTAATTTGAAAAATCATATTAAAAAATCACATTCATTATCCCACAGTCGTTTTTTCAAAAATATATGCTACAATTTGAGATAAATGTACTGTTGCCGTTTTTCACAATTGGTATTTTGAAAAACCAGCTATTTGATCAATATATATATATATATTTATATATTTTGCTGACTTTAACTAAAGTAAGCAAATAACACAAGCCATTGGATTTCCATTCACTTAATGGATGATTCATCTTAAGATTTCAATCCAATGACTTGTGTTCTTTACTGACTTTAGTTAAAGTCAGATTTTGCTGACTAGAACATTTATATATATATATATATATGGAACATTTAAGTTAACGACAAATTTCTCAAATGCATATTCCATATTGGATTTTATAAACTAAGCGCAGATAAGAATCACGTGTTACCAGAATGATACTCCGTACCTATATATATATAGTGTGTGTGTGTGTTGAGAGAGAGAGAGAGAGTACCCAGTGAAAAATTCTCTGAGTTCATTTTCCGAAATGGGGTAGCCTTTGGAGAATGTCAAGAAGATAGTCCTATCATCTGGTGGGACTAGTTGACCATCCATCTCTTCCTCAGTACTCGAAAATTTCAAATTACTCAACAACTCACTGAGTTCAACATTCAAAATCTGTCTCTGAATTGCAGGATCACTATTATGAGGAACAATACGAGGATCAATCTGCCCAAAACTAGGCAAACTCATCTGTTGAACTTGAACACTACTACATGGCATCAAATGTTGTGGCTTATAATTTTCTAATAATATTCCTTTATACATTAATATATCATGAAATGCTCTAGCACAAACCTCATTAACAATTTTGGTCACTTCATGAATCATGCTGAACCGGTTCACATAAAAGAATTGAAGAGAAATATTCTCGCTCTTTGTTAAGCTTTGAATCAAAGGAATACTATTATCATATTGATCAAGAGAAGAGAATTGGAACTCATCTTGTTCTATGCAATTCAAGCACATGACTGCCTCGTCTGCCATCGCATTGACAAGAGTATCGGGCAATGATAACATTTGCTTCACTAAATTTTGATTGTGGCCTTTTCGTTCTAGCCATAGCCATAGTGCCATTACTTGCATGGACTCGCCGGGCTCTCTGCCCAGATTGAAGACTAGCCGGCAAAATAGCTCGCGATCGATCGAATGAAACAAGTTGAATTCTTGTTGGGTTATGGAAAAAGAAGTAGAAGAAGAAGCCATTGTTGCATGCAGATACTAGTACTATATATGTATGGATGGTGGTGGGTGTTTGGTTTACTGAAGACTTGATACATTGTTTAGGGTTTTATAGAGACGGTTGGGTGTCATTTGTGACTTTTCGAAGAGGTGCCATTGATGCTTATATGGAAACTATGAGTATTAGGATTTCAAATAAGCACAACGGTTCATATGTTTTCCTGTTTTTTCCTTTTACGAAAATTTTACTTTAGTGGGACAATTTGTTTCTATCTTCTTTTTCTTTTCAATACAAGGTGTTGTGGACCTATTCCAACTAAGATTTGAACCTAAATTAATTTCTATAGATTGATGAAATCACACCTATAAACCTTATTTATCATGATAGTTAAGGTGTTGATTAAGGTTTCACTTCCATTTCATAAAACGCGTGCAGTCTTTATCCGTGTGAGCTATTTTAATTAGCGGGTTAAAGACATAACATATTCAAACTATCAAATCTACTGATTTTCGAACATGAATAAAGCTACCGATGACCGTATATCAATTAATATTTTACCAAATTAATTTAATTTGTGACTACTATAAGAAAAAAAAAAGTCAAGCTTGAAACCATACCGTATGCTTTTTGAGGCGTAATCAATTTAATATGCTTTCACAAAAAAAAAAGAAAAAAAGAGTCTAATATGGTGTATATTTTCGTCACATTTATTACTTCTCCCGCCTTGAGCATGGGAGACGGTAAAGGTGCCGCCGTCAGTTGTTGAAGTTGTTCGTGCCGTTTGACAAACAACTTTATCGCAATTCTTGTTGAGATTTTCGCTGGTCATCTCGTCGCCGGTCGTCTCTTTGCTGATTGCAGAAAGCTCCAAACATCGCGGGCATATTGATGATGAGGATAGGAGCTTGTGAAAACTCTCACCGATCTGCGTCGGAGATGAGGCTTGCCGATCTGCAACAATCTGTGCTGGATTTTGTGATTGGTACAGGTCTGGGTAGAGAGTGAATGAGAAATGGAAGAATAAGTGAGAGAGAGAGAATCTACGCCAACAAGCATTGTTAGAGCAAGAAAAAGTCATGGGAAAAAGATGGCCAGGGGAAGGATATCGTCTCGGGCGAGCTCTATGTTCATCTCCGATGTTGATTTGGTGTACTCCATCTTCGGATTAGATATGACGAGAGAGGAGAGACAGGACATATAAGGGCAATTCTGGTATTAAAAAAAATTATTTTAAACTTTGAAACTTAATACATTAAAATCTCATTAAAAATAACTTTAGCCATCAAAAATCCTAAATAAAGACTTTATACAAAAAATTTCTAATTTAATTTGTGATGACTATAGGAAAAAATAAAAATGTCAAGTTTGAAACCATTCCTATGCTTTTTGAGGCCTAATCAATTTAATATGCTTTCATAAAAACATTAAAAAAAAAAAAAAGTTTAATATGGTGTATATTTCTCGTCACATTTATCACCTCTCCCGCCATGGACTTGCGAGGCGGGAAGCACGTGACGTGAGAGAGGCGGTAAAAATGCGGTGGCGGTATGAAGAGTAATCTTTTTTCTTTCTCAAAGTTTATATTTTGATTATTTTCTCTATGTATATCATTTGGCTTGAGCCTCAACTCTTCCGCAGAGAGAAATGACGACTCGCTGCTTTCTGTCCACAAACGGCGTCGTTATTCACTCCGCCGATGCTCCTCCGGTATATACCTTACTCGAAGCGCATCCAGGTACGAGAAAAACTCTATACAAACATGCCAATTATGCTCTGTTTGGTTGCCGAGAAATTGGAAGAAAATCAAATCAAAGCAAATCGAAACTTCCAATCGACTAAACCGAACACAATCACTTCACTTCAGTTGAGTTAGTTCACTTTTTTAGCAACAATAAGTGATAGATTCAAAATTTTCTCAGCAACCAAACGGAGGGTTTAAGTTTCTTTCTAATCGGAATTACATTCAATTAGGTGCTTACACGGTCTCTCGTACTCACAACAATGCTTCATGCCTTTTGTTCTGGGAAAGACACGTACGCAGACTCGTCAATTCCATAAAAATTATATTTAATTCGAAACCCGAACTTCTGTTTGAATCAAACGAATCTACTGTTCCATCTTCATCGCTGTCGATGCAATCATCGGCATGGGAATCGGCGATTCGGTCTTTGGTTAACGATTCGATGAATAAAGTACTCCCTGTAGCATTGAAGGAGAGGAATAGTGGTGAGGAATTGGCAATTACGACGCTTGTCAGTGGCAATTTGGGAAAATTGGGTGAAAATGAGAATGTAGATGAAGAAAGGATTTCTAGTGCTCTTGATGTGTATGTGCATGTTGGAATTGTTGTGCCTCCTGTGTTTGGTGTTCGAGAAAATTGTGCGCATTTGGCCGCGGTGGGTCATGGGAGGGATGTTGCTGCCGCAAAGTATTCGGATTGGGTGAGGTCTGTGTGTGCATTTTGGATTGTTTGGAATTGTACCGTTTGGCTGCGGAGATTTTTTTTTTTCCTTTTGGGGGTTGTTTTTTGTTTTTTGTTTTTTTTTTTTTTGTGGGGGCGGGGGGTTGCGAAGAAATTAAAATTTTGGATTTCATATATTTCATTGTTTTAGGACCCAGAGATTTTTCAAATTATTTGAAGACCAATATACATAAAACAGGAGGTTTAAGTCTCAGCAACCAAATGGAGCATTTGGGTTTTTCTCTTTCTCATTATACCAGTAGTAGTTTTGTGTCTGTAATAATATATATATATATATTTTTTCCTTTTGTTTTGGCCTCAGGCTTAGGAAGTCCCTTGAGAAGTTGAGGCCTCCTTTGGCTACCGAGCTCTTGTTGATGAATGATGGTGATCAGATACTCGAAGGCTGCTTGACTAATTTTTTTGTTGTTTGCGATAAGGTGAGTGGTTAGAATTTAGGATGATCCACTAGGCCAATTTAATTAAGGAGACTGTGTCCTTCATCCTTCTGAGTGAGTTCAAGGTTGGAATTCTTGTTTGGTTATTTGTTGGCTTGTTAATTATGAGAAATATGTCCAATTGGCATTTTTTTGGGGTGAGGTTTGATTCTTCTTTGTTTTGTTGATTGGAGAATTCTCCTGCTATCACATGCTTCAGACTAAATTTAAACATCAACTGTCACTAGACTTAGTATGAAAGTTGCTGTGTTTGTAACTTTGTTTTGTTGTTGCATTATTTGAAAAAAATTCCTATACAGTCTTTTATTTGATGATTGTGCCTAGATGAGCCTCTTTAAGGTTTACAGTGTAACTTGGCAGAACTTTTTTAAAAGTGCTAGTGGATCATCGCAACTCGTGTAATGCGCGTATACCATTATTTGATTTACAAAATATGTATCTTTGAAAATAAAATAGAATGAAGTGAAACCATTACACTTCTCTATAGTTTTATATAAAATCTATGATTCATTTGAGTCACCTTATTGACTTGCCTAAATGTTTATGGCTGAATTACTTTATAACCAATTCTAACTTGACATGTATGAAGGTCCCTGATTTGGACATCCCCAATTTTTGTGAAAAGGGAAACCCCTCCGATTAAGGGCGCTAAAAGGTGAAAACCGCCCTTTCTAGCTTAAAACAGAATAGCAATAGAACACACAATCGTTGCACTAGGGATGCCCCATCCATCAAAAACAGTGTGCGTTTATTAATTATATACGTTTTTAAAGTTTTGTATGCATTTCCACCCTTCCATTTGTTGCATAACATTTGAACACGTGTGGATTATGTTATTTTCCACTTTCACCTAGTAAGGGAAAATTACTTATTGAACCAAGTCTCAATTGACAATGTTGCTTGGCCATTTTTGTTTTTTTAATTGCTCTGCATGTGAGTCCAAGAGTCTTATGATGAGTCCTGATCTATGAGACCCATATAATTGTGTCTCTGTTTTGATAGTTAACTCTATAATTATAGGATGCTCCATTAAATGTGTTGTCAGGATAACAACGAAGCTGAGGGAAACTTGCATGATTACAAAAGTGCATGCCCTTTTGAAGTACAAACAGCTCCTATTAGTGATGGTGTCCTTACCGGAGTTGTTCGCCAACTAGTCATTGAGTAAGCATTTTCCTCTTGTGCATATTTCTACCAACCCAATGTTTTGTTTTATATGGAAGTTTGTGGAGTGTTGAACTAAACTGCCCAAGTCATGCTAATGGAAATTGCATGGTTAAATGGGTTTGAAATATTTCTCGAAATCATTTTTGTACTCTCAAAACAAAGGCGTATCAAACTTAAAACCAAAGGCACAGGAACATGGTATTTCCATTTAATAGAGAAATATTCGTGGTCTAGTTGCTTAATATTAACTAAGCTGCAGGTTTTCCTACCATTCATACCATCTTCATTGATTGCAAACCTTTGCACAAGATTCCTGTGGGGCAAAAGGCTCTCTTGTGGTGAAACGAGAGGTGCTGCTTAGTTTTCCGAAATGTGAAAAAAGAATTTGTAGATTATGTTCATCCACTTTGTATATGTAATAAATTTCACCCTATGCAGGGTATGCTCAAGCAAGGGAATCCCAGTTCGAGAAGTTGCACCTTCATGGTCAAAGCGTAAAATGTGGAAAGAGGCATTTATTACAAGTAAATCTTTTTTGTTCTTTATTTCTATGCTAGAGGAAGATAATTGCCTTTATTTATGGCAAAGACTAGTGCTACTCTAGCAAAACAGAGGATTAATTCTTGTTTCATAGGACCATCTTCAACTGCAGAAAATGATTCACAAGTGTGGTTCAAGAATTAAGATATGGTCAGTTCGTGGATTTTTAAAATTTCATGTCTTGGCTTCCACCTGAAACTCAATTTGATGTGAGAACATTCAGCAGCAACTAATATCATACCCTTTCAAAAAATAACTTTCTGTCTTTATATTCGTGGTTTTCTAAAGTTTGCATTTCAACGGTATAGGTGTTTAATTAGGGCCAACTATGGAATTGGAGGATTAGGATAATCATATAAACCCTCCAACTTTCTGATTGTGGTTGCAAGTTAGATTTGAAGTTCCACACATCGTCTTTATTTCCTTATTTTTCAGATGCTATCTTCTTACCTGCAAATATGTGCTCTTTCCCTTTGGATACCAGCTCTTTTATGGAAAACAGGGAAAAGCCCAGGTGCTAATTTAATGTTATAATACCAGGCCATCAATCCATTAGATCATGGCACAGTGATGTTCAAGGTTCACTATTTCAAATGCTTAGTGATTAAGGTTGTTCTTACATGGAACCTTAAATTGTAGCACACATTGTATCCACCCATGCTAGATTGTGAGAAACTTTTGTTACTTCTGATTAAGAAAATTCCATCTGAGTAGAGCTATGCTGCAGATAGCTTGAGACTTCTGCAACATGCGGAGACAATTCGAATGCCAAGTTCATGTGAATCACTGGAATCAAAAACTTGGAAGGAGGTATCATGGGTGGAGAAGCATTTTGAGGTTCGTGAACTTCCGATATATGCCTTTGAGCTGTTGCAAATAGACCTTCTTTTTTCACAATTTTTCCTTTTTGAATGGATCAGGAGGGTCCTGGGATGATAACGACAGCAATCCAGGTAAATGGTTCCACTCTTCTTGACTAGCATCATCTATCACAATGTGATTTTGTGTGTAACTGTCACATATACGAGGAATAAATAATTGAAAAGGCGAGAAGAATCTCTTTAAGCGTTCTGTGCATCATCATTTACTCGTGACTCATCATTTATGATGCATTCTATCCTTGGAATTTGCCAAATTGTCTGCTTGTTGAAAGGAATCATCTAGACATATGATCTTTTGCTTACTGGGGGAAAAAAGAATCATCTATGCTCTCTCTTTCTTAAGAGCATTAGAAAATTACGACTTGAAATGTTTAATCCATACCCCCAAACCACCACCCCACTCCTCATTGCACCAAAAAAATCCCAAGGAACCACCCTTTTTATACTGGGTCAAGTTTTGAACCTCAAAGCCTATAAGGAGGGAGAGATACCACTGCATCCAAGGCCTACTATTTGCTTGCGGCCTTTGCTTCTGTTGTGTCTGATCCGGATCGATGGTTTTTACTCATCATTTCAATAATCATACTGTATCAGTACAATGTTATCATTATAGTTACATGCACTGCATACCTTTTTCCTTGATTTTATTTTTTGCCAAACAAGGGGTGAAATAACCAAAATAACCGTTTATCTTCACTGTATTGAGCAGAACGAGATCATGGAGAAAGCAATTCTGGAAGGATACCCACTAAGTAACTTTATTTGACGGATGAAGGTAGCCTACATTTTCTGTATTTTTCGCGAGTGAAACTGCATATTTTGCATCATCAATCCTTGAGAACCAATGAATTCCCTGCCATCATCCCGTTTGTAAGATCTCTGAGTTCATCACAAAATTCTCTCATGAATTTTAAAACCAAACGAATAATCTTTGAATTGTTAAATTGTAATACTTTGTTTCTCTCCAGTAGAAAATTTGAGGAAAATAAGACCATATATACCATTATCATGCAATGCCATCAAACCAATTTATACTGCTTAAACAACCGAGCTTACCCAATCTAATGGGAGTTTGGGTTTAGCACTTTATATTTTTGGGGCAGGTTTATCTGGGTTACAGGCAACCCATTCAATTCTTATGATTGGGTTTGGCTGCTCGGCTAGGCTCGAATCCTCCCAATTTGTAGGAGCTGCTGATGATTTGGTCTAGCATCATGTATCCTTATTTGTATAAGAGAATTGTTAGGTTTGAGTACAGGAATAAACTTTTATTATTAGATAAAAAGTATATATATACTCCTCGGTACTGTACTGAGCAGTTTCGAAGGGTGGTATTGAAGTTTTAAAGTGCTGCTGATTCGAAATATGCTGTTAATGGCCGTTTTGTCATCGTCCTTGTTATATCCGAAAAGGAAAATGAAACAAACATGTATGTTACCTTTTTGACACTGATTACCTAAAAGGATGGCAAGTGAACACAATTGCAAATGAGAATTTTTTTTTAAAAAGAAATTAAGAAAAAAAATCAAATTGCACGAAAGGAAATTTTAGAAAAGGGAAAATGATCAATAACTTAAGGGCGCGTTTGGATAAAGTTCTACTTCCTTTTTAGATTATAATATGCACCTACATGGCCCCGCGAACAAAGTCTTTAATCCATATATGTTAGGTCATAATTTTACTTTAGTAGATTTTGGAATTCATGTATTTTAAAAAAAAAAAATACATCACATCTATAGCATGATAGATACATGAGTGTGAAATATTGTATAGTTTGAGCTATGCCTATCCTTACCACCTTGTAATAGTTGCAGACTTTGCTAGTATTAAATTGGTGACATGGGCTATGCCTATCCTTAAATTTTTATTGTCGGGGTTGAGAGTGGTCTACGGACCCATTTGCATTTTTATTTTCTTTATAGTACCAAGTTTTTATTTATAGTAAAAATGAGGGTTATAGTGCAATAATTTTTAGGGTTTTTTTTAGTGAAAAGTCCTTTTTTTAAGTTCCATAACCCATAAGATTTTTTCATAACCCATTAGATCCTAAAGTTTCCAAATTTATTCGCTAAAAGTCAACTTATTTTTTTAAAAGACAATCTTATCCTTTTATTATGTTACTTTATACATTCAATTTATTTTTCTTTTTAAAATTCTTTCCATTTTATCTTATTAATTCAATTTAAAAAGATTTGAAAGCTTCCATTTGGTAGATTCCTTTCCATATTGGACAGATATCATTATATTCTAGATCTCCATACATTTACTTAAGATTTATAATTTATTTAAAGAGAAATTATTTGTTTGATTGAATGTCAGCATGAAATTATCTGTTTGATTAATAATTTTTTAATCCAAACACGTATAATTTTGAACTTAAATGAGGAATTACAAAACATGTAATCAAAGGTACAAAACATTTCATTAAATAAACTACATGGAGTCATGCATTTGAACATAATATAAATTTACTAGTGTAAGTAAAAATGAATGCAAGTTAATCAAAGAAACATTAAGAGAATCATAAAAATATGTGATTGATAAAATAAACAATGTATTTGTACATGTATTTTATGAATGGCTGTATTTTAAAAAAAATGCATATATTAATTAAACGAAAATATCAAAAAATGTACATATAACAATTTTAGATTAACTCCATCTTGTTGATTTTCTTGAAAAAAAATCAATGGAAAAGTATCAGTTATGTGGCAAACAAACGAAAATAACAAAAAAAAATTTATATGTTTTATGAACACAACATACAAATAGTGGGTTGTTTTTTCCAATTCGATGGGTGATTTGTATCAAGTCATTCCTTCGACCGAAAAAATAAACATAAACATTATAGCTTCACTCCATTTGATGATTCTTCTCAAGAAAATGAAAAAAATATATATATCATCTTTATAACACTCGATGTAGAATAAATAAATAAACAAACAAACAAATAAACAAACAAACAAACAAATATACAAATATAAATGAGATGTCTAAACTCAACCAAATAAATTATCCAAAAAAATGTATAATATATATGTGTGTGTGTGTTTTATTTTTGTCCTACCGAAATGCATATGTTTTTGAATGTTGAAACTTATGTTTCTCAATCATCACTTCACGAAAAAAGATGAATTAACCCACCGAAAAAAGCAAGAGACTTCGAACAAACATGTGAAAGTGGGGATTTGAATTAAAAAAAATGTAAGCATCAAAACCCCAGTAACATATGGGTTTTGTTCCAATTTCTCACAAAGCAAACTCCAAACCAGAACGAATGTAAGCTTGAATCACCGTTACTTATGTTTTGTGTTCAGTTTTTATATGAAATGAGACAAATATGTGTTTTATGGATCATAAATGTTACTTTTTTCGGCTATTTGTTAAAAAAGGGACAAATCTGTTCCATATAAACAATAAAGGACCTATTGGGTTATTATTATTATTTTTTTTTTACTTATTAGTCTAAATCTTATATTCAGAGGTCTTATTACTAAACAGCCCTAATTTTTAATCTCTTCATTATAATTAGCGTGACATGAATATGTTGGGTTAATTGGTTGAGGGCAAGTCTTGGGTCTCAATTTCGATTCCCAATAATTTCTATCTATTCTCCCATGATGTGTGCATCTGAGTAAGATAAAAGTAGGGGTGTACATCGGCCGGTTTAGTCGGTCTATACCCTCATTATATGAACTAAACCAATTACCTCGGTTTAAGAAAAATGAAAACCATTAGGGACCGTGACACTCATGATAACCAACCAAAATAGAGGATGTTTTTGGGCTTGGTTCGGTCGGTTTATCATCAGTTTTGATAGACGCTAATTTGAAAAAAAAAAAAAAAAATTTGTGTCATGCAAAAAAATTGTTACTGCCAACTCCTATGTTCTCTTTCTTTTCAACTATTTAGCAATGCGAAACGTGATATGCATGAAATATTTTGAAAATTGTATCACCCAAAATCAACCATTAGTAATTGGAACTTATTATGCATGAAGTAATTTGAAAATTGTGTCACCCAAAATCAACCACCAATAATTGGAACCTATTATGCATGAAGTAATTTGAAAATTGTGTCATCCAAAATCAACTACTAGTAATTTTCAAATAAAAACCCATTATGCATGAAGTAATCCACACTACCAAGTACCAATTTCCAAAATAAGTTATAATTGGGCTAATTCATATAACTACAACCAAACAAGCATGCATTATGCAAATAATAAGGGTGTACATCGGTCGGTTTGGTTGGTCTATACCCTCATCATATGAACCAAACCAATCACCTCAGTTTAAAGAAAATAAAAACCATTAGGGACCGTGGCACTCATTAAAACCAACCAAATAGGACAGTTTGGTTTGGTTTTGGTCGATTCAATCGGTCCCGGTCAGTTTTTGAACACCCCTAGATAAAAGAGAACTAATCTATTCAAAGGATAGGATACTTCTCTTTAAGAGGAATTATTATTTTGAAAAGATTAAAAAAACTATTTAATTTTGAAAACCATAGAAGAGTTCAAAAGCTTGGTTAAATGTTTGTCGGTCACTATAAATTACTCAGACACACAGCTGATTCATTTTGACGGAACCAAAATGAGCATATGCCAGTTCCCACGTGTCAGAAGAACGGAAACAGCAAAGAAGCGCGTGTGGTGTGCGGCTTCTATAAATAGAGAAGACCAATGGCTAACAACGAACGGTGTAGATTTACAAAAGCCAAAGCCTAATTCTCTCATCAGCCTCTCTCTCCTTCTCTCTTCTCCAGCGTCCGATCTCCCTCTCTCTCTCTCTCTCTCGCACAAAAAACAATTGATCAATCCTCTCTCTCTTCGACGCGCGCCAAATACAAACCACCTTCATCGTTTTCTGTCTGCAGGTAAAGCTTTCTCTCTCTATAATCTCCCCTCTTCTCTCTTTGTAAAGGTCTCGTTTTTCTCTCTATAACTTTAACGGAGTTAGGGTTTCCATTTTCACCGTCAATGACGACTCTCTTCTCCGATCGTCTGTTTGTTTACCTAGGGTTCCTGCGATTATGGCCGATGCTCCGGCGAGTCCTCCCGGCGGGAGCCACGACAGTGGAGGTGAACAGAGCCCCCGCACCAACGTTCGTGAGCAAGACCGGTACTTGCCGATCGCGAACATCAGTCGGATCATGAAAAAAGCGTTGCCTGCGAACGGAAAGATCGCTAAGGATGCAAAGGACACCGTTCAAGAATGCGTGTCTGAGTTCATTAGTTTCATCACTAGCGAGTATGACATATATATATACATATGCGAACATATACATCAGAATATTTCTTTTTGCTGTATATTTGCGCACATGTACACAATAATATTTCTTTTTGGTGATTGATGTTTTTAGAAATTAGGGTTTTGGTTAATGAAAATGTTGTTTGGTATTGTTGTGTAGGGCAAGCGATAAGTGTCAGAAAGAAAAGAGGAAGACAATTAATGGTGATGATTTACTGTGGGCAATGGCGACATTAGGGTTTGAAGAGTATATTGATCCGCTTAAGGCTTACCTAAATCGATATCGAGAGGTAATTTCTGATTTTCGTTTAGATTGTTTTCTCATTTTATATTTGTTTGTAGTGTTTGATCTGAGAAATGTAGATTTTTTTTGGGTAATTCTACCCTCTGTTTGGTTACCATGAAAACTGTGGGAAAGAAAACAAATTGCAATTCAATTAAGCTACTTCGTTGCGTTAGGCTCCATTGAATGGAGGTTTTAATTTTATCTGTTCCTAAACAGCGAAAATTTTAAGACTGAAAACTTTAGTTTCTTTCTCCTTTTTTTTTTTTTCATGCATTTTCTCATTAACCAACCAAAGTAATTATATATATTTTCCAACGATGTTATAACTTATAAGTTTGATCTAACAACTTGTTTTTGTGTTTTCTCTGGTCGGTTGACTTTACTGGAATGATCATGTTTTCGCAGTTGGAGGTAATTGAACCCTCTTCTTTATGGGGTATAGCAATTGTTTCATTTTAATTCCTTAGGTTTAATTTTACTGTGATCTACATAGTTTCTTGTTTAGTTTCTCTTCGTAAATTTTGAAATTTAACAGGGTGACAGCAAGGGTTCTGCTAGGAGTGGAGATGGATCCACTAGAAAGGATGCAGTTGGAGGTCAACCTAGTTCAAATGCACAGGTGCAATGGCATTTAGTCTTTATAATTTTACATGGGTTTAGCTTTTTTGAATGCTAGCATCATTCAGCTCTTGTGAATTGATAATTTCAATTGTAAGCTTACTATGTTGTTGTCATTTGCGTTCTCCGGTGAATAAATTTGGCAGTTTGCTCATCAGGGTTCATTTACACAAGCCATGAACTATATGAATACCCAGGTAATGCTCTCTCTCTCTCTCTCTCTCTCTCTCTCACACACACACACACACACACACACACACATACGCACACATAAGCATATGATTTGTCTACAACAAATTGAAATTACAGCTCCTAAATAAGCAGTAGAACTGACAGTTTGGGGTGTTATGTTGCTTGGGATATTGGAATAATTATTTTTTGTCCACATTCTGCTGCCTTTGAACAAAAATAACCTCCCTGGAAATTTTTTGATGCTCATGGAAAGTTTTAACAAACTTCTCTTTCCATGCACATGCTTTTGCTTGTGAACTAGCTATACATTGTCTGGGGAAGGTGCTTTGGTTTGCAAAATTACATTGTAATTATTGTGGTTGGATTCATTGGGACACCAAAGTGAATTGTCTAGGACCCACTTTGCCTCAGAGTTTGATCTTCATGTTGGTCCTTACACTTGTTAGAATTTTCTCTTTTCCTAATGATAATTGATTTGTTACAAAGAAATTGAAGAGAGTAATCGGTCTATAGCAAAATTACAACAGATAAAATAAACTAAATCTTGGCACATAACAACTTGAATTCGGTTGACACTGTACCTTTTAATCACTTCATATATTCCTGCTGTTTTTCCCTTGCATTATTCTTTTTTAATGAAATTTAAGGATAGTGTTGATAGTATTTGATATTTTTTGTTGCCTATTTTATAATTTTGTAGCCATAATGTTGAAATATCTTTAATTTTCTATTTTGATGGAGGAGTTTCTCCTTGTCCTCTTTGTGTGATAGATATCTGTTCGACGTTTACAATTGATTTTGTTCTATGGCTATCAAAATAAACGTACCATGTCTTTCTTGTCTTTGAAACAATAACATACACCCTGCTTAATCTGGCATTCTCTTTAATCTGATTTGCACTGAATGTGTTTAGGGATATAATTCATGACATTAAGGGCATTCTAGGAAATCCACTCATATGATGCACCCTTTTAACAGCTTTCCAAGTTCAGCTAGGAATGACATTTTAAAACGCAACAAAAGGATTATAAAATGGTGTCAGTTTGCTTCAAAAGAGCAAAGTTACAAATTACAACAAATACTTTATTCCACATTGAAAGTGTATCACTCTGGAAGAGACTCTCTCTCTATTAAAGCACTCCACTCACCTCTTCCATTCTCCTCCATCATGTGCCAAGGTCTTTAATGGGTAATCATGAGCTGACACGATTCTTTGAACTGGCATATTAAAATTTTAATATTGTGACAATTTTTCAAGAAATTCGACAGTCCTGCTCACGCTGGTGTTCTGTTTGATTGCACCTTGCACTGCCCCACTGCGGGTTCGTGTTGGGGGTTGGGATGATTATTTCTTTTGATTAGATGGGGTCGAGAAGAGTTTGCCCCATCCCATACCAGCCTCACTAGTATCCCATTCTACACCCTCTCTACCCAAATTATGGTTCGAAGTATCGGGCGAGTCCGAGATGACTCGGACGAGTCATCCAAGTATCGGAGCTTACTTGGACGAGATTTCGTCCCGAGTTGAAGTTCACGGCGAGAATAGCTAATCACATGCATCTCGTCTGATATCTCAGCTGAGACGAGACGAGTTGTCGAGAACTCGGCTTCTCGTCTCGTCTCGGCCGATATATCGGACGAGATGCACGAGTCTACACCCACAGAACAAAAAATCAAGGTTTTGAAATGAAAGAAAGTTGCAAATTGCAAAAGAAGAGAGACGAGTTCCTCATGGGTTGGACTGCAAGCTTTTTGCATAAATTAATGGGTACCAAGAGACGGGTTCCTCACATCCTCATCCTCTTCCTCTTCATCTTCTTCTGAGAACCCAGTGAGTACCGACGGCAACTCAAAAAAACCCTTTTTTTTTTTTTTGGTTTGCGACTGCCGACAACCTTCGTGATTGGTTGGACTGTTGGAGGTCTTTGTGGCTGTTGCCAACACGTGGGAGGTCTTCCAGCGAGGCTGCCGCTGCCCGCTGCAGCTGTTTTTCTCGAAACTTCCCAGTTCTCACTTCTCAGACGCAAAGTGATAAGGTCCAGTTAAAAGGGCTTGATTTTATGATTTATAAATATCTTGGTTTTATATTTTAAAAGGGCTTGATTTTATGTTATTAAAAATAACTTTCTTTTATATATTAAATAAGGTCAGACCTGCTTTTACTCTTTCCAATAACTTGATTTTTTAAATAACTTGCTTTTATATTTTAAATAAGGTCAGACTTGCTTTTATATTTTAAATAATTTGATATTTTAAATAACTTGCCATAAAAATTAATTTTATAATTTTATTTTTGAACTAAATATATTATTATATTGTTGTTAATTTCCCTTTACCATTTTTTTTACCTTTATTTATATCATCCATTTTCAAATCACCAATGTCGGTTGAATATTTTGAGAAATCGACCATTGGATTAGATACTCTTCTTATACAGGTCATACATGCCAAAAATCACATTGATCCAACAGTCAGATTTTAACATATCTCACTGTAAAAAGCTGCAATGTTTCTAATTATAATAATTTTTCACAGTGACATAATTTAGAAACTAACCGTTGGATCATTGTGATTTTTTGCATACATGATATACATAAAAAAAGTAT
>JAESVK010000377.1:1366392-1391855 GCA_017140935.1 Hamamelis virginiana | reverse complement strand
TTTTTTTTTTATTTGGCCTTTTGGCCAATGTAAATCACGTGTTTTGAAAAACTGATCATTGGATTGGATATTATTCCTATATACTACAGGCCTGCCAAAAATCACAGTGATCTAACGGTCGATTTGTGAGATACACACTGTGAAAAATTTTAACAATTTGTATACTGTATACAGACTGTTAAACTTTTTCAGTCTGTATCTCACGAATCGACCGTTAGATTACTGTGATTTTTTGCATGCCTGTAGTATATAGGAATAATATTCAATCCAACGGTCGGTTTTTGATAACACCCGATTTATATTTGCTAAAAGGCCAAATAAAAAAAAATCCGCATCATACATGATCCGCAGCCAAATCAAACCGGATTGTAATACCTATTCCGTACCTGAAAGAAAGAACAAGAAGCAATCCTGAACGTGGCGATGTCCGAAACGACCGGCCTTTTGGCCACTCCCTCCATTCATTGCTCATAGGACTGCACGTCGCGTACGTTAAATTTTTGTTACCAATTTCTCATTATCTGTACGGCCTTTAGCTGTCCCTTTGAACATTTAATGCTTCCGTTTTCTTCTTCCCTTCCCAAATGAAGAGCGCGTGGAAGTCACGTATCATGTTCATGATGGTGAATGTGTCTGTTCTGGGAATGGGGGCTCTGGGTTTCTTCCACGTGGCGGATGATGGAATAGCTCTCTATCTATCATTTTATCCAATAGAAATCAACCACGTCGTTGAAATGCTCGGTTAGCTTAATCCAGTTTTTAATTCCTTAATTATAAATTAATTAATAGACTATAAACCAGACTTAGCCTGGTCTAATCCAAGTGGCGGTGGTGTTGAAAACTGCCTCTGCTTTAGCCGTGAGTGGCTCCAAAATTTTCGTCAATTTCTCGGCATCACTCCATCTTATCTCTCTTTTTTTATTGGATTTGAAATAAAGTCGTTAATATATAAAGCAATTTTTCGTTTAAATAAATATTTATTAAATTATTTTCCTTTTTTTATTTCGATAGAAAATAAAATTATTTAAATAATAAATAGGGATAAAAGCTATCTTTAAAATCATTTAGTTTCAATGAAGAGTGGTCCATTAAATAAATATTGTTATCCAATTTTCATCACATTTTAATTTGGGTGGCATTTCTTTTTCTCTTATAATTAAGGAGCTAATTAAATTTGGGATAGAAAGTCATAATTAAAAAAAAGAAGTGCATGTTGTGGGATTCTAGGCTTTTCCAATACTTGCCCAAAATTTAAAAACATTCATGGTATTTTATTTTATTTTATTTGGTAAACAATCATTGTATTTTTTTTTGGTTGGTCAGATTTTAAGGATGAGCTTTAATTCAATTGATACTAAGTGTAGGTGGGATTGGGTGAGTTTTGGATTCAAGACCATTCATTGTAACCAAAAAGAAAATAAATATTCTTATTATTTTTACTCTTTGGATGGTATTAATGGTCACTAAAAATATGTAACTGTAACATTGTGTACATTTTTGAAGTTTGGAGAACTCCCCTCTAAACAACCACCCCACAAATGATTTTTATATGAGAATGTAGTCTAAGTTATATTTCAACAGTTAAACTGAAAAATGTTGCGATACTAATTTGGAGCCATACCAAGTAAAACTCTGGAATTCTCGTGACGCATTACTTGAATTTTTTTGAAGACTGATTTAGGTACCGTACCAAATCAATACTGAAATATTTTACAGCTAAAAGAGATAAATTGTTATTACATCCTAAACTTTGTATTTACCAATTATTTTCAATTGTCATAGAGTACTAGCTTGTCTCTCTTACTTTTGTCCTCACTAATTAGGATATGTATGATTGAAATATTCGAGACATCTTAATTATTTATTTATTTTTTCACTATAAAAAAAATTAAAAATAAATTGAATTGAAGACTAATTCCATGAAAAGTGAAAAATCAAATTTAAAACTTCTCATTTCTTAAATTGTAAGATAAGAACTAAAATCAAGTTCAAAAGATAATTACATATTTTTATTTATTTATTTTTTGTGCCTTAACGAGAGTGGATCAAGGGAGTGAGGAGGCTAAGTGCTAGTGTGGCGACAACCTACCTTGCGGTTGCAATGGAACACTTGTCAAACGCGGTTAAGTAAATGATTATTTCGGGCGCTCCATGTTTTTTTATTTATTATTGAACCACTCTTCTTATTTAATGACGGAAAAAGTCATGGAAGGAGGCAAGGATTTGCCATGTAGCACATGCACTACCAGTGTTTTGCACAGCGTATGGAGGGGTACTTTAGACTTTTCCCTACCTATCCATGAGGAGTACTAGGGCGCCCAAACAACTACTGCCCCCCGGCCCTGAAATAACTAGAAAAAGAAAATTAATACTCGAACATTAATGAAATCCCACGCGCTTCCATCGCAGGTGTACGTGTCACAACTCACCCTCCCAAATGGCCGCAGAAAAGAAAAGCACGTGTCCAGTGTCCCACTCACCCAACTGTCAGCCTCCCAAGGCGGAGAGTGAGAATGGCGCGTGGGAATAAGCACCTTTCACTAGAGAAAACACTCATAAAAGCCCAAACTCGCAGAGACAAAATGGTCGAGGAGAAAGAGAGAGAAAGTGAAGAAGAAGAAGATGAAAAGGTGGTCACGTTGATGGCCTAAGCAAAGTCTATCTGTATGCCTGTCTGTCCGTCTGTTTTTCTCCCTTATTTTATTTCCACCCCACCCTGTACTATCTCCCCACCCCTTCCCCTTATATATCCTCTCCCTCTTTCCCCCCCCAAAAATCCTCCCCGACACAAAACCCCCCCGTCTCTCTCTCTCTCTCCCTCCCTCCCTCTCTCTCTCTCTCTCTCTATATATATATATATATTGAACTGGGTTTCTTCATTAGTCCGTACTGAGAACTGGGTCCATTGAGAAAACATCGGACATGACGATGAGCAACAATGGCGGACAGTTCGGTGATACGACGTTGACTAAAGTGTTCGTTGGAGGGTTAGCATGGGAAACTCCGAAGGAAGCTATGAGAGAGCATTTTGAGAAGTACGGTGAGATCTTGGAAGCTGTTATCATCTCTGATAAGGTTACTGGTAGATCCAAGGGCTACGGATTCGTAAGTGTTGGATATAATCGTGGATCGCTGTTGTAGGGTAGTGTAGATTTCTTTTGCTTTAAACTTTAAAGGTTATGGTTTTTTTTTTTGTTGCAGGTGACTTTCAAGGAGGCTGAAGCCGCTAAGAAAGCTTGCGAGGACGCCGCGCCGGTTATCAACGGGCGCCGAGCTAACTGTAATTTGGCTTCGCTCGGAGCCCGACGCCCCAGGTCGGCTTCCACTGCTGCGGCGCCTCAACCTGCGGGTATGTTTGCAATATGCATTATTTTGAACATTGATGGCATTTTCGTAATTACAAGCATCATGGAGGTTCTCAGTTTGAGATGTTAATCTTGAAGGATCTAACGGTGGAACGAGATCCACTACACCTGCACCTGCGAGTCATGTGCAGTGGTATTATCCGGCGGGGACACCTGCATCGCCGTTTCATCATCAGCAGCACCATCAGGCCGTTCCTTTCTATGGGTAATGTCAATTTTTATTGGTTTTCTCTCACGCTGTACGTTTTAAAGATAGACCGCGTCTTATACAATAATTTTTACCATTTTTTTCTTTCTGTTTTTCAGGTACTCTCCAACCTACATTGCAACTGATATCAATTACAGTCATGTAAGTTAATAGCACTACGTAAGAAGCCTACTATATCACACCCTTACTCAACTGCATATTTTGTGTATAAATGAAGATTTATTCATAATGACATACAATTGTTCATTTTTATTTGAAAAAATAACAATTATATATCCCAAAATTAAAAATCACTCGACGTGTCATGATTTGAGTGGTGTGTGAAAAAAGAGGAAAGCAGTCTAAGGGGAGAGATCTCACCACTCAAAGCAGGACACATCAGGATGATTTTTAATTTTAAATTAAAGTGTATGGTGTTATAGTATTTTTTTTTGAAAAAAAAATATATATTATAAGAATCATATTTCAAATTACATTTTTTTTAAATCACGTGACATGATGGCACGATAGAATTTCTACTTTCATTTTCTGCAATCTATAATAGTCTAAGATTTTATTTAAAAAAACTATTAAAGGAATTACATTTTAGACTACAATAGTTTAAACCATCTAATAATCGGCACGACAGAATTTTAATTTTTTTTTCCGTATAAATATGAAAATTGAGATTCTATCATACCATCACGTCGGACCATAAAAAAAAAAAAAAGTATTATATTATTCTTTTTTATTCTATCCATGACATACCATGAAAGTAGAAGATGATTTAATTATTAACTTAGAACAACTGATTTTCATAAATTAAAAAAAAAAATGATAAATGTTCAAAAAATTATTCTTTTAGTGGTATTTTTTTATTTTTATAAAAGAATAAAATAAAATGGATAAATGGCTAATGATGTAGAATTGTGTTGTGTTTTGATGGTGCACAGAAGCTAAGCTACACCGGCGGGTCCTACATGAACGGGCACTACTCTCAGATGTACCCAGGACAACACATGGTGGGTGCGAACACATTGATGCCAATGTACCCTCTTTACCATCTCCATCAATCACAGACAATGGGCCTACCTGCTCATATCTTCCCACCAACAACAGCTGGCCCAATGACCACAGTTCCAGCAATCATCTCCAAGCCCGCATCAATGGCTCCTAATGCAGGTACATACAATTATTAGTTATACTCGAGTCACATGGTAACATGTTGAGTCGAGTCAATGTGACGGTGTCTGATAGAAAGAAAAGAAAAAAACATTAAATCATCTTTTCACGTGAGAATGTGATTTAGTTGGGCCCATTGCCAACTGGTCTCTTACAATCTCACGTGCATCAAAAGGACTAAAATGCCCTTGAGTGGGAGGAATATCACTTAAATCCACCCAAAAAATTAGTTCACGAGCATTAATCACAATGGACAGGATCTTAGCTGCCTTTTTTTTTTTTTTTTTTTTTTTTTTTTCTCAAGAGATAAAACTAGATCCAACCTTAAAATCTTAAAAGAATTTTTTGTTTTTTTCCTTTTTTCTATGAAACTCAACGAAAGAAAATATACATGAAAGATTCACAGTGCTGGTATCGATATTCGATAATAGGACAAGAAAATATATATGATAGACTCACAGTGCTGGTACAGAAATTTGATGATATATACATATATAATAGACTCACAGTGCTGGTATCAATATTCGATAATAGGACAAGAAAATATATATGATAGACTCACAGTGCGCTGATACAGAAATTCGATGATAGGACACTTCCTATGAAAAATCTAGCATGTATGCTTGATATATAGACTCTAGTGCTGATATAGCAATTTTGTAGAACTTAAATATTTATTTGAAGTATGATAATTTTCTAATGAGATAGTTGTTGAATATATAAATATAAATAATGTATGTAAACTGATATGTTTTTTTTTTTGGATAATTAATATGTAAACTGATATTACACACAACAGTGTGCTTGGCTGTGGAATAGGTACAATGGGTGCTGGTGAAAGCTTTAAAAAGAGATTTTAAGTGCACTCAAATGGGGAAAATAACAAAAGGAAGGTGGTGGCTGCTCAGAACAACATTATTATCTGATCTGGGGTGGCTCTTCTTTCCAACTTTTTTTTTTTAATTTTTTTTCCTTTTTTTAATTATCATTCTTAGGTGTTTGATATGATTCATTCATTCTCTCTCTAACCTGCATGTAAGCTTGAACTTCAAGCCATCTGAGAAAAAAACCAAAAAAAAAAAAAAAAAGAATGTAACAGAAGTCATGTATGGGTACCCATATCTCATGGAATGTTTTTGATGGTTTTATTGGACTCTGTTGCATAAGCCTAGCTACTTCTTCAAATAATCTCTCTCTCTCTCTCTCTCTCTCTCTCTCATATAACTGCGATTTTTTTGTTGGGTATCAAAACCCTATACCCTACTCATGTTTGGCAAAATTAAAAATGGGACTTGAATTTTAGACTCCAATAATCTCTCTCTCTCTCTCTCAACACACTACGATTTTCTTTTTGTTGGGTATCAAAACCCTATATCCTACTCAGGGTTTGGGGGGAAAAAAATGGGACTTGAATTTCAGTCTCCAAACTACTTCCATATAAAAGGGGAGAGATATCTTCTGAGTTACAAGGTTGATGCCCTGGCCTCGATCTACTATTATGATCAATATTGGGACAATATGAATACGTAACATTTTTCTTTGAAAATTGCTCAAGCACATGAACTTTGAAGTTAAGAGAATTGGGTTTGAAGAGCTTTGAGTTATTTTGGAGTCAGATTCTCGAATTCTCATTTCCTCCCTGAAAAATTATTTGCCCTGTACGTAGTTTGGTAAGTTAAAAAAAATTCCTGCAAAGATAATAATATTCTTAGGGCTTGTTTGAATAAGCTTCTACTTTCTGTTTTTGTACTTTTAAAAGTAAAAAAATGAAATTTTTGAGTGCAAAAAATTTGGCAGTTACTTTAAAAAGTTGAGGTAGCAAGAAATTCTTGCTTCTTCAACTTTTAAAAGTAACTATCAAAATTCTGCACTATAGAAAATATATATTTTATTTTATTTTATTTTTTAACTTTTAAAAATAAAAAAATAGAAAGTAGAAGTTTATCCAAACATGCCTTTAGTAATTCTACCAATTATTGCACCATTCTCTTTCTACATTGTGCCCTTCTATCTGGGTTGTTTTTCCCCTTGCTTAATTTGAAGTCCATTTTATCTGCGGGCTTCTTTCAGTTGGGGTTTTTGCTCTATATGTTTCTCGTCTTCTTAAAAAAGATAATAATAATAAAAAAAAAGGTTGAACATTGATATTTCTCGTTTGGATTCTAATAGATTGTTTGGGTACTAGAAAACCTAGAATTTTACAATTTGTTTGGGTAAGATTGGGGCATGTTTATGAGATTTCATTTTTTTTTTTTTAGTTTTATTTACTTTTCTCTTAGTTCTACTAATGAAATAATCACCTCTCATACAAGAAGACCACGAAAACCTAAATAAGCATTCAAGAGCAATGAATTAGAGTCGTCAAATTGAATTAATTCTATTTTGTGATGCATGATGTGATCTTTAAAATTAAATGGTGCCCCGGTACACGTGCGATTGAACAGTTGCACCATTAAATAGGAAATAGATAGTACTTCAATACACTTAAATAACAATTGTTGTCTTGGTAAGTGATCTCTCTTTAAGAATGAGGCTGCAATGGGGAGAGCAAGTACACAACCATTAGTTATAAGTTTGATTTTTGCTGTCTTTTGTTCAATTTGTCACATGACTCATATTGTATTGGGCTGGCAGGCCAGCAAGTTCTTATGTGGGATTAATTAGCATTCAAATTTTGCTATCTTCTCCTCAATTATAATCCAACTGTCATGAGTTTGGCTCAGATGTGTCACGTTGAGGAATCCTAAATCTAAGTAATGTTTCATTATTTAGTTGATGTTCGACATGTCACAACTGGCTCCACACCTGAAGAGAGTACGTGAGTGACTCATTTAATTTTGTTGTTGGCTGATATTAAAATGAGGAACATAATGATATAATATACTGAACTTGCTTTGATACTACTGTCTCGAGTTTAAATCATCTAAAAATGATCAATCTTGTTAAAATTAAGACTATCTTATAAAGGAATCTCATAACCCAGATGGATTTACAAATGTCGGGCGTGATGGTACGTAGCACTTGCACCATTATGATACAACAGCTTTAATCAATGTGAAACTTATGAATGTAAATAGTTTGCCAGATTGTGCTAGCAATGGGATTTACATAAAATACATTTTTAATACTAGATAATTCCTCATTACTCATCACTCTTTCATTAAGATTATTCAAACAATAGGCTCTTGAAAATTATATATATATATATATATATATATACATTTTTTTAATTGTATATTTTACTAATTAATAAGGTATTTGGATTTTCGGTTCAACTAATCTTTAGACATGAATGATTAATGCTCGAAAAATAACTTATTGATAGCTGGCTTCATTATTTGTTCTTTAATCTACTAGAATAAAAAAAAAAAAAAAAAAGCTTTTGTTGAATCTCACATGTCATATCTCATATCCCATGTTGATTAACCTTCATAAGTACCATCAACCTTCTAAAAAGGTACCATTTTAGATATGGTGTTAGGATAATACTTACGTGTGATGGTACGAGTTGTGTGTTCTTCCTCCTCTATAAAAAAATAATAATGATAATTTTTAAAACAATTTTCTAGAAGCACGACCAAACAAACTCACAAAAAATTAATTGTACTTCTCAAACTGTTAAGATTCATGTGTGGGTTATCCTATATCGGAAAAAATAAAAGAAAAAGATCAGCATAAATAGGACTCACCATTAATGGATTTAAGCATTTTAAATGGGTATGAGTTCCGAATTTGTATACATATCCGATAAATTATCCAAATAAGATGGTGTGTCAGTTTGTGGACCCTTGGTTAGAGTCATAGTTATTGGGGTAGTCTGTGAGCTAATATTAGGTTGTTTGGTCCACTGTATCAATACCATTGTTTTTAAAACCCGAACCATTCATCGAACCGGAAAAGTTACCAGGTTAAGGGTCAACCGGTTCAACCGAGTTGAACTGTAATGTCATAAATATATTATTTATTTATTAGAATAAAAGCTGTAAATGATTCAAAATATATTTTTTTTTTAAATGTTTGTACAATCAATTCATATATTTGAATTTATGTGCAGTCATCAAAATTGAAAATTGAAAATTGAAAATTACTATTGATCAATTTTTATTATACATATTTTTTTAAATGCAAGATAAGAATATTGCATTATTAAATTACGTGCTTGGGTTTCTTTTTGCTATTTGAGATTTTTTTAAAACTAATTTGCTTTTTTAGCCTTCTTGGCTTCAAGAGATTTAAAAACAATTGGAGCTATTTTAGTCATTTTAGCATTTAAAAAAAAAAAAAAAAAAAAGGGTTTACCGGTTCAACCGCCTGGTTGAACAGTTTTTGAAGTGAATTGGTTTTTATGGGTTAAACCAACCAAAGAGGGGACCGGTTCTCGGTTCAACCGACTGGTCTGGTCCGGGTTTGATAACATTGATCAATACTACCAATATTTTACACTATTAAAACTTTCACTTTTTCATTTTTAAAAATAAATATAAAATAGGGGAAAATACACTTTGCACCCCTGTATTTTAGTCCAAAAACACTTTACACCCTTGCACTTTAAAAGTGAACAATCAGCTCCCTGTACCTTCAAACTTTTGCAGTTTGCTCTCTTCTGTTAGTAGGTCGTCCATATATTTAACGGAAAAGTTGTCAGGTGACCTTTTTATGCATGTGAAATGACTTAAATGCCCTTAGTTTAATTTAATACAATAAATGACCAAATGGACAAAGCATTTAAACGGTTTGACTTGACCCTAAAGTTTCCACCCTTCTTGTTTATAGCAGTCAGTCTCATTGAAACCTCATTTTAGGGCCATCTCACCCATGAGAGAGAGCTATCCTTCTTCCCCAACTCCGGCGACTCCAACTCCGGCACCCCACAATCCCGAATCCCGCCTCATCCTTGATCTCATCTCTCGGCACAATATCCACTAAAAAATGAAAAATATCAGTCCTCGTAATCGCCGCCGCAATATTATTCTTCTGCAACATCTGTCTTTTGTTCTCTTTAGCGTGAAAAAAATGTTTTGGGTGTTTTGAAGTTTTGGAAAAAGGGTTTGATCAGGAGAGGGAAGGAGGATGATGATGATGGGTGGTGAGATTTCAAGGGTTGGAGATGGATGGGGAGAAAAGAGGATAAAGTACAGCCGTGCAAATTCTTATATATCGGACTTCGGCTATGAACGCGACTCAAATGGTTCAAATACAATTTGCTAATTTATGCTGGTTTGGTTAATTTGGTGCCTTCTTCCCCTCTCCTTCACCTATGAATGTGTTATGGACAATCTGTAATAATGTCATGCCACCATTGTCTTAGAATATACCAAAATCATAATTTTTAATTTTAAAAACCTATTTCTTGAAATTCATTTTTTTTTCATTTAAAATATGAATAATTTTGTGCCCTAAATGGAACAGAGCTAGCTCTGTTCGGTTCTTGGAAAGAAAGGGGAAAAGGAAAAGAAAAGTAGCAAAATTTGCTTACAGATGAATTTCATTCTTAAGCATTTGTTAGTCTTTCTACTTTCCTTTCGTTCATTCGCGAAGCCGCAGAAGAAGATGGTGGTTGATGAATAACCCACGCTCTCTGCAACCAAAAACAGAGATGATGATGGGCTGTTGTGGTGGAGATATTGCAGTATTAAAGCCGTAGAAAAAGAAGTGATTAGGTCGTGGAAAGAGTCGGGTAACCCAACTCAATTCAATAATTATTAGAGTTTGCAACCCGATAACTCGTCCCAGTTTTGTGCCCAGTTATACATTGAATTTACAAAGGATAAATTCGAAATCTACTCACATTTTTAAACACCGTAAGCCCTTATGCAAAAGTTTGAAAGTACAGGGGTTGATTGTTCACTTTTAAAGTACATGGGTGCAAAGTATTTTTGGACTAAAGTATAGGGGTGCAAAGTGTATTTTCCCCTATAAAATATAATATAATATAATATAGCTGCTTATCCAACCGGACCTTAGCTGAATCCAAACTCAAAGAAAAGCTCATTCCACAAATCTCATGGGGATTTGGGATTTTGGGTCAACTTAGCCCGGTCCATAGTGCTGGGCCCTGGCCCATTTACTAACTTCTATATAACTATTGGGGCAAAAAAAAAATTTATTTTATACATTTATTTGCAGTGTTCCATGATATAAGCTCATTATCAAGATTCAAGTCACATTGGAGTGTTAAAGTGAAAATCGCTCAAATTAAAGAGAGTGTAGTACGATGACAGGCCATTTTTAAGAAGACTCTTAAATCCGAATCATAAAATGCCACGTAATGGAAGAATTACGCATGAAAACAACACAAGGAAACGTGCCGCAATCCTATTGGACTTTCAGATTCGTTTTTTAGGAGTGCACAAACATTTTCCTTCAAGCGATGACCAATCACTGAAAAGTGAAAAGGACAAGAACGCATTATATTCGGACTTTCTTTACTTTTTCGATCTCTCTCTTTAAAGGACACCTACCTTCTATCACTGCACACTTCTCTCTCTCTAAACCCCAAACCCCTCACATCTTTCATTTCTCCGAAGATCAAACGAGGTACGTACAATTTTGAATCTTTGCTCTCTCTTTCTTCAATTCGATCTAGGGTTTATTTTATATCTGCATCGCATGATTTTCCTTTTTATTTTATTTATTTTATTTTATAGTTAGATTTTTCTTTTAAATTTCTGCAATTAGGGTTTATAGTTTCTGCAATTATATGCACATAGTATGTGCATACATGTATGTAAAGTTGTTTCTGATTAGCTATCTGTTAACTCAGATACTGTGATCATGGATGAGCATGGGGATGTTTCTGTGGGTAATGATTCAGAGTCTAGAGTGACTGCTAGTGTAGATGCAGTTGATGAAACCCTAGTTGAGAACATGGATTTTCAACGTCAGGCTGAGGGCGGGTCTTTATCTGAGGGGGTAGCTGAGGAAGTTGGGGCTTGCAATGGAGAGGACATAATGGTGGAGGTGTTGGGTTCTGATGTTTTTGTTGATGGTGTTTGCAGTCATGGGGATGGGGGCAGTTCGAACGAAGAAGCTAGTCGTGATGGTCTGGCCGAGGAAGTTGTTGTGGTGGTGAATGAGGGGGATTTGAAGGAACGATTGGTGGACAAGGCTGTAGAGAGAGGTAGGGAAGTTGTTGACGGTGGGGGTGTTGTAGAAGATCATATAGCCTTGCAGGAGGATAGGGTTTTGGATGACGAAGCTCAGAATCCGGGAATTGAAAGTGGAGTTAAGGGATCTTTGGTGGCTCCCGGATCCATGGGTGGAGAAACCCAAGTTGTTGAGAAGGTGGATGAGGAGGGTATGAAATTAGGATTGGTCAAGGAGGGTATCGAGAGAAGTGCTGGCGCTGCTGATGGTAGGGTTGGTGTTTGTGATGATTTGACAGCAGAAAAAGTTCGTATTTTGGATGATGAAGTATGGAATCCTGGAATTGAAACTGCAGTTGTGTGTTCTACGGCAACCATGGGTTCCTCGAGTGTACAAAACCAAGTTGTTGCAGAGGAAGCTGCGGATATGGTCAGTGAGGAGGATTTGAATAAAAAAAATGAAGTTCCTGTTAGAGATGCTTTGGAGGATGGTATTATTTCTTCTTCAGGAAAAGATCAAATTTTAACGGTCGAGACAGTTTGTGAAGGTACAGAAAAAGATGGCGTTGTTTTTTCAAACCCCAAATCCTCAGATGGAGAAACACAAGTAGCTGGGAGTCTATGTTGTTTACTGGATGAACAGCATTTCAAGGTTGAGACGGTTGGTGGGTTCACTGAGCCAACTCAAGTAGTTGTTGGAGGTGAAATTGCATCAGTGAGCGATAAGGTTTTTCAGAATCCCAATGTTGAAGCTCTCAAGACTATTGATTTGAGTGGGGCTTCATCTTGTTCTAAAAATGATCATAACTTAAAGGTTGATTTGGGGTGTGAGAATGCAGGAATTGATAACCAAGTCACGGACCGAGGGGAAATTACAGCAAAGGACAATGGGGAGGTTTTAAATTCCAAAATTGAAGTTCTGGAACCTACTGCCTTGGACCAAAATATGTGTTGTTCAGAGAAGGATCAACAGTTGAAGGTTGAAGCAGTTGGTGGGAATATTGGAAAACATGGTGTTGTGTGTGCCGATTCAGGATCCTCTGTTGAACAAACCCAAGTTGATGGAGGTGATTCTGTAGCAATTAATGATGGGGTCTTGATTCCAGACTCTGGAGTTCCCAAGACTCGTGCTTTGAATGAGTTAGTATCTTATTCAGAAAATAATGAGAACTTGAAGGTTGAAATAGGGTGTGGAAGCTCAATAAAAGATGAGATTGTACATGCGGATATGAAATCCTCAGATGAACAAACCCTTGGAGCTGATGGTGGGAAAGTTTCAGAGAAAAAAAATGAGGTATTAAATTCCGCTGTTGAAGTGCTGGATAGTGATGTCTTGAACAAAAACTTAAGTTGTTCTACAAGAGATCTAGGGTTGAAGGTTGTGACTGGGGGTGGGAGTGCTGAAAATGACGTTTCAGTATGTGCAGATCTGGAATCTTCTGGTGAACTGACCCAAGTTATGGACAGTGGAGTTGCAGCAATACACAAGGAAGTTTCAAATCCCAAAGTTGAAGTTCCAGATAATGATCAGAATTTGAAGGTTGATACTGCATGTGAAGGCACTGTGAACTTTGGTATTGTACTAACAAATTCAGAAGCCTCAGATGAACAAACCCAAGTTGCTGATGGAGGGGAAGTTGCCGTACTGGATGTCAAGGAATCATTGAATGAAGTTGATGTGCCTTGCGGTGATGCTTTGGATGAAAGTTTATGTTCAGTAAAAGTTCAGGAGTTGAAAGTTGAGAACGTTGGTGGGAACACTGAAGAATCTGTTGCGTGTGATGATATGAAATCTTCTGTTGAGCAAACCCAAGCTGCCGTTGTAGGTGATGTCTCAGCAGTAGACAATAAGGAGGTCTCAAGTTCAAAGAATGATGCTGCAGATGGTATTTTATCTTGTTCGGATTGTGTTGTATATGCAGGCCCGGAATCTACCGGTGAACGCACCAGAGATGTTGGTGCAGGAATAGGTAATGAGACTGTCATGGATGTTATGAAGACCGATGCTTTGGGTGGTGATTCATATTTTTCAGACAGTCAGAATTCAAAGGTTGACACAGAGTGTGGCAGCACAGAAAAAGATGGGGGTTTGAAGACAAATCTGGAACCCTTGTTTGAAGGATATCAGGTTGCTGTTGGTGGGGAAATTGTTGTGATAGACAGAAAGGATGTTTTGGGTTCCAGAGCTGATACGATGGGCAATGATGTTGTTGTTCATGCAGTTTCTGAACTATCTCGTGAACAAAGCCTTGTAGTTGAGGGGAATTTTGCTGTGATGGAATTCAAAGAGATTTCTAATTCCAAAGTTGAAGTTTTGGGGCATGATGCTTTGGATGGAAATCTATCTCTTTCAGAGAAAGATCAAGAGTTGAAGGTCGAGACTGTGGAAGTGAGTGCAGAGAAAATTGGTGGGGTTCACGTAGATCCTTCTGCAGGTGTTGAGTCTTCTCCAATCGGGGATCATACTAAATCTGTTCCGGTATCAATGTCAGATGCTCCGGAAGAGAATACTTCTATGCAAGATGAGAACCCACATACAGTTGTCCAACCAGCTGAAACATTTACTGTCGAGGTAGGTGGGGATCAGAGCGTGAATTCGTTTACTCTTGGGGAGATATCTAACCAGGGCACTTGTGCTACAGAAATTTCAGCCTCTGTTGTTGAGGTTGGTGTTGGATCTCAAGCTGCCCTTAATTCTGTCTCTTTCCATGCTGAGGGTGATTCTGACTCCTCTTACATAACTTACTCTGTTAGCCCTTTGCCTGATGGAAATCAAGACCCAAAAGTTCAAGTGGTCAGCAATCACAATTCTCTACTGGATGGAGATCAAACGATGGTCAATTGTATATCTAAGTCAGTAATTTCTGATGAAGTGGAGAATCAGGCTGTGGGAGCAAAAGATGAATCCTGCGAGGTGGATAAAAAACATATAATGGTCGCTGATTTTCCTGAAGGAAAGGATTCCCACTCTAGGGACGGTGAGTCTATTGTGGGCAGCCATGTTGTTAGTTTGGAAACCTGTCCCAGCAATGATGGTAATTCACAAGGTGAGGCTTGCAAGGAAAGTATTTCTTTACCAGATGACTCCTGCCATGGAGGAGTTGAGGTTCAAGGAACGGGAGGGAAAGTGGGTTTCCCAGTGTCAGAGGCTACAGTGGAGAGGGCAGCTTCTGATCTTACTCAAGTTGGTTCAAATGTAGGGCAAGAGATAAAGGTTGGAGAGCATTTTACTGATGCCGAACAGATTGGTTTACATGGAGAGCAGAAAACAGAAGCTGAAGAACAAGTTGCTGATGCTGAACAGATTGGTTTACATGGGGGGCATGAAATGGACGCTGAAGAACAGGTTACTGATACTGAACAGCTGAAAACCATAGAGGATGAGAAATTTCCGAAACGGGCAGTTTTGAGGTCTGGAAGCTCAGTAAGAGTGCATCAAGCTAGTTATCAGCTACCGCAAGAAAATGAAGGTGAATTTTCTGTGTCTGATCTGGTCTGGGGTAAGGTGAGGAGCCATCCATGGTGGCCTGGGCAGATATTTGATCCATCAGATTCTTCTGATAAGGCAATGAAGTATCATAAAAAGGACTGCTTTCTAGTTGCATATTTTGGGGATCGAACATTTGCTTGGAATGATGCATCTCTGTTAAAGTCCTTTCGGACACATTTTTCCCTGATAGAGAAGCAGAGCAATTCGGAAACATTCCATAATGCTGTAGATTGTGCTTTAGAAGAGGTAGCGAGACGGGTAGAGTTGGGGCTGGCTTGCTCTTGCATACCAAGAGATACCTATGACGAGATCAAATTCCAGATTGTCGAGAACACAGGGATACGGCAAGAATCAAGTAGAAGAGAAGGTGTAGACGAATCTGCCAGTGCTAATTCTTTTGAACCTGATAAATTTGTTGAGTATATAAAGGCATTAGCACGGTTCCCATCTGGTGGGGCTGATCGACTGGAGCTTGTGATAGCTAAGGCTCAATTATTGGCCTCCTATCGTCTGAAGGGACGTTGCCGTCTGCCAGAATTCCAGTTTTGTGGAGGGTTGTTGGAAAATGATGCAGAGACTCCATTCTCTGAGGACAAAATGCACTCAAGTGAAGTAATTGAACATGGGACTCGTATTCGTGAGGATGATGAGCAACTTCTATCTGTCAAGGGGAAATCTAAAAGCCAAAATGGCTCTTCTCATAAGCGCAAACACAATTTGAAGGACAGTCTGTATCCTAGGAAAAAAGAAAAAAGCATGTCAGAATTAATGGGTGAGCCAGATGATGAAAATGGGCCAGATAGCAAAACTACCAGTAAGTTGGCTTCATCATCTTCTGGCAAGAAACGGAAGGCTGGTGATTCATTTGATGATGACTCAGGGGTGCAAGATAGGAGAAAAACTATTTTTGCTGCAAATGTTTCTAATACGACATCTCCAAGTCCCAGACAATCCTTTAAAATTGGTGAATGCATCCGTAGAGTTGCGAGCCAACTGACTGGTTCTCCTTCAATTCTGAAGGGTAGCGGTGAAAGGTTCCAGAAGGTAGATGGAAGCAGTGACAAACCTGCTGGATCTGTTTTTGATGTTTCCTTCCAGACTCCTGAGGACTCCCAAAGAGGAAAGATAGAAATTTCAACAGAATACTCATCTCCAGATGAGTTGCTATCACAACTTCACTTAGCGGCACAAGATCCCATGAAAGGATATAGTTTTTTGGATATCATTGTTAGTTTCTTCTCTGATTTCAGGAGTTCTGTAATTCCAAGCCGGTATTCTAGGAGGGAGAATTCATCAATGGACAAAGTGAGTGGTGGTAGAAAGAAAAAAGCATCCCGGTTTGTCATGGGTTCTCCTGAAACATTTGAATTTGAGGATATGAAAGACTCCTATTGGACGGACAGGATTATCCAAAATGGTTCTGAAGAGCAACCATCACGTCGGAACAAAAGAGAAGATTATCCTGACGATTCCGTTCAAGTGAGTCGTAGGGTGTACTCTAGGAAGAAATCTTACGATGGTAATCATGAACTTGCAGGAGAGAAACCACCAAGCCATGTGGATGAGAGGAGGCATGATTTGTCGCCAACAGAACTAATAATGAACTTCCCTGAGGT
Source organism: Hamamelis virginiana (assembly GCA_017140935.1). NCBI lineage: Eukaryota > Viridiplantae > Streptophyta > Magnoliopsida > Saxifragales > Hamamelidaceae > Hamamelis > Hamamelis virginiana. Next base: position 1,374,930 of record JAESVK010000377.1, on the reverse strand, counting down.
GGATTCTGTTCCTTCAGAAACAAGCCTGAATAAAATGTTTAGGCGCTTTGGGCCTCTTAGGGAATCCGAAACAGAAGTTGATAGGGAGACCAGCCGTGCCAGAGTGGTCTTTAAGAGGTGTTCTGATGCAGAAGTTGCTTTTAGTAGTGCCGGAAAGTTCAACATTTTTGGACCAACACTTGTAAATTACCAGATCAGCTATGAGCCATCAGTACCATTTAAAGCTTTGCCAATTGCAATAACAGCAGAAGACCTTGAAGATGCAACTTGATGTCCCCACTCTGGGAATAAATCTGGTTTGGAATCTTCAGGTAAATATTTGCCCCTGGACTAGTATTTTCTTTTCAGTTATGTTGGAATTTTCTTGATTGGCAGTATGGTAGAATTTGCTAAATTACAACTGATTAGTGGAATTCGCACAAAAGAGTTGATTTAGTCCAATGATACTTGTTATTAGGCCCCTTTTTTCACGGCAGATGTGAGTTGGTACAAGTAGGAAGTGTTAGATAGTGGAGAGGAAGTTTGAAAAAGGATTTGAATAGACCTATATCTCACACTTTTAATTGAAGACATTGCTTATAACGTACACGAATGGAAGATGACGATCCATGTTACTGACCCCAAAATGGTTGAACAATGCTAGGAATGGGTTCTCTGTATTAGTTTGGTGGAATTATTGGTATGCTTTTTCCTCCCTTGTGTTGGGATGGTGTTTGGGTTTACTGGTTGGGGAGGTGATCTGTGTGATGGGAGCTACCAAACACTTCTGCATTTCTGCATCTCATTTGAAATTGTTCAATGGTTAAGCCTCAGGATGGTTCTACTGTGGTGTTGTGCTATGTTTTTCTACATTGACTAGGATTTTATTCTCCATTTCATGAGCCTAGTTGGTCAGATTGATGTTTGTCTACTAGATTTTATTATTCGGGTCATTGAGAACGATGGGCAGATGAACATTATATCCTGCTATGTAGTTTATAGGCCATTACTGTCACGCACTTGACATAGCCTTTGAGCTCTTTCTTTTTCTCTTCTAGTTTTGCTTCATTGCATATTATTTTGTATTTTGTTTATTCATTTATTTATTTATATTGTAGGCGAGAGCTGATGCTGAAGGCAAGAGCTGATGCTGAAGAGTAACAACAGTGAGAATTTCTGATAATGAAGCTATGCCTCATGCTAAACCGAATGGGCTGCTGAAGGAGGTAACCAGACTGGTTATTCATCTGGTTATCTGGAATTTCTATTTCTCTGGGATCCCTCTCTTTTGTATTAATGTCTTGAAATCTCACATGTTTCTTAGTGCAATGTACAGAAATTGTAGCTGACCCTTCCTTCATAGTCGCTATCCTTGATGACTGCTAAGTTCTTGATTCAATTATAGAATCATGTTGTTTATTTATCATTTTTTGCATAATAGTTCTACATGCCAAATAATATGTATCGATCTATGTGTTGAACCATGGTGGAGGAATTAACCTTTTTTTCTTCCTCTGATTTTTTGTTCGACTTCAGAATTATTCAAGAATTGCTCTGTGTTCCAAGTTTTGCAATATGATATGCTCTCTCCCCCTTCACAAGCATTTAAGCTGTATAAAACCATCCTTTTCCCATCTTAAAGAGCTGAGCTTGCCTTGTTTGATAATTCTACAGTAAACTAATCCAAAGGCATTCAAGTTGGTTCACTAGCTCATGTCATGGCTTCAAGTGAACCCAAATTCGAAGAGAGATCTTGATTGGACAAATTTAAAGTATGTCTCAACGAATTTATAAGCCATTAGATCGGGGAAAAAAATGGTTGTGTAGTATACCTCTAAAAATAGGAGAAACTCATTAGAATATCTCTATATATAGAGATTATTTTGAGATTTTCCTATACATATAAAGGGGCTTGTGAAGTTGCAGTGTTTTGTGCATGGACATTTCCGATTCCTGTTTTACCCCTGGTTTGTTTGCTTGGCTGGTTTGTTTTTTGACTTTTTTCCTGTCTTTTGGTAATTTGATTCTCATTACCACTCATTGTATCACTTGGTCTCAAAACATTAAGTATGCCAAAAATTATATTGATTCAACAGTCAGATTTTAAAAAATCTCAGTATAAAAAACTCTAATATTTCTAATTATAATTTTTTTTTTATAGTGACATTTTTCAGAAATCAACTGTTGGATGATAGTGATTTTTGGTATTCATGACATACATAAGAATGGTATTTAATCTAACGGTTGATTTCTCAAAATATTAGATCCTATGCATTTATATGCTTAATACGTATACAAATGCAACAAAATCTAAATGCTTTGCAAATACAGCATGCAGGGGTTCGGGTTATGATGATTTTTTTTTTTTTTTTTTTTTTTTTTTGGGGTCAAATTTACATAAAATTAATTTAAATGGAAGTTTTTAGTTATTAAGGGTTATTTTGGCATAATGTAGAGTGAATTGAAGTTATTTTTTTCTTTATAAAAATATAAGTACACAGAGGAGGGCAGCAAGCTTTTGAAGGAGTGCGAATAAAACTTGCCTAAAAAATTCGAGATGGGATAGATAAGGATGCTATAATTAAAGATCGAAGTGCATCGTACAAACATAATGGAGACTGGGGATTCCTAGTAATTTTGGGCATTCTATAGACAAGTGGGGATTATGGATTACGTTTTTGTGTGGAAATTAGTAGTTAAAGTGGATCGGAGATTGGGGGATTATGCTTGTTTATGGGGATTATGTGTTTCGGTGGGAATTAAGTACAAAATCTTGAAAAAAAAAAAGTAATATTTTTTTGCCGTTATAAGAGTATTTTCGTCCAAAAAATGGCCATAGGTGTAATGATGTAAAAAATTTTTGTATCGAATTCATTGATGTAATATTTGAGTAACTTAGATTTATTACTATAAAATGCCCTAAAATATATGAGGAATTTATTTTTATTTTAAATAAATCTAAAAAAAGAGATGGTGGTGGTAAAGTAAATGGAGAGGATATGGCCTGTACAGAGTACATATATTTAAAGAGAGAGAATAGTATTTTCCTTTTAAAAAAATGGTTTACAAAAATAGAAGGGAAAATAATCAATAAGACCCTATGTAGGATCTTATTAATCAAGTAGTCCAATGAATATGATTCTATACCAATTGCCCCCTACAGGTCAAATTTAAAGTCAACTCGTTGATGTTATTTGTCTATTATACCCCCTTCCTTATTTTTAGCAAGTTGTTTATTATATCATATTGATTGATGTTGTTTATTTGAATTATATGTTGAATATTGTTTGGATATGGTAAGTTATTTTTGAATTTGAATTTTGGTTTAAGATTAATTCTTGTTTGCCTGATCATCAGCCGGAGTATATATGGCTCGAAATCCATGTATACATGAACCATGTATACATGGTTCGAAAGCCTTTCTATGCTTTGTTATTTTTATTTTTTATTTTTAGAAAGCCTTTCTATGCTTTGTTTGTTAATTTTTTTTTATTTTTTTATAAAGTTAATACATGTATAAATGTATACATTATTGGTTCCATTTTGAGACGTTTACGATCAATGGTCATTATTAGTTTTTGAATTGATTTTTTTTTTTTTTGATTGAGTATTTCTTATTTCTCCTGTGGGTAAAGTAAACTTTTGAAATTGAACAAATGTTCAAATTAATTTGTGGTTGACTAAACCTCTTAAAAAAATTTAGTATAATTTAGATGCTTTCAACTTGTATACATGTTAAATATTTATTGCCACTTTGTTGGATATAATATGTGAAAATAACTTGAATTGGTCTTATAATGTGCAACCCATTTGCACTTTCCAACCCTAATAAACATCATATATATATATCAACTGTTGACATAAAAAATTAAATTTATACATGTTCTAAAAAATCTATATCACGTATATAGCTCATTATTAATCACAAATAAAACTCACCGTTCCATCATCTACCAACACATTTGATATATACAAAGCACCTAGCAAAGGAATGCGCATGACTACTACACAAATTTCGAAATTGAACACCTGAATAATTGTTTCTATTCAACATTAAAAATATGTATACATGTATCCTTATATCCCTGGAATTTGATAATCGAAATCCTATAAAATGCATTCATACCTACCTAAGCACCAAACAATACACTGTCAAAGAAAGTTTCATGCATTAAACCTGTATTACATGCCCATTAAACCCATATGGATAATAACATCTACATAAGGTTTAATCAAATTCAATTAAATATCAATCCCAATACATACAACTTCACAGGTCAATATAATCATATAAACATCTATAGAAACTCCTTCTAATAACACTACAAAAAGCTGTACAAATGTCATTCCTCCCAAATCGCTTTTGTTAAAAAATAATTAACCAACCTATTAGTATGAATTCAATTTCCAAACTACAAATTATACATGTCCACAAATAACACCAACCAACTAATTCCAAACAAAATTGAATTTCCATATTGTGTTAAAAATGTAGTATCTACCCATTCCTGTCATTTTATATTAAGTGTAAAATCAAAAAATTATTCAAATCCCTGTTCTATGCAAAATCCTCATCTGTAGAGATGTCTTTTTTTCTCTTGTGTGCTAGCCAAGATCTCAATGGATCTTCAACAAATGTACTTATCATCTCAGTACGGAACAAACGAACTTCTGGAATAGAGAAAGTCGCTGGGAGGACAGTTCGTGTAGTTGGTTCCGACACATCCGATAAATTGGCATTGAAAACATTTCCTCTCTCTTCCCCATGAGCATGTTCAGACAATAATTTCATATAGAGGCACACAAACACGCTACAGTCCAGCCTAAAAAAAAATTTATAAAAACCATAATTAGTTAGCAATACATCCAAAAACTGCGTTGTCAATATAAAATATTTTCAAAATTTCAGTTTGGCATCTATATGTATACAAGAAACAACGCCAAGATTCTCATCCCACTCAAACTCCCACTTCAACCCAAACATGCCAAACATTCTCAACTTCCATTTCAATCCAATCATTCCAAAATAATAAACAACAAGCATACATAACAATGCAAACAACTAAAAATGTTTAAGAAGTACATGTATATAGTGATCGCAAATCATCAACATCAAACTTGTGCTCCTTATTTTCCAAAAGAAATTCACCTTTTCCAGGATTGTAAGTTTTCAAAAATTTTAAAACATCACGATCGTGCTTTATGCACATGTGATTGGTTACCTTACTATCTATGATTGATTTGATCAATTTCCAAAACATCTTTTTATTCAAGGCTCAACAAAACCCAACAAATAAAAATTTTCCAGAACCTAATCCTACATTTCTACCCAACCAATCCATAAGCCTAATAGCACGTATACAAGGCTCAACAAATCCCAAAAAAATAAAATTTTGTAGCACCTAATCTCACATTTCTACTCAACTAAGCCACAAGCCTAATAACATGTATATAAGTCTCAACAAAACCCAAAAAAGCCAAATTTTCCAGCACCTAACCTCATATTTTTACCCAACCTTGCAACAAGGCAAATAACATGCATAAATGGTTTAAGAAAATCCAAAAATTGAAAATATTTCAGCAGCCAACCTCACATTTCTACTTATCCTAGCCGTAAGATTAAAAATATGTATATAAGGATTAACAAAACAAAAAAAAGCAAAATTTCCAAGCACCCAAGCTCATATTTCTACCCGACCAAACCATAAGCCTAATATCATGTATACAAATCTCAACCAAACCCAAAAAAGGCAAAAATTTCCGGAACCTAACCTCACATTTTTACCCAAACATGCCATAAGCCTTATAACAAGTATACAAGGCTCAAAAAATCCCAAAAAAATAAAAATTTTCCAACACCTAACCTCACATTTCTATCCAACCAAGCCAAAATCTTAATAACATGTATACAAGGCTCAACAGAACCCAAAAAAGAAAAATTTTCCAGAACCTAACCCCACATTTCTACTCAACAAATCCATAAGCCTAATAGCATGTATGCATGGCTCAATAAATCCCCAAAAAACAAACTTCTCTAACACCCAACCTCACATTTCTGCTTAACCAAGCCACAAACCTAATAGCATGTATAAAGGTCTCAACAAAATCCTAAAAATCCAAATTATACGGTACTCATCCTCATATTTCTACCAAACCAAGCCATAAGCCTAATAGCATGTATATACAAAATCCATAAAAACAAAAAATTGAAGCACCCAACTTCACATTTATAACCAACCAAGCCATAAGCCGAATAGCAAGTATACAAGGCTCAAATAAACCCAAAAAAGAAAATTTTTCCGGTACCCAACCTTACATTTCTACCCAACCAAGCCATAAGCTTAATAAAATGTATACATGATTACATTCCCAGTAAATGTATACATGATTTGGATTCCAAGTAAAAATCATCCAAACCCACACCATAAAAATATTTCAAACCCCTTTTTATGTATAGATCATTCATCAAACATGTAGGCACATCAAATCGAATGGCACTCATCATAAAAACCCATAACATCTATAAACCCATAACATACATTTATTTATTCAACCACCTCTTTCAAAAAAAGTTTCATGCTAAACCCAAACCGGAGAAAGATATGATCTTTCTATATTCAAGTTTATATAGTGATTCAAGAATAAATTCAATATGTATACATGAACTAAATAAACATAAATCTCATGAAAACCCATATTCTGATGAAAACCCCTACCTCTTTCAAAAAAATCATAACTTTATAAACCCAAATAACATAAAGATCATAACTTTTCCCAATATTAGTTCACTATAATGTAAAAAATCGGGTTAAACATAAATATTTAACAAAAAACAATTTTCTAACGTATGTGTACATGTATTCGAACATGTATACACATCTAATCGATCCAATATTGGTCATAAAACCATTATAGAACCCCTAAAACATTCAAATGAATGCAAAAACTTCAAATATTAGGGTAAAAAAGCCAACAAAAAGGGAAAAAAAAATCCATAATACTAACTTGATTTCTCGGTTGCTGTATTCTTGCCCTTTGGAACCTCAGTGGTTCGTCTCCTCGCCGCCGTCGGTCTCTTGGTCATCATGCCGGAGAAGTCGCTAGTTCGAATTTGAGAAGTGGGCGGCCGTTTCAAGAAACCCTACATACCCTCCCCTGAAATGTTGGAATGTGTTATGTGAGCCAACTTTCTAATATTCAGTTTCCTATATTTGCGGCTGGGAAAAGGGAAACTGAAATCTGATGCTTGCTTGCCAATTTTAATGCATACATGTAAAGGGCATTTTTGTCCACTTCTATAAGAAAGAACCGGATCATTTAGCTGAACATTATGAGGTGCCTATTGGTAAAGGCCTATGATATCAAGTCCTTTTAGTATAAAACCCAACATAGAATTTACATTTCATGGATTATACCTGATTCTTAGAAAAAGTAAAGGTTGATGTATTGTTCATGCGCAATTATCATCTCACACTCATGTCTTTGGCTGCCTTCTCTTTCTATAAATCATTTGGCATCAATTTGTGCTTTATGTTATGTTGTTTATGCATGGAGTTCCTAATAAAGAGAATTGAGGTATTAAATTGGAGGACACCAAATTAAGTTGCATAATTATAGAAATAAGGTATTGTACGTTGGATAGATGGAGTTGGACGCCAACGGAATAAAGGCGTTAATTAAAGGCGTCAAAGTCTAATTTTTGCCGTTAACAGTGTTATTCTTTTAATTTTTTATTCTAAGATAAGAAAATTGGACCTAATAGGTCTATAATGCCTAAAATGTGGCATGATTCTATAGGTCACTTTACCATACTGGAGGCAACTCAAAAGTTTGTCCATCCATCACATGAACGGTCGTGATTCATCTTCACGTACAGCATGAACCAACAACTATATATACACTCTTTCATGCGAGTCAAGAGGAACACACGTAATCACCCACGCGGCATCTTGAGTTTGTTGGCATCCTCGATGGCCCGCACCTGTCTACAACTGTTTCTCATCATCTATTTACACAACTCTAGAGAGAGAAAGAGAGAAATAAATATTTTCTCCTCTAAAACTTCTTCATCTTCCTCCAAATTTTGCTATCGATCATCTCTTCCAAATTTGGCTGGATAATATATCATCATATTCATGGGTTCAGAGACATTTCTAGAAGTAATACTAGCAATCCTCCTACCACCAGTTGGGGTCTTCCTTCGTTATGGCTGTGGAGTAATTCTCTCTCTATTCTTTTCCCCTCCAAAACTCTGATATGCTTATTTGGTTATCTCATGAAATTTCAATTATTTCATTATGTTTTGTGAAGAAAAAAAATCCATTTTTTTATGAGTGGCAGCCATCATTGTGAGTCTGGATGGATCTGTTTGGGTACGTGACACATTATCTAAAGCGAGAAATGAATGATATATTTGAATGATCGTGTCATTATTTTAGTACTCAATCAAATTCATACACTGGAAAATTCAAGCAGAGCATCTAAACTCTATTATTGTGGCATTTTTTTTTTTTTTTTTTTTATTATTAAGAATTTTTTTTTTTTTTAATGATCCTTTGT
>JAESVK010000377.1:1343687-1366292 GCA_017140935.1 Hamamelis virginiana | reverse complement strand
ATTTTTTTTTTTTTTAAATGATCTTTTGTGAGATAATAGAATTCTACATTAGATGTTATGGAAAAAAAAATGTAGATTTGAGTCATTGAAAATTCATGGGATAGCCAAACAGGCCCTAAAGAAATTTCTCTATTGGGTTTCTTTTTCTTTTTTTTAATGTTTTAATTATTTGAAATTGCAGGTAGAGTTCTGGATATGTTTGTTGCTGACAATATTGGGATATATTCCGGGAATTGTATACGCAATATATGTGTTAGTGGGATGATAGATGAGTTTTGATGTAGCAAAATATGGTGCATTTGCTCTTTACCATAAATAAATAAATAAAATATATTGTTGTTTGTTAAATTTGATTTGTGGATTTGGATTCGCTTGTTCAATTTGATATCATCTTTGTACCAAATATTTGTGTGTGTGTGTGTGTGTTTGGGTATGTTGGTAATGTTGGAAATTCTAGAATTAAATTACCTAACAAAATATATTAACTGCTATGAATATGAATATGAAAATGAAGGTTATGATAAAATAGGAAACCATTCAATAGATTTCTCCTCCTCCTTCCATACACGATAACGTAAAGTGCCAAACATTTTATCTCATCACTAATGCTCCATTTGGTGGGAAATATGGAAAAATGAAAAGATTAAAAGTAGGAGGGAAGAATTTTTCTTTCTCGGGAAATGAGAATTGTTTGGTACGATAGAGGGAAGAGAGATTTCCTTCCTTCGTTTGGTAAGTAAGAAGGTGGTAGGTAAGAAGGTGGAAATGATGAATTGTATTGAATTATAATTCTAGTTTCATATATTATTGCAACAAAGTTGGCAATCAATGCATGATAATCTACTTCACTCGCATAAGCATTGATTTCAACAAAAAAGTGAAACTCCTTTGAAAAAAGAAAAAAAAAAGTTTCAGAAGGCATTATAGAGCTTTTAAAAAAAAAAAAAAAATCAATCAAAATAACCCATAATTTTACTAACCTGGAATTGAAAAAAAATGAGGTTGTTTTATCTCTCTAGATTAGAAAATGGGTTGCTAGAGACATAAAGCAATGAAGGTAGTTGTTGTTGGGGTTTTTTTTTTTTCTTTATTTTTAATTTTTTTATTTTATATGAGTACAGTACTGTATTTTCAACTCCTAATATGACATGTTCATCCTTTCACTCCCCTCATCTGCCCTTTGGACGGATTGCAAAAAGCTTCCCTTCCCTCCCTTCTCCCTTCTATCTTTCCCTCCCTTCTTTCCATACCAAACACACTACTCAATCCTCTTCCTTCCACTTTTCTCTCCTCCCATATACTCTTCCCTCAAAACAAACAGGCTTAAGGGCTCAATTGTATTATATTTTTTGAAAATTATTTTTGAAGAATTATTTCTTCTTGTATCCCTCTAGAATTATGATTAAATCACGTTTCCACATATTAGAATTTTCATACTAGAAGTGATTGTGACAAAAGTTAGGGCTCCCTACTTTTTATTACAATCATTTTTAGTAAGAAAAATTTGCCAATCATTCTATCATCTCATCTCATCTCTTAGGGTCTGTTTGTATTAGTCTTTTTTTTAAAAAAAAAAAAATTACTTTTGTAAAACTAATTTTTAACATATTCTCTTTAAAGATATATTTAAACCATGTCTTCACATATTAAAATTTTTAATTAGTAGTGATTGTGAGAAAAGTTAGAGCTCCCTATCGTTTGTTACAATCACTTTTAGTATGAAAATTTTGTCATTCATCCTATCACCTTTCAAGTCATTTAAAAGTGAAATTTTAAATTTCAAGAGTAATTTTAATTAGCAAATGGGCCAAAGTACTACGCAGAAAGAAAGAACTTGTATATTTTTTAAAGTTTTTATCTCAAAACAATGTGATACAAAATTCAAAGAAGAGAAGTTCTAAAGGTAAGAACTTGCAGTTACTGTACACTAACTGCAACGGTAACTCATGCTACTAACAACATCCTCAACTAATTTCTAAAATTCCGTTTGAATGTAAGCAAAAGAGAAGAAAAATGCTTTGGATGGCTTGAAATGTGTCCTTGGTTTACCATGCCAAATTCAGAATGGTAAAAACACCTGTAAAAGAATGGTAAAAACCCCATTTATAGGTGTTGTGCATATATGTTAACTTAACTTGAAATCAACACGATGTCTTTAACTTATTGTGATATATAAATATTTTTTTAAAAATATTATTGAATTAAATACTGCTATTGTGAATGTTGTGTATGCCAAAAATTATAGTTCTCACAATCATTGTAATTTTTGGCATGCTTGACATGCATTAAAATAGAATCCAATCCAATTGTTAGTTTTCCAAAATAAATTTCCCACAATTTCAAAATAATATAATTTATAGATATATATATATTATTTCAAATTTATTAGGATATATTGATAATTTATTGGTCTCATGGCATTTATCTCCACTTTTAGAAAATAGTTTTCATAATCAAACTCATCGATATGCACTTATACCAATTTATTAATATTAGAGAGATTTTGGACAGGGATAGGTTCATATTATTTGACAATAAAACATATATATAAGCAAGACATAAACACAGTTTTTTTTTTTTTTTTTCAAATCAAGAATAAGTTGATTTATTTAAAAATAAAATAACATTGTAGAAAATAGATTCAAATTGACTTAATTATTAAATTTTCAAAAAAAAAAAGAAGAAAAAAATACATTTTGCCTCTCTGAACTATCAGTGTGTTACACAATGCCCCTTATGATTTTAATGGCAACACATTGTCCTTCCATAGTTTCAAAATATGACAAATAACACCCTTACGTCCATTGGCCGACAGTAGAACGAACAAATAATGATTGACAAATGTATTCCTGATTTCAGAAATCATATTATTTATCACCACATCCATCCATCCTCCTATAGTTTCACTCTTAATTCTCTATCACTAATGTTTTGTTGATGAGTTTCAATCTTAATTCTCTATCACTAATGTTTTATTGATGTTCTCAATCACTAGGGTCTTATTAATGATCTGTCAATTAGGTATATATTTGTCAACCATTATTTATTTATTTCATTGTCGGTCAACGGACGTAAGGGTGTTATTTGTCATATTTTGAAACTATAAAAAGACAATATATTGCAATTAAAATCATAGAGAGGTAATGTATAACTTGATGATAGTTCAAGAAGGTAAATATATTTTTTTTCTAAAAAAAATAAAATTATATGTCTGAAAACTCGAGGAGAAATGAGCATACCCAAAGAGAAATTTGTATTTGTCAAAAACTTCAAAGGAGACCTTTGTAATTATGAAAAACTCCAAGGGCGTAAAGTGTAATTATGTAAAACTCCAAGGGAGTAAAACTCCAAAGGGGTAGTATAACACCTCTTGCACGAAAGTATCTAGGGTTAGGGTTTAACAAGGCGTCTCTCTCTCTCTCTCGCCCCCGCCATTTGTTACAGTCAAGGAATCTCTTCTTTCAGCGACCATGGGGTAAGATCCTCTGCTTTTCCATTTGTTTTTAACAAAAATCTCTCTACTATGTCTTTGTATTGGTTTTTTTTTTCCTTCGGATTAGTTATCGCAGTGTAGTGTCCACATTCTCTTTTATCTGTGTTCAAGGTTTCATTTGCAGAGATCTGATGTTTCGTTAATCTTTTGGATTGAAAATGTTAGGCATAATCCTCTGAGCTTACTTTGGTTGCTGAGAAAACTTAGGAAAAGAAAATAATAAGGGTTGGAACCTTGTGATTTCTATTTTTTTGATTTTTCAAAAAAAATTTAAAAAAGAGAAAAACTTACCTCTACAAAGCTAATAATTATGTTAACAATGTTGAGGCTAGGGTTCTGCTGGTCAGGTCCCCCAATTCATGAGATTTTTAAAAGTGCAGGCTCCGATTGTCCACTGCTAGTAGTTTTTCTGGTACAGCTTTTAGCATTTTCATGTGTTCGGTGAAAAGCTGAAAACGTTTTTTGGGCATAAAATGGGTATGAAACGATTTGGGCGCGGGTTGAGGAGGGGCTCATCGTTTCTTTCACCAATAATTAATGAGTCGCTTGAATTACTGCCTGGGGGGGGGGCTGTTTCAATTAGGGATTGACAAATAATACAATGCTAGGTATCTATCTTTCACTAGCTTTTGCATAAGATTAAACTTAATTGCTTAACAAGTCAAATCAGAGCAACATCAACTCAGTTCTACTAGGCTTGTGAATGATTTTTGGTTGGATTGTTGCTGCTTTAGTACTATAGCTCTTTAAGAAATTTACACGAAGAAATCACTTCAAAGGATTGGTTGACAAATAATATAATGCTAGAGGTATGACAAAGAATTGAGTATGTTTCCAAACATACATGAATGAAGCTTGAATGGGCAAGTTGACCTCTGATCAAGGTCGTTCTATTCTGGAGCATAACCCTGTTTCAACAAATTTGAGGTTGAACAGCCCAATACTTAGGTTAGCTGTCTGCATCCAAGAGGAATGCAGGGATGGAAGAGATTGTTGGGATTACTTCAACCTTTTCAGTCACATAATCCTAATCTCCTACAGTATTTTATTGTTAAAGGTTCTTTTATGTAGTTTTGAATTATGGATTTGCATTTGCTGGTGTCTTTTATTTTGTTATGGACTTATGGGTAATGGATTATTGATCCAATAAATGTGAACTATGCAGGAAGACTCGTGGAATGGGAGCTGGGCGTAAGCTGAAGTCCCACCGCAGAAGGCAGAGGTGGGCTGACAAGGCTTATAAGAAATCTCACCTTGGAAACGAATGGAAAAAGCCATTTGCTGGATCGTCCCACGCAAAAGGCATTGTTCTAGAAAAGATGTAAGACAACACTATTCTCTCTTTTCTTTCAAGAAATAAAGTCCATTGTGATGTCATCTGTTTGGATTTGGGGCCTAAGAAATGTATCATTGACTAATACAGTGGGATTGAGGCTAAGCAGCCAAACTCTGCTATCAGAAAATGTGCTCGTGTTCAACTGATCAAAAATGGAAAGAAGATTGCTGCATTTGTACCCAATGATGGTTGCTTGAACTACATTGAAGAGAATGTAAGTCTTGTAGAAATAGAGTGGGGTATATTCCAAAAATGCAGAATGTTTTGTCTGTGAAATTACAATAACTCTTTGACAATCTGTAAAACACCTTTTGCCGTGAAACCTCATTCCTATCTTATTCCTATCTTAATTTTAAGTTCTAAATTTTCACTTCAAATTCTCAAACACAAATAATCATCAGTAGTGTTAAATAGATTAAACCAACAATCACCAAAATAACGTCAAAGTGAACCAAACTAATGTTCAAGAATCTCTCTCTCTCTCTCTCTCATGAGATTTTTTACTGTTTGCATGGGCGAGGGTGTAATTGGGTAGAACTGTCAAATTAATGTTCCAAATTCAAAACATTACCTGGTGAGGCTACTTTGTGATAGTTGTTCTTTGACAGCCTTTGGGGGAAAAATATTGATGGTTGATAGCTGATTTGGCAAGTAGATACTGTAGAAGTTTGCTACTAATTCTTACATGGCCACTTAGAACGGAGGCTTGATTTGAAGCCCCTTGGTCAAGGTTGTAAAGAACATTATTCAAGAACGTGAGAGCGCATTTACGATTAAAATTGGGGAAAAAATAGCTGGGGTTAGTTAGCCTGAAAGGATAAAGTTTGCAATGTCGTTGATATTTTTCTGTTTTGTATGCTCCCCCTAATTGGTGCTTCTTGGTGGCTGCAGGACGAGGTCTTGATCGCAGGATTTGGACGGAAGGGGCATGCTGTAGGAGATATTCCTGGGGTCAGGTTCAAGGTTGTGAAGGTATCTGGCGTGTCTCTTTTGGCTCTCTTCAAAGAGAAAAAGGAGAAGCCAAGGTCTTAGTTTATTAGGAGAGCTCTTCTCCTGGTCATACCCGCGAATTGCTTTACTCTTTTGATGATAGCTGTTGCATCTCTGTAGCGGAAAAAAATTTTGTGGACAAGTTTTCATAAATGTTTTGGTTAATTAAAACCTGGCTCTGTTCGTCTTAAAAATGAAATTTTGATTATGTAGGACATTGGCAGTGCATAATGAAGCATTTGTCTCTATTGTGACACGGGGTAATGCTTTGTTTATTCTAGTGCCATTATGCTGTGAAAGAATTAATGTTTTCTAGGACCATTTCCTCAATCTGGTTATCCTGAAGCTAACATTACATATTTGATGTTGGGAATTTTGTGCCATCTGTCTACTCTCTGAGTCTTTGTTCTGTTAATTAAGTTCTGAACCTAGTGGTGTCAAAATGGATGGCTGCCTGTTTGGCCCACTGATCGGTTCGATAAGCTAGCAGATCAAGTATGTTCCGATTCGATAATTAATGGATTAGGCTCATCTGATCCATAGTAAATGGACTAAATTGAATTAAGGTTTTTTGTCGAATGGGCAGGCCTGATCCGAGACCAATAAGTGGCCCAAACTAATCCAATCAATCCATTAGCCCATCCAATAGCTCGTTTGGTCTAAACCGTCAGCTCGATCCATTAGTCCTCTAAAATTGAAAAGCCCATTAGCCTGTTAAAATTGGAAAAAACCTATTAGACCGATCCACTAGTCCAATCTGTTAGCTTAATTCGGCCCAATCCATTAGCCTGATCCATTCCAATTCATTAGTTCGGTCCAGCCCATTATTTTAGTGGACCAGTCTAGTAGCCCAGATTGGATAGGCCTTTTCCTCTTATTGGATTGGCCCGGTTAGTCTTGGTAGCTTAACGGGCTAAGCCCAATCCAATCTGATAGTCTGTTAATTCATTTCCTTAACGGGCTGGGCCGGCCTGATCCGCCCATTTTAACGCCACTTCTGATGATAAATTTTTGGAAACAGGAAATGTTCAAGATTACTGTGCTTTTAAGTTGCAACACATCGTATAATATAAGATATCCAGGATTAAAAGCCGATCTCCCAACTACTGTTGTCACGTAGATCACAAGTACAAAATGACTTACAAATAATTTTTTGCCCTATTTTTATATTTTTTTCTCCCCAATCAAACAGATTTTTAAAATGCTTTCCCGCTTGAGAAAATGCCATTTAAAAGAGAAAAGGAGGTTATCTGAGTTCTTGTTATTATAAAGCCTTTCCATCAGGAAAAACGTTCAAAACAAATTTATCCATAAAATGATTTTAATATGAGGCATGATCATACGACTTTGATAAATATAAGCCGCAGTTTGAAAGCAAAAGAGCTAACTTGGAGAGAGTATATGGAAATGTACTCTATAGAAAACACCTTGGAAGCGTTTGGTAGTCTGTCTATACTTATCATGACCATTTACACATCAAACTGAGACATTAAAACTCTATTGAGCTTCCATATGACAGATTGCCACCAAGATTGGTTGGTGTCTAAACCACCAGCTTCAGATCAGACATCCTGAATAAAATGGTAAATATTTATTAGATCCACAAAAGCCGCTTTTCCTGGACATGCATGATCATATACAATCTTAAACTACCTGCATCATCAGTGTGAGATTAATATTAGAAAGTCAAAATATTGAGAAGGTCATGGACGGAGCAAGAAATTTGGGTCAAGGGAGGAAACTTTAATTGATTATTAATACTTTATCTCAATACAAAAAATCGAGAACATTTGGTTCATTTTTATCGGGTTAGTTTGAGGGTAGAAAAAATCGCAAAAAGTTTTATTCCACTGGTATTTGATAAACCATATTAGAAAATGCTATACCTCCCAAAAAATTTGTCCCAAAAGTATATCCCAAATAATGTGGTAGATGATCCAATCTTCTTTTTTTGGTGAATTCTTTTATTAATAATAAATGAAGGGAAAATGATGTGTCCCAAAAAAATTGCCCCAAAAGTGTATTCCAAATGATGTGGCTGTTGATCTAACCCTTTTCCTTTTTAGCTAAATATCTTCTTGATAATAAATAAATGAAGGCCAAAATTCATTTGTGATAGGTTTTTGGGAGAATTTTTTGGGATATATAGCAATGCTGTGAAGGAAGGATTGACATTCATTTTAGATACTTTTTAAGACTATTTTTTTGGGATATATAGTATTACTGAACCATATTTCCATTGAAAACATTAGGGATTTGAGTTGGCTGCTTTGGAATTGGGAATTTGGGATGGGTTGGACCTTTTATAGGAAGGGGAAATTGAAAAAGGAGAGTAAAATGAAAGGTAAAAGAAATTGAGGAGGCATTTTCAAGATTTTCAAAACTTAGGAGTATAAAATTTTAAAACGAAAAAGCCAAGGACATCTGCCACCCCTCACTTGTTAATGGCTTCGTCCTAGGAGACAGTCACACATAAGAACCCGTCTGTGTTAGATTTGCCCAAAATTACTTTTGGAGCTAAAAATTGATTTGGAACCTGTTTAAAATCTCAAAATCATAAAGATTATGAATTTCAAAATTGATTTTGACCAAAGCTCGACCCTCTAACTTTTGCAATAATAAGAATGTTTAAAAACCTAACACAATTTTAACAAAACAGAAAATGCACATACCTTGAATAATGCTATTGTACCAACTATTGAGCTGCAAAGGCTGAGCAGTTCTCTTTCTCAATGCCTCTAGGAAGTTGAAGGTTTGATACCTTCTCTACCACATTTTCCATTGGTGATTCTGCTAGCAACACGAACAACCCACTTCTATTGTAGATAGAATCTTTGACGGCTAAAGGAGTCCTTGTACTGGGTGCAATTTCCTCAGTGAAGGGGAAAGAGAGTGGACTAGGCTTTGACGGTATTCTCAAAGAATCCTCTTTTTGCCCATGAAGGTACTCACAGGAGGATGAAAGTACTTGTGCACCGTGATTTTCAAAATTATTGATGCTGAGCTGGGAATGCAAGGGAGCTTTTTTCCCTTTAAGCTCTATCTTCACATCCCCACTGATATCGATGCATCCAACAAGTTTACTCAAACCCTCAACTTGGTCTTCCAAGTTAAATAAATTTTCCTTCTCATTTATGTGAAGTAAATGCAGATTATTTTCAAGCTGGTGTCGATCAGACTTTTCATAGTCTTTCTTACTTGGGTTTATATTTTCATGAGAGTGATCAGATCCATCTTTGTTGATTCCAATCTTGTTGGCTCTTAGGTGGACTTGCCCCTTGCTCTTTGTGCCCTTTATATTCTTCAAATATTCATGAGTTCCTTTGTGCTCTGCCTTTGAACTAAATCCCAGGCCAAGTTCTGAAGCATCATGCCTCCCAGCTCCCACTTCCCCGGGTTTCAAGCAATCTTCTTTGCTCATTTTAGGAAATATATCTTTTTGAACCTTTACAGCAGTGCTGAGGCAACTTTTTGTGGCCTCCATTAATGTTCTTGCTGAATGAAGCTTACCGTGCCTTGTTCTATTTGTAACCCTGTTGAGATTACTGATTCCAGATCCAATTTTAGGTAAAGTGCTTTGGACTCCAGAATGAAACTGCATACCACCATTTAGCATTGGCATCGTGGATTTTTCCTGAAATATAAAAAGTAAAAAATCCAGATTCAATGTGAAACTCAACAATATTTACTAATCACCATGCCCAAAATAAAGGAACTAAGGGAAGAAGTAATGACCGCATCAAAAAACCCAATTTTTGGTGATGGCACTCGAAGACCTGAAGGTCTAAAATTTCTTGAAAGATCAGTAGAAACAGGACCCATGCCCATGGAAGCTACCTTGACGCATTGGCTCAGTAATCTCGTTCCCTCACTTTCTTGTTCCATGTAGGACTGATTGTGTGCATAGCTCTCCAAATGGACCGAATCTGATGCTTGAGTGGCACCACTCTCAAACAAAACCTCTCTGCAAGTAGTATCTAGACTTGCCTTCATGTTATTAGATCTTTGGCTGTTGGTAGAAGAAGATGACAATGATGCCGAGGACCATCCATTCATGGAGCTAACAGGAGATTTGCAAGAAAGTGGCTGGGGCATAGAAGTAGAGCAAGTAGAACTTTGCAACTCGACTTTTTTTCTTGTTGAGCATCTAATAGGAGTTCTGAAGGTTGATCCAGAAGCAGCCAGACGATGATTCCCAGAATCAATTTTTCTTCTCAAAGAGATCGAGGATGATTTACTAGTGCTATCAGAAGAAGCACTGCCAGACCTACTGTACGAGGAAGAAACTGATTTGGGAGATGTTGAGAAAGGGATAGGACTGCTTGAATTCCCCAAACAAGGTTTCTTGGACACCATCGAATGTCGTCTTGTACCTGTCACATTAATTTCAATGTGAATTCCAGTCAAAAGCAAATGTAAGAAACTCTCAGTGTGAAATCAATCTAATTTCATGGTTATTATTCTCACCAAATGCAGCTTTTGCAGTCTTATTTTCCATTTTGGCATGATTTGCAACCACAGAGGCCTTTTTGGCTGGAGCTGCTGAAATTGAGTCAGCCTGACCTGATATCTTGGGCGGCTTAAAAGGCGTCGCAATAGATTTTCCACTTCGAGCAGCACCCTTTATTTAATCAGAAATTAAGTAATGTCAGTTGAATCATATCCTAGACTTTTGTTCCCATTTCACTATGTACCTATGCATCAAGCAGGACTGTTACAAGGGACAGCAGCCACAGCATGCTCCTTGATGACTTGCTGCAGCTAAAAGTCTAAAACATAACATTAACAGTTGGCTGTATCCCATTTTGATCTGTGCAGCCTTGATGATGCATAGGTGAGTAGTGAATGGGGTAGTTAAAGCAACAGTCATTTCATTCTACTTGACTTAATACATGCCTGTACAGCTTGTGAATGAACATAAACCTCCTTAGTAATTCTTTCCAATCCTTTTCTATTAAGGCTTTGCCTTCTAGAGGCTGGCATGGACTTCATCTGAAATTTCAAAATAAAAGGATTTCATTCTACAGGAAACAGAAAATAAGTAACAATTTGACTGCCAGACAAGAACTCACCATATTTCGAGAGGCAACTTCCAATTTCTTTGAGGCTGAAAGGAAGTACCAGCACTATTAAGCATAAGTTCACTAAGAATCCAAGAGCAAAGGCACAGAGAAACAAAGAAAGAAATAAAAAAAAGGGAAAAACAATTGTATTTACATTTCAGTATTTCAATGGTTAAAAAAAATATATAAAATTCTGCCTCTGTGTCTAACATACCATTTTACATGCAGGATACACACAGAAAGAAATGAGCCTAACCATTCAAAGAAATCTTTAGATTTCTTGCTTCAATTATTCTTGCAGGACTTACTTTTTATATATAAAACTCCTTGGCGGAGCCTGGCTGGCACTCATATTGTGATTTATGTACAAATGAGTTGGAAAATTGCCTCTTTTCATACACTCAAGGGGCACATAAAATAGCAGTGAACTTACAGTGGATATTTTTCATACCTGCTCCTTTTCCTTGTATGAATCTTGAACTTGCCACATTGGAAGCTTTCCTCGATTTTTGGATAGATGCTCTTATATCTTCAAACAGATCAATCTCAAGGCTATTCAAGGAGAAACCATCACTATCTACTGTAGAGTTTGACTCAACAGATCTCCAAACTTCTTCTTCGATCCCAGGTAGGAGATGTGTTTCAGCCTTCCTGAATCCTTTATTTATAATAAATAACTCCTCCGGATCCAAAACTCCTGAGCTTGTAGAAAATAAATTGAGGACTGTAAATTTGTGATTTAAAAGATATATGCAACAGTGTAATATAAAACCATACCTTCACTTGTGAAAAAGGCACTATCCCAAGCTAGACTTTTGCGCAAATTACACTTGCCCCTTCTACTTGGTCTACCTGGTTCCAAGGACTCAGATGGAAAAAATGACAGTTTGTGTTGCCCAAGAATGCCAGCTGCATTCTCCTCCTCCTGAGGATTTCCAATGTCAAGCAGCTCAAAGCGGTCCTGCTCATTTCTGGTCTCCAAATCCACTGTCAAATTGAGATTGAGCAAAAAATAATTTAGAAAGCAATATAAGAAGAAAGAGGCAGACGCCAAAAAAAAAAAAAAAAACGTATATGCAATCACATTCATTTCTAAAGTTTTGAAATGACTGAAGCTAAGCTCTGTTTGTCCCGATTTTATTGTCTACATTGTATACTCGGAGACACAAAACACAAATACAACTCAACATGCATGCTCAACATAAGAAATTCAGCCTATGCAGCAGATAATTAGTTTGCAGAGTTCTTCATATCATGAAGATATAATACTCCTAGCTAAATTTAATATAAGAATACAAAATGACAAAGTTCTGAAAAAGTTCATGCGTGACAGTCTTTGATCCATTGATGGCAACCCAGTTGCAGTAAAACCTCACATTATCTTATTTATCTCGAATGCCTTTTCAACTATCCATAGTTTTAAAATTCAGCAACCAGTCATGACTTGTACACCAAACTCGCATTCAAACAGGCACCTTGAATTGAATTGGGGTAAAATTGTGGTTGGAAAAACTTCTCTGATTTTAGAAATTTATTTCATTAGGTTTATAGATTGAAAAAAGTTGGTTGTTCTAATAGCTTACGTCATGCATCTGAATATTTGGACAAATAATTAAAAACTTTAGTTGAATTTTGGGCAAATAATTTAATAAAAATGAAATTTCATGTTGCCCAAACTGGACCATAAATTAGGCAATTCGGATAAGGTCAAACTGCGGAGCCAAATAAGATAAATCATCATATTAATTTGTGAACTAACTTTCTAACAGCTATCAGCAACGAAACACTCAAATTTAAAAAACGAATTCTTCAAACAGGAAGCACAAGAACCCTCAAAAAATAGGGACTATTATAGAGACAAGCAGTTCCCTCCATCCTCCCATTTAATATCAGCTAATTACTGCATATAAATCATAATTCAGAGAATTGATCATGACCGAATTACAAAATAATAATAGCCTTATAGCCTGTAGATTGCTATTCCGGCTTCAGTAATTAACAACTATTCAAAAGAATCAAGAAATGAATCGCGTAATTACATTAACACAGATGCTAATACATGAACATTTCCAATTCACATGATCTGCTATTAAATTACCATAAAGCCACCATTATTCAAAAACCAAAAGAAACACCCTAAGCCTCTTTTTGTTGCCGAGAAAAAAAACAAAAAACAAAAAAAAAAAACGGAAAAGAAAAGAAAAACTGAAATTTTGAATCTTAGATTTTTAATAATTAAAAACTGCTATTAATTAAGCCGAATTCAACTATGTGGCTTAGTTTCTGCAAGTTTTCTTGTTTCTTGGAAACCAAAACAACGTAAAACAAGGCAATATACTCAGAATTCTATTTTCTTATTTTTCCTTCGGTCTTCTCAGCCACCAAACGGAGGCAACGAATCAAATCAAAGAATAAATTCGACATATATATATAGAGAGAGAGAAAGAGGTCGAAACTAAAGAGAACCTGAAAGTCGAAGGTTCTCGAAAGCATTGGCAGAAGGAGAAACAATAAGAAAATCGTCGTCTGACGAAATATCTATCAGTCGAACCTCGCCTACTTCAAGACTCTTCCTCTTCTTACCATTATCACCTTCCATTTGCAGTGAATTTCAGAGACAATATATAAATATATAGATACAGAGAGAGTGAAAACGAAAAGAAAAACAGAGTTTACATATGTTTATGTATAGAGAGAGAAATATATAAAGAGAGATGAGAAAAGAACAATGAAAGCAGAGGGAAATTTTGAATTTTGAGAGCGTTAAATAAATGAATTAATAAAATTAATTGAGATTATAAAACGGAGTATCTTAATGGAGGGAGCGCGAAACGGCCGTTGGCAGCTACTCTTTCTTAGTTTCATTCACGCCTGCCGCGGGGCACGTTTTCTATATCACCGACCAATGAAACGATATCTTTACTCGTGCGAATGAAAGGAAAGATAGTGTTCACTTGCCACGTGTGAGGGGTGAGCGGAATAGGTAAATCTATGGTTGTGTTAATCACAAAGAACATTTAAATAAATAAATAAAATATTGCGCGGTAAATCTAGGATTTTGAGTCTGGAATTTTCAAATTATATTTAAAAAGCAAAATTTATTTTTGGTCATTTATATTTATTTTTTGGGCTAAGGCGAGATGAGAGATGCTCCAATAGTATAAGCTATTTTTAAAATGTCTTGGTATTATGTATAGGCATAATACCAAGTCATTGTATACTTATAAGTAAGTGAAGCCACCAAAGGAAAAGGACTACCCACGCGTGTTGTTGTTTTGAGTCTATAAGAATCTAAACTGAACGCATTCTATCAGCCTTGAAGATTTTGTCGTAGTGATCTAGATTTGTATCACCCTCCCCCCTGTCTTACCAATTATGTGGTTCAGTTGCCCCAATATTTAGGTTAGCTTATTCGATTACATATTGCTCTCTTCCTTTTTGCCCTTGTACTTGCATTGAGATTAATTATGGTTTAGTTGCAAATTCTCCCAACAAGATATCTTAATTGAGATTGTGGGTGTGTTATCTTCTCTCACATAATAAGATATACGCTATCATTTCTTGCCATGTTAACATGCAGGGCCAGCCCTTACCTTTTGCAAGGTAAGGCGGTGGCTTGAGGCCTCCATATTTGGAGGGTCCCAAATTTTTTTTTTAGCCCTTAGCCATATTAGTCCCTTAACCCAAAATTTGAGGCCTTTGGCCATATTTGGTTTACTGGCCAAATTTTTTTAGGTCCTTACCCTTTTTACCTATTTGCCTTCAGCAGACACCAGTTCTTTTTTTTTTTTTTTTTTTTTTGAACATATAGCAAACACCAGTTCAGCCTTTTCCACCGACTCCACGAGGACCACGACTCACAGTTCACTCTAACTCTCGTCTCTCAGCAGTTCTCACAACCAACTCCCATTTTTTTACTCTAATTTTCTCTCTCTACCCTACCCCACAGTTCACACAACATTAGCTTCTTCGTCTCTCTCTTTCTATTATACTAGTCCTCTGCAAAAATCTAAAATTTTATTTATTCAATTAGCACCAAGACACACTCCCACAATAGGTATTTATTTATTTTTTGCGTTTTTCTCAAATTCTCTCTTTTTTTCTCATTTTATTTTTATGATTATATTTATGACTTTATCCATGATATGTATGAATGGTAAAAAATTTATTATTGTTACCAATTTATTGAGAGTTTGAGATTTATGATTTAGGGTTTTTATTTTTGGGTTCTAAGATTGCTACGGTAGAATGAATTTATTATTGTTATCAATTCATTGTGAGATTGGAATTTATTTGCATAAAAAATTGCAAGAATAGCAATATTAAAATGATTGCTGCTGATGCTTTTCTTGCTAAAAATGATGATTTTTTTAAGGTAATTAGGAAAAACAAATATTCAATATTTTTATATGTTTATATTTTTCTTGGGATTTAAATGTTTTTGTCTCTTGGAGTGGAGAAAAAGATTAAGTCAAAGATATTATTTTTCGTAACTGATGAAAATAGTGACATCGGTCGGATATGTTATGTTATTTAACCCTTTTTTTATTGCTGCATTTTCTATTAGTTTATGATTTTAGTAACAATATATGTTTCCAATTTTTTTGTGGTTACTAGCAAAGTTAATAAATAAAAAATTGTAGGTAATATAACATTTTACATGCAAATATTTTTTTATGTCAATATATAGGAGGGCCCCATTTTAGGAGCTCGGTTGGGGCCTCCCAAATCCCAGGGCCGGCCCTGTTAACATGCTAAGTTGATACAAATAGTTGATGTAAATAATATTATTCTATCTTTAGTATTTACACAAGGTGGAATAATCTGGTAAGGGATCTCTAATTTGAACTAAGTCAACTAAGGCCTTAAGACCTTTGGATCATCTCATGGATGGAGGAGAATTAAGGCATACAACCCTTTCCTAGGAATCATAATTAGTAGCAATATATGCAACAACAAAGGCAAGGGCGAAAAGGAAGAGCTCAATATGTAATTGAACAAACTAAGTGAGAATCACTAAATCTAAAACAAAGCACAAAAAAAAAAAAAGCACATAATTTTATTTATCTTTATCTAATAATAATAACTTAAAATCAATGAAGCCAAAACAGAAATTAAATTGAATTTTTTTCTAAAGGCAAAGGGGAAGGTGGCCAATCTGGCTGGAAGTAAGGGAACAGATGGTACACCCACAAAGGAAAGACATTGCCATAAAATTGAAATGATCCTAATATTCGTGCACTCTCTGCATCATACCAAAATATGTTACCACTCATTCTAAAAAACACAACGTTCGAATTCTGAGGATTAAATGCTATGAGAATCGGATGTCGTTCAGCCGAAAAATCTCTCTCCCAGGGAGTGGGAAACATAAATATCCTTAGTGTTAGATAAATATTAACGCTATACTTTGGGATCCATTCAAAAATTGGAACAATTGAAGAGTAATTGTAACATTGAAGCTTCTTCGCGAGGGTGAATATTTTAAATCCCGGATAATTGACCAAGCCAAACTGAAGCAACCCACCAGATGACTCTCCAAGAATTATTGGGCCAGTAGCATGAGGCAACTTGATAAGACATAATTGATCCTTAGAAGTGTTAAGGTCATGGGCTACTAACATATCCTCACTTGCTTGCCAATAGAAGACACCTCTTATAGCACTGCATGGCTGTTGAGGGATTATACAGAAAGAAGCAGCAGGGGCTGTAAGTATTGATTCTTTCCACACCCCAGTATCAGAAGAGTATGCCTCAGTCGGCAAAATGTTGTTCAATATCTTACCGTGCGGCCCAATATTGGCTCGAACCACCTCATAAACTCGCTGTAGACGATGAATGGAGCAATTATTAGTCTTGTACAACAATTCTTGATAAGAAAATCCAACAATGTAGTCGTGGGATGATAGCCGAAGTTCTTCAGTCTTTTATTGGGTCGAGGAAGAGAGAACCATTGATTGGTTACTGGATTGCACACATAATAATCAGTTGTGGGATGATAGCCGCATCGAATTAGGCCATTGGAAGAAGCAATATAGTCCATGAAATAATGAAATTTCGAGGGCAAGCCTTGTGGGCATGTAGGTATAAAGGATGTCCTCTGAAAAAAGCCTAACAGTGGCAGAGGAGATGGAGATGATGATGATGCTTCTTTTCTTAGTCTTATTTTGGTATTTTTCGATGAAAGAAGGATCAGAGAGCATTCGGTTCCATTTCTTCGAGACAGATTTGAATCTGAAAACAGATTTTATGGGGACTCGAAGAACGATCTCGATCAGAATGTAATCATATAATGATCACCCATCCTCCTCCTCCTTGCAGGGAGAGAAGATTTAGAAAAACTGAATCTCATTAGTAATTGGGCATTAGAAATACAAGAAAAAGGAAACATATAAATAACGAAATAAAAATAAATTGAATTCTTTTATATTTCCCTAACCATGATATTCTCTCATTCTCCTTCCTTGATATGCTGACTCATTTCCATATCCTCTTGATCCCTTCATTGATTAACTTATCCCCAGATTTATTTCTCTATAGAATAAGGGGTAGAGCTAGGAACAATGCCACAACCAGCACAGAAGAAAGCTAAAAGACTTAGTAATATCCTATTAGAGTTCAGGTCCTAACTGGCTTGGTCATTGTATTTTAGAGGGGATATAGGTCTTCTCTAACTGGCTTATCTTGTGCCAACTCTTCTTAAATTTGTCACCTATTTAGGGCAATGGCACGTATTTCACTTTTCGAGGAAAAGTTATCGCACATGGAAGTGATCAATAGCCATTTTGTTAGTATTGGGGAGTTTGGGATAGTGTATTCTCCCAACTCTTCTTAAGCTCTGTTTGTCCCCATTTTATTGCCTATATTGTAGGGTCACAGACCCAGAACACAAATACAACTCAACGTACACTCATCAACATAAGAAATTCAGTCTATGCAGCAGACAATCAATTCGCAGAGTTGATCATATCATGAAAATATAAAAGCTATATGTAATATAAGAGTTATTCAATCCTTGCTATATATTTAAATGAATTCACAACTTGAATATTACAATCAACAGATAATGGTATCTGAATTCTTAACTCTGCTTTGATCATTTGTCCAATCCATTGTTTACTAGAAACAAACAGGTGGATTAACAGGCTTTAATCTATTGATGACAACCCAGTTGCAGTAAAACCTCACATTATCCCCAAGGCCTTTTATTGGAAGGAATTCTAAATCAAGTAGCAGCTATCCATAGTTTTAAAATTCGGCAACTTGTCATGACTTTGTACACCAAACTCGCATTCAAACAGGCACCTTGAATTGAATTGGGGTAAAATTTTGGTTAGAAAAACTTGGCTCTGATTCCAGAAATTTATTCCATTAGGTTTATAGATTGAAAAAAGTTGCTTGTTCTAATAGTTTCCATCAAGGCATCTGAATATTCGGACACACAGTTGAAATTTGGCCAAATAATTTAATAAAAATGAAAATTTGATGTTGCCCAAACTTCGTACAGGCTCAAACTGCAGACCCAAAGAAGAAAAATCACCATATCAGTTTGTGAAATAACATGTTTCTAACAGCTATCAGCAACAAAACATGCACATTTACAAAACGAATTCTTCAAACAGGAAGCACAAGAACCCTCTAACAATAGAGACTATTATAGAGAGAGACAAGCAGTTCTCTCTATCCTCCCATTTAACAGGGATCTATAATCGAATGGTGTTTGATGAAAGGGGTGATCAACAACAAATCCAAATCCATTAGCAAATAGTAAAGGAAATTTGAGCAGTGATTCATCCTTTGAATTGGAATATTGTGTATGTTAGAATAGGTGATGGCATCTTTTGGTTTGATGTTGAGAGTGAAATTGAATTAGTTCCATATCATGGTTGTGTCTACTGGTTTAAAAAATTGTTCCCTTATTTCCTGCCAAATTGGCCACCCTCCCCTCTGTGTTAGGAAAAATTTTCTGTTTTGGCTAGCCCTTTGATTGTAAGTTTTATATATTGTTATGCCCCAATACTTAGGTTAGCTCGTTTGTTCGATTAAGTATCAGTTAGTCTTTCTGCCTTCTTGTTGCATTTAGATTAATTATGGTTTTATATATGCAGTTTCTCTCTCTCTCAGACTCTGCTTTATATATTCTACAGTAATTGATAAAAGCTACCATACCAAATTCCACTTCAGTCATTACCAAAATGATGTGCTACATTTATAAACATGTATTAAAATATGGAAATGGAATTTTAATTGATTGGTGATACGAAAAAATTGATTTTGATTGGTTGAATTATAACCATTCAATTAAAAAACAGTCCCAAAAGTCATTCCCTTGGTTTTGATTGAATACAAATGGCAAAAATGATCAAACCAAACTAATTTCAACTTTTGGCCATCTTCATTTTTCATGATGCCAATCGATTAGAATTTACAAGTTTCTTTTTTTGGTTACATTGGAGGGGATTCGACCCCTTAACGTAGCCTAATTCTAGCCCTTTTCCCCTTATACCCTCACCACTAGACTAGTCCCAATTGCTTTAGAATTTACAAGTTTCAGTATTACTACTGAAAATATACTTGACAGGGGAGAGTTGCAATCGATTCCCTCCCCTCCCCTCAACCCTCCCCTCTGTTTTAAGGAAAATTATCCGTTTAAGCAGGTAACAACCACAATTAGTGGCAATGTATGCAACAAGGGCAAATAGGAAGAGCTCAATATGTAATTGAACAAACTAAATGGTGAGAATAATTACATCTAAAGCAAAAGCACTTTTTTTTTTTGGTCGAAAAGACAACAAACTTTATTCAAAGATATCTACCAGAATACAAATTAAGATCATCAAGCCATAATAAGGATTTCAACCAATCTGGAGGTTCCTCGAACCAAACTAAACAATCATTGCTAGAAAGAGCAAAAACAAATAAGGCACTGTTTGAATTTGTTTTTTTATAAGTACTTATTTGCTTTTTTAAAAATTTGCTATATATAATTTCTTAGAAAAATTTTAAAAAAGCAAATAAGTACTTATAAAAACAAATCCAAACAGTGCCTAAATTAATCAATGAGCAAAATCAGAAAGTTGAATTTTTCTCACAAAGGGAAAGGGGAAGGTGGCCAATCTGGCTGGAAGTAAGGGAACAAATTGTACAGCCACAAAGAAAAGACAATGCCACCATATGAAACTGATAGTAATATTTTTGCACTCTCTGCATCGTACCAAATGATGTTACCACCCATTCTAAAATACACAATATTCGAATTCTGAGGATGAAATGCTATGAGAATCTGACGTCGTTCATCCCAAAAATCTCCTTCCAAGGAAAAATCTCCCCTCCGGAGAATGGGAAACCAAATCCCTAGTGTTTGATAAATATCAACACTATACTTAGGGGTCCATTCAAAAATCGGCACAATTGAAGAGTAATTGTAACATTGAATCTTCTTTGCGAGGACGAATATTTTAAATCCTGTAGAAGTGACCAAGCCACACTGGAGAAACCCATCAGACGACGACTCCCCAAGAATTATGGAGTCATTAGTATGAGGCAACTTGATGAGACATAATTGATCCTTAGAAGTGTTATTGTCATAAGCTACTAACAAATCCTCACTTGCTCTCCAATAAAAGACACCTCTTATAGCACTACATGGCAGCCGAGGGATTATAGAGAAAGCAGCAGCAGGGGCTGTAAGTGTCGATTCTTTCCATACCCCAGTATCAGAAGAATATGTCTCAATTGGCAAAATGTTGCTCATGGTCTTACCATACGGTCCAATATTGGCTCGAACCACCTTGAAAACTCGTCGTAGACGATGAATTTGATAAGAAAATCCGACGATAAAATTGACATTTTTCAGTCTTTTAATGGGTCGAGGAAGAGAGAAGCAATTAGTGGTTACTGGATTGCAGACATGATAATTAGCCGCGAGATGATGGCCGCATAGAATTAGGCCATTGGAAGAAGCAATATAGAAACCGAGCTTGTCCATGAAAGAAATATGAGATTTCAAGCGCATACCTTGTGGGCATGTAGAAGAAGATAAGAAGGATGTTCTTGGAGCTGCTTGTAGCTCAAATTGCCTGTAAAAAGAGACGTGAAAGAAGCCTAAAAGTGGAAGAGAAGATGGGGATCTTAATCTGTTTTCGTATTCATGGATGAAAATTGGATCAGAGAGCATGGAATTCCAAGTCTTGGAGACGGATTTGAATTTGAAAACAGATTTTATGGGGACTCGAAGAATTATCTGGATCAGAATGTCATTACTTAACTGCTGATGATCACCCATTCTCCTCTTTCTCCAAGCTCGTCATGTGCAGGCAGGGAGAGAGAAGCATTCTGAAAGACTTTATAATATTCTTTTAGAGTTTGAGTCCTTACTGGACTGTATAGTGTATACTCTAATTACTCGGACATTGTACTTTAGTGGGAATATAGGTCTTATCTTGTTAAATTTGTCACATATTAGGGTCTATCAAGGGAATATCTTGTTAGCCCACAATTTGTGGAAAGGATGATGGTAGAGGAAATTAAGGCACTGTTTGGATTTGTTTTTTATAAGTACTTATTTGCTTTTTTAATTTTATTTTTAAGAAATTACATATTGCAAATTTAAAAAAAAAAACAAAAAAAAACAAATAAGTACTTATAAAAAACAAATCCCTTTTAAAAAAAGCAAAAAATGTAAATAAGTACTTATAAAAACAAATCCAAACGGTGCCCAATTACACAAATTTCTAAGGCCATGGATCCTCTCCTTGGCCATCCTTGACTAGCAATCTTAAGCCCCTGTATCACCCAATTCATAATCCAATGGCTCAAAAATGAGAAGCAAGTTATGAAATGTAAAAAGACATTGTGGGGGCCTAAAAGGACATTGATTGGAGTTGAATTTTTTGATAAACCCGTTAGAACCTGCTGGTGGCCTTTTGGCTTTTTCAAATTAGCCAAAAAAAAAAAAAAAAACCAAATAAAAAAACCAACTTCAATGGTGGTATATTTTTGTGTATCAACTAATTTAATATTTTCTATGTATCAACCAATTCAATGAAATTAATAGTGTATTATCTAATTCAATATATTTTTTTTAACAACAATAGAGAAACAAGCAACACTAAAGAACCAAAAAAAAAAAAGCTAAGGAAGAGGTCCAGGAAGGCAGAATAAACACTTGTCTAGATAAAACATCCTATATATGGGCTTGTTGGACCTCTAATCTAGGCACTTTCACAAACTTACAAATTTGCACAAACATACTGAGATGCAAAATATCAAAAAGCAAATGATACACATCTTGATATTTTGCAGCTCTTGAATTTGGAGTGTGCAACTCAGTATGTGTATCATTTTGGGCCCAACAATGTCTTTTTGCATTTCAAAACATGCTTCTCATTTTTGAGCCATTAGATCATGAATTAGGTGATGTGGCAACTTGAGATTGCTAGCCAAGGAGAGAGGCTGCCAAGGAGAGGATCCATGCCCATCCCTAATAAGATGCTCTAAGCCTCTAAGGCTTCTTTTCTTTTTGTAAGAATATAATAGCTTGCCACTGCACTATGCCACTAGCATCAACACACTTTGTTGTTGCTGCCCCCACTTAAATTAAATACCTAGCTCCACCACTGATTATATTCTTCCCATATTTATGGAGTACAGATTATACCCTTTACATATTAAGTTAAAATTTTGAGTTATGTGATGTTTCTTATTTATTTATTTATTTATTT
>JAESVK010000377.1:1329067-1343677 GCA_017140935.1 Hamamelis virginiana | reverse complement strand
AAAATTTTGAGTTATGTGATGTTTCTTATTTATTTATTTATTTATTTATTTATTTATTTTTGGAACTGTAGATAGGGATACCCTAGGGGTTCCTCAACATAAGTGTTTCATACAACAAGATTCACGAGTCTTTTTAACATAACAAATATAAAAATTAAAAATTAAAAATTTTAGGAATCTCATGGTGTAAAATTGAACCTCATAATATAAAATTTTAAAACTTAAAGAACTTTTGGACAATTTTTCCCGGGTAAAAAAAACATTTATCTCACATTGTTGGACGACATGTACGAAAAGATTGATTTGATTGGGTAAGTTTTGATCATTTAATTTGGAAAGAGTGCCAAAAGTCATCTCATATAGATTTTTGTTGGATACAGATGGCACACATGATTAAACCCTATTTGAAGCATGTGGTTTGGTTGTAACGTATGTGACCATTATTTCAAGGTATGTTATCCAACAATATAACTCAGTAGGCATTTTTCTATGTAAATAATTCAAATTTGATCATGTCATACTTCTATATCATTCTCATCATATACCATATGGAAGAACTTCTAGGAAATATCCATAATAGCTTCTCCTGGATGCACTTTTCAATGATTGACTTCTATCCAAGAGGCCCATTTGGAGCCCTTCCAAATGGGGGGCCAAATACTACCTTAATTGATAATTTGCACGAAAATATCAATATGATTGGATAAATTTTAACCATTCAATTTAAATACAGTCTCAAAAAAGCCATTCCCTTGATTTTAATTGAATACAAATGGCAAAAATGATCAAACCAAACTAACTTTAACTTTTGGTCATCTTCATTTTTCATGCTGCAAATCATACTAGAATTTATAAGTTTCAGTAGTACTACTGATAATTACATTTCATAGCAAAGCCACAAGAAGTATGTTTGTAACAGAACTTTTTATTGTTGGAATTACCACCTAAAACTTATGCTCCTTTCAGTAACAAAGAGAACAAAAGGAAAAGAAGTAAAATTGAAAAATCTAACCACCACCATTCCAACCCCAAATACAGTACAGTAGTAAACTTTCATTCATTTTCCTCAGCTTTCCCAACAGCCAAATGGAAAATCACATAACTCAAGATTTTAACTAAAAACATATGATTATAGAGGACAAACAAAGCAGCAAACCATGAACACATAAAAAAAAAATTATTTTTTCTCTAGCTTGAATTTTCAATACAAAGCAGTGAACCATGAATGCGCATAAAAGATATCTACTCTAGCTTGAATTTTCAGTACTTGTACCATGGTGGAGACAAGTTCTCTAACAAAAGAATAAAATGAAGGGCATTAAAATGTACCGACCCCTAGGACTGATAAACATCAGGAAGCTGAAGACCCACACTTGCAGCAGATTTCCCTAGTGTTCTTTTCATTTCTTCTGATCTATCCACAGCAATGTTGTAAGAGAACAGTAAGTCCTGCCCAATCATTAGCAATGCAATATCAGAGTTAAGATGGCAATCAACAGAATTTATGGTAAAGCTACTTTTTGAGTTTACGCCATTTCTGAAACTAGCCATCTGCTTTTAATAGCCTTCCAATGGTTTTTTGATCAACACTAAAGGTACAAATCAATCCTCTTGAATGGTACCATATAATAAAGTTCGACCCATCACCATAATTGACAATAATATCAATTTTACATATTCATGAAATGCCATGGTTTCAAATTTTACTCTCATTCGTGAAGATGGCAGTCAATTTCCTGAACAGCCCCATTCACACTAATAGATTTTGTGCACAAAATTATATACAAAACACAATGACCCAAATCAATTTCCATAAGATATCAAACTAGCCCTTAAAATTTGATTCAATTATAAAGCATTCATTTCAGTGTCCAACAGGTTCAAGACAAATAATTAATAATCTAGGTTCAGATTTGCGCAAACCATGCGATGAGCCAGTATCTGATTAGAACATTGTATTGCAAAATAAATAACACAATCCCATTGGAATTGCACAATCTCTCTCTCTCTCTCTCTCTACACTGACACACACACACACACAGAGTTAAGAGTGATGAAAGAGAGCAGTACCTGGTGATGATGCACACTATTAAGTAGAAAAGTGTAATCACGGGCAACTTTAATTTTCTGTTGAATGGATGAGATTTCTGATTCTGAAACTTGGCAGTTCTTACGGAACTCTTGTGTTATAAACTCTCTAAAATGCTTCTTGTATTCTTCCTTGCCAATGTGGTTCTTCACTGCTTTGAGAAGGTGACGATACACCTTAACAACTTGCAAAGCTTCAGAACCCATTGCCCAAGTTCGTCCTTTTCTTAAGTTTTCAATATCTCTCTCTCACTTCCCTTTCTGCATATATCAGTATCATATTTCAGTGATGCAAAAACAGATTACAGTTCAAAACTCACGAGTTAAATACATTTCCAAAATTCAGTATTTAGAATTCACGAGTCCAGACTCAGGACTCAGAACTCACTGGTTCACTTCGTCAGAAACTTGGAATTGTGTCCTGAGAGTTGAAAACGGGAAAACTAAACTGAGATGGGAAGATCAATGATGCTGATGCTGTGATGCCCACGAAAACAAAACAAAAAATATTCAACTTTCTAGGAAAAGAAACCCACTTACAGTGTTGCTTTTGCTCCGAGCCTTTGAAATTGAGAGTTTGAGAGAATTGAGAGAGGAAGATGAATGGAGAACCACACGGTCAAGAGACAGAGAACGAAAGAGGAGGAGTGACGCAGATTGCCCTAATAAACGCCTGATTTGGGATTTTTCATTCATTTTACTCTTTTAGCCTTCTAGGCTTTAAGGTTCTGTAGGGTCTTACGGGGGCATTTGGTAATGTCGTTCAATTTTCTCCGGTTCTTTTGAACCGTGACCGGTTCGAACGTTTTTCGCTAAAACGTTTATTCGTCGTCTCGCAGAATTCGATCGCTAATCCCGTTATTGCAAGATAGTAAAAATTTCTTCTTTCATATAATCTACAGTTTTGTCATCGAACCTGAATCAGATCTCCAACGTCAAAGTCGATGTCGCGAGAGAGACCTAGAAGAGGAACACTACCTCCGGCTCAGGAGGTACGATATAAAAAATTACTCTGTTTGGTAGCTGATAAACGGAGGAAAGTAAAGATCTTTTTTTTTTTTTTTTTTTTGAATTTCATTATGTTTTAGTTTCTGAAACATTGATATTCATAACTCGAGGAAGCCATATAGTTGTATAAAAGATCAGCTGTATGGAGGCTTTTTGTTTTGTAGGATCCCAATTACTTAATTTTCTATGATTCGCAATTTTGTTTCTTTTCTTTGTCTAACGTTTTCTCAGCAAGCAAACGGAGCATTTAGCTTGAATTTTATTTCTTCTTTTTTTTAATGAAATTTTCGTAACTCGGTAATAAGATGTTTTTTCGTTCAGAATTTCAACAGGTTGAATCTGATTATTGGTTTGCATGACGTAGATTTGCGGTTTATAAACCATTTCCATCTGTTTGATTGCTGAGAAAATGGATGAAAATAGAGGAACACAAAATAATGACTTTATCTTTTCTTAATATTTTTTATTTAAAGAGGGGCTGAAAACATTACATCCACTAGGCCGAATATATAATGAAAAATTTGAGGATTATAAAATTTTCATCTCTTGTTTCCTGCATTTTCTAAGCTGCAAAACGAAGCTTAAGTTTAATATGAAGATATTGGAGCTGGACGGGAAATGTCAATATTTTGATGTACATTATACTGTATTTTTAATTATCTAGTTTGAAAAATTTTACACAGTGGAAGACTTTTGATATATATCAATTGGTCGGCCATAATGGCTTTCCTTTACATAGGAAAGAAAATTTTTATCTGCACTAAGCTGTTTTTTTTTTTAAGTGCAGAATATTGAGAAATTAGAGAAAGTTGTAAATGAGGGTAATTTCTATGGAGCTCAACAAATGTACAAGTCCATAAGTGCAAGGTATAAGGATCATCTTTCTTAAATATTTGTATTTGTTGTGTGCATGCAACCCGTGTGTTTCCATGTCAAGTCGAATTTTGTATTTTGTAAAGCATATATTGGTTGGTGTTGAACTATTCTGTGCTGTTTTGATTAATTAACAATCACTTTTAAGTTCTTAGACGGTATCAAATCTCTTTTCCTTTCCATTTTCAGTTTTCTTTATATTTTCCCCTTTTGTTGCAATATCATTCACTAATTATTCTACAGAAATCCAATCTGTTTTGTTCCTATTTGGTTAATACCTTCTTGATATGTACCTTTCGGACATCTTGCATGTGCTCACATTTGTGAAGTGGCCATCAATACCATTATAAATTTCAGGAACTGATTCGAACTGGGAGACACAGATACTACAGAACTTTTTTATTATTATTATTATTTTCTTTTTCTGTTGTCTTCTCTGTTGGTCATTTTTTGTTATGATCTTATAAATGAACTTATTAATTTCCAAATTAAGGTATGTGTGCTGACATGCATGCTTCATCACAGATACATAGCTGCTGAGAGGTTTTCTGAAGCCTTGGATATCCTTCAGTCAGGTGCTTGCATCCAATTGGAACATGAACAGGTTATATTCTTTTTTCCTACTTCAATCTTAATGTGTTCTTTCTACGAAGCTGTTGTTGAACTTTCTAGAAACTATTCTTAACCTTGTGTAGAAAAGATGCATCAACTTCAGATTTGTGAACTTTAATCATGCTGAAGCAGGGATTTAAAATTTGGCTTGTTAATGGAATTAAATGAGGATGGATATGGTGTTTAAATGTACTTTGCTGTATTTTAGATGTAAATTTTATGTAATTTAGGCGTTGTGATGCAAATAAATGGGGCTTGGGCTAGGAATATGTTAACTTTGAGTGTGCCTGGCTTGAAGCGCAAACAATTGAAATATAGGCCTATAGTGGGCCCAATTGGCACCCTTATTTAGATTTTTATACTTGTCATTGCTCATGTGTTTTGTTTTAGGTTAATGTATCTATTGGCAGAAAGCTGAAGCTTTACAAATTGTTTATTAAAAGATGTTACATGAGATTCTTATAGCATTTTCCGTTTCCTTTAAGAAACCATTCCATTGATGTCCTGTATACAAAACATTTGCAGGTTACTTGTGGGGCTGAGCTTGCTGCATTGTTTGTGGAGACACTTGTTAAAGGAAAGTTTCCTTATGATGATGAAACTCTTGGTCAGTCCTCTATTGTTATTTTTTATGCTTATTAAATGACCTCACCGTTTGAACTGTCTGCAAGTCCTGTCCTTCATTTAAATGAAACCTTTCATCCATCCCTGACCCATGAAGCTGAACTTTCAATTCTTTGTATTGAGGGTTAATATATATGCCGATATCCATCACTGACCTCACCCAAGGCATAGGAAACAAAAGTGGAGAATGCAACCTCAAAATAATATGGGATACATGATCTGGGTAATTGTTTGGAAATGATTAAAAAAATTCTAATAAATAACTATGTCAAGACACATGGAAAGTAATGAACATGGTAAAGTGTGAGAAATTACTTGTTTATTATGGAAATATGTGTGATAAAGTATTTCAAAAACGCATAGGAAGTATATCCGCTTCGCAAGCAGGTTTCCCTAAAATTTTTAGAAAGGTTTCCCATAAGTTTCTCTAGCAAGAAATGTAGGAAGCAAAATTTTCTACGGGAAAGAGAGTTTTTGGTGACTTTGGTTTTTTTGAGTAGTGTGCTATGCAGGGAATTTTTCTGTTTGAATGAACTCTGGAATTGTCTCGCATGTTCCTCTTGACCATTTTTGGATTATTGATCTACCCATTTTTTCCATTGTTTCGTCTTTCTTCGTGGTTATGACAAAATATTTATGTTAGACCGTGTCAGGACAATCTACAAGAAGTTTCCTAAAATTTCTTTGCCAGAACAGTTGGGTGACGATGATGATGTGCAACAACTTTCTGAAGCACTTGGGGCAGCAAAGATACGTGTTGAGGGCTGCTCATCATTTTTGAAAGCTGCTATTAAGTGAGACATTCTTTCCTTCTTGTTATCTTGGTTGAAAAAGTGCTTCATGGTTACATATGCATACATATTTTTATCGCTACTACACCTGTATTTTTGTGCAAGTTGCAATATAAACTGCATTGGAGGATTTGGAGGAATATTCCTAGGATGTACCTGAAACCAATTGCTATTATAGCAGGCTGGTTGTTGGGTTTGATCCCTGGGAACCCTTTAGGGAGTGACAGCTTGCTTGATCATATTAATTTGGAGCAATTTTAGAATGGAGGAAATTGCATGAGATTATGATGTAGATGGAAGATATTGGCGGCTTCAACTGTAACCCCAGCTCTATTTATTGGTTTGAGTAGGAGCTCGTGCTTCTTTCGAGGCTTCCCAACATATAAAGGGGGCTTGAATTGTTGTTTAAAAAGAATGAGATATAATAAAGCATTAACTCCACTTTTGTTGGTATCCGTTGGGACGCATGTGTCTTTCTATCTCTTTTAATTATACATAGTTAGTGCCTTGATAATTATGCCTTCCTTGTATTGATTCCAACTTTGTCATTTGCACTGCACACCTCTTAACTGCTTTTAGTTCTTTGTTCCTCAGGTGGTCTGCAGAATTTGGAGCTCATAAGAGTGGATCTCCAGAACTTCATAATATGCTAGCTGAGTACATATATTCTGAATCTCCTGAGGTGGTAGGTTCGATAACCGAAATTTTGGCCTCCCAGTATTTGTTATAGCCTTATAGGTTATGAGTTGTGACCTATAAGCTTTACAGTTAATTACCAGCTTTTCCCTTATTTAGCTTCATGATTTTTTTTTTCCTTGGTCCCAATTTAAATAGTGAAGAAAAAAGGAAAATTGTTATATTAACAAATTTTTAGGGCACGATCATATTCAAATAAATAGTCCACTAAAATGGTGCCGAGGGTGCATTAGGACTTCTTATGGAAGTTGAACAATTTTATTGTATTTTACACTTTGAAGCAAGGATATGGATACGATATAATATGGATATTCCAATATGAAAATTCTTGAAAAAGTAGTCTACAATACAATGGAGATATGTTGATAACTAAGAAGTACTAAATTTTGGACCACATTTTTTAAACCATATGACTTGGCAGTATGATAAAACCTCTGTTTCTTAAATAGATAGTGTATCCTAGGCAGCCTTGGTTTTGGCACATTATATTAATTTTTAGCCTATCAATAACTAAACATGCTACCGCGTCATATGGTTTAAAAAATTTGGTCTAAAATTTGGTCCCTGTAGCATTACTCAATAACTAAATACATTTATATGCACTAACACATCGATGACAAACATTAAAAATTTAGTATATAAAATTAGTTAAAATGAAAGAATAAATAACCGTAAAATACATCCATAGTCCACAAAATGACGTCGAAAGAGGAAACTTGATAAAAATATAAAGAGAGAGAGAGATCTAAAAGCTTCTCGCCTTCTTGATTTAACTCTAGAATAAGTTAAAAGAGGGATAGGAAATGGCCAAACTAGAAGAGAGAGTGCAGAGTGGAAGAGATGAAAAAACAGAACCCTAGGATATATATATATATATATATATAGAGAGAGAGAGAGAGAGAGAGCTCCAGAAACAAGGCTTGGGCCCCCTTTAAACTCTTATTTTATGTTAGCAGATTGACTCCTTTATTCTTTAAAATTACAATTTTAAATCCATTTTCTCCGGAAAAATAAAAAAATTACAGCTCAACCCCCTGATCTATCCCCGACATGTCCCCAAAGTATCTCAACATAAAATTTATGAATTTTAATGTTGGCTCTCATTGTTAAAGGCACAATAACATTAATAAACTGCTGCTTTGCAGGACATGACTAGAGTATCTTTTCATTTTGTTAGAGGAAACCACCCAAAGACGTTCGCATCTACATTAGTAAATTTTATGGGC
Organism: Hamamelis virginiana; assembly: GCA_017140935.1. Classification (NCBI taxonomy): domain Eukaryota; kingdom Viridiplantae; phylum Streptophyta; class Magnoliopsida; order Saxifragales; family Hamamelidaceae; genus Hamamelis; species Hamamelis virginiana. The sequence goes on along the minus strand of JAESVK010000377.1, from coordinate 1,335,759 downwards.
AAGGTTAGCCTTCTTCTGCTCCAGATCTTTCTTTTTCTTGAATTCAACCATGAAGATGCTATGAGGTGCACAAAATTATATCACACAATATTCTGTGTAAACATAGTCAACATCCATGTAATGTTAATCAGTTTTATTGATATAAGATAAGATTCTACATTACATTTATATAATGTTTTTCATAATGTGCGTTTTGTAAAATCTTTGATGATCTTCTTCAGATTTTTGAGTTGTTTGTTCATTGGTATACTGCAGGACAACAAATTCTGATATCTAAAGCTATTATAATTATCTTGCTCTAGAATTTATTATATTTTTGGATACATTCTGCTATGCTCAACAAGACATTTTTAATTATTCAAAAATTTATGCATGGTATAATCTATCTTTAAATCTTTAAATTCTGAAATACACTCATAAATAGGCACAACTTCTGCTTCCATAAACGGATTATTGCAACAATTCTATGAAACAATTGGATTGTTGTGACAAGTGGCATCTATGCCAGTCTAACTTTCATGGTTTTTTTTTATTGGATAGTTGTAGCATGGGTTCAACTGATATATTTTTCAATTATGCAGTGTTATCTAGGTGAAGATGATATAGCCATTGCACGGGCAATTTTAATGTAAGTACATCTGAAAACTAGATACTTGCGTCTATTTTACTATTATCCTATCATTGAAAACCTGATCCAGATCATAGAATCTCAGCAACATCCAATTTGAAACTCTCTTGTAGGTGTAATCCTATTTAACTCCTACCTGGACCTTTAGGAACTTTGGAATTGGGAGTTGACTCCTACAATTATGATGTGCACAATTTTATTTTTATTTCTTTAGCTCAATAAACAGAGGTCAATTTCCCTCTGCAAAAAATTTAAGTTCATTGTATATAACCTATTAGCTTTTGGAGCTATTATTACCATCTGACCTGGCTGTCCTTTTAGAAAAACTAAGAGACAGTGATTTCTTTTACACTAAAAAATGGGGATTTCTTTTTTCATGCTTTTCTTCAGTTAGTCTCAGCAATATGTGGTTTACCCTTTAAATTCTAGGCTTAATAACAAGAATTGGTCCGTGCCCATCAAAAATAGAAAACCTGACCACTTCTATTTAGCTTACCTTCTCTAGAGAAACAGTTGTTGGTTCCAAAATAGGGATTTCTGTCTTCTTTCTTTTCTTCACTTGGTGTTAGTAATATTCAGCAAAATTAAAAAATTTGTGGATTTTTGAAGAACATTTGAAGGCGTTTAGAACAGAGTTGGTGGAGGCTTGTTTGTTAAAAGGAAAGAATTTTGAAGATTGATGTTGCTTACTTTCCAAAGAATGGAGCAATTCATGTCCGTTTTACAAATAGGGGTCCTTTTCCTTTTTCACAAAAATATTATGTATTACTCTTTGTCTTCAAAAATATCTATTGGATTTATTTTACACTTGAATGCATTTTGCAAACCTTTTGTGAGTTTTAGTGGTCGTTTTTTATGTTTTGTAACATGGTTTTTTATTCCATTCTTTGTTCTTCTTATTTCCCTAGCATCTTTGCTTAAATTTAAAGTGCTCTGATGAATTGTCCTCGACTTTTGTCGTCTTCTATTTTTAATCTAATTTTTGTGATTTTTAACTTGGACAATAGTATTTTGCATTATATACGGATTGCCCCTTAAGTTTGTAATTTAGTAGTTTACCCTTTACATTTTGCTATTTTGTTTTTTAGTAGCTCCTTGTTTTACTCAAATACCCTGTTTTTCCTGATGGAAGCTTGAGAAAGGGAATGTTTTAAGCATAGACATGCAATTCATAGGAGGTGCAGTGTTATGTTGGATGGTTTAAGGATCCTCTAGCATCGGTGCAAAGTTAAACGGGGGTGTCCAAGTTACATTAAAAAAAAAATACAAGCTTTTTCAAAAGTTTATGCAAAAGTGAATAAGTTTTTAAGTAAATTAGCCCCCAAAATTGATAGTGGACACTTGAAATTGTGAAGCGCTCGATGAGTATTAGCTTGCGTCTACTATTTCAGTATGCTTCTTGTTCTTGTTATTGTTGTAAGATTGCATGAAAGGTTCCATCTTTTACCCTGGTTAATTCCTTTTGCTTGCGACTTTGACTTTCATGTGTCAATTAGGTTCTGTACTTACAATGTATCTTTTAATTCCTGAGTAGGTATTTATCTCTTGGTAATCTGAGAGATGCTAACTATCTCATGGACGAGATAAAGGAGCAAGTGGAATCTCAGCAGCTTGACTTCTCACAATCAGATTTAATTCAGTTCATCGTTTATCTTTTGCAAACGTAAGTTCTATTCATTTATCTTCTTTTAAATCTATTCAGTACTGTTAAATCGCTTCTGTAGAGAAGGAATACATACCATTAATGCAAGTTATACAAAGTTAGCATGGCATGGATGTCACTTTTTTTTAATAGATTTTGGGGTTTGCTAATTACACTACGCTAAAAGCTTGAAATCTTTGTCCTGCTTGTGCCTCCTTTCTTTTACTTCAAGCCTCCTTAATTCTCTCAAATTGTGTAAACTGTCATGAATTTTTTGACACATCTGCCAATAGTGCCTAAAATATTTTACTATCTATTTCTTTCGTTCTATATCTGATTCTTAAATATTGGTGCCATGCAAATTTTAACTGGAACATTATTCTCTTAACTTTAGCCATTATTTTTATGTTCAATTGTTTTCCTTTGGGAAGGTAGACAAGCTTTTTCTGAATATAATGGTGGATGAAGATTGTAAGATATATTGAATTGTTATAATATTCTTTCCAATGCAGGTTGCAGAGAGATGCTTTGCCTCTTTTTAGTATGTTGAGACAGAATTACAAGTCAAGTATTGACAGAGAACCTGTAATTAATGAGGTATGAAGTTTTTGTCGCTAAATCGAATATTTTATAATGGTATCCTGATTGTTTAAAAATACATCTCTCATTAACCATGTTTGTTCTCTATATTATTAGAACATAAAATAAAGCTTTCCTTGACAATGTCCTCGAGCTATTGTTATTATTATTTGGGTGGTAAGAAAATTCTATTCATACCAAAACAGAAAATAAACAAGAAGCACAAACACAGCCAAAGGCGCACAAAACATAGCTCGAAAGCAAGCAAAACTACAATCCCAAACAGCATACACCCAAACCTGAAGCGATATGAGAAACAAAAGCCAAACAAAACAAAATAAAGAAAAAACACTTTAATCTCAAAACAAAGCAGCCGACACAACTCAGCTGATTGAAATTTCTTGTTGAAAACCCCCATTCGTAACTCAATTGCCTATTAGCAGAGCTATCCTCAACTCCCCTAAAGGAAATCACACGATGCCTAACATCATATACCTGCAGCCACTGAACTTTGATTTTGTAATCATTTATGGTCTTATGGAAGTTCCGTCATTTCTATCCCTCCACAAGCGTTAAATGACAGCTGCAAAAGCGAATTTTCTCACAAAAACAAGAAAAGATTTGCAATCCAAATCAGTTCACCATTGCAATCTACCACCAGTAGACATTATGATAAAAAAAAATTTCCAAATAGCCTTGGTTAAGGAGCAATCCAAGAAAAGATGAGCTCTATTTTCAAACCCAAGCCCTACAGATTTTGTTGACAACACCATAGACCGGCAGCTTTTCTTGAGTTCTTAACCTGTCAAGAATGGTAAACCAAAGTAGAAAATTATGTTGGGGAATCTATTTTGAAGCCCACACCAAATGGCACCAAGGAACTTTAGGAATACCTCTAATTGCATGCCAAGAAAAAGAAACACTAAAAGAGACATCAAAAGAAAAGTTCACAGTCTATTTAGCTCATGGTGACTATTATGTATGAGTTCATTCTAACCTGAATATTATGGTTTAGTTGCTAGATGAAATTGCAGAGAAGTTCTATGGAGTACGACGTAGACACCCCCTGCAAGGGGTGTTTGGGGATTTCTTTAAGGTGATTATTCATTATCTTACAGTAATTTTTCTACGTGTGATTTACTACAACACTTCACAGCTGTTTAAACTTTAAATCTTAATCCGCTATAGGCCATAAAGAAAATGATTCCTCAGCACATGGTGCCAATGTGATTGTTTTTTTTTTTTTTTTAACCACTTCCAATAACATAATTCTGTCATCTCTCTCTCTCTCTCTCTCTGGATTAAAAAAAAAATTATCAAAATAATAGAAAATGAAATACTTCTCACAAACAGGCTTTTTATTGTGTAGATGATGGGAGGTGAACAGTAAAGAGACAGTAATAGCAGTCTCACTACTTCAACGAATCCGTCAATGCTTATTTCTGTTGTGCCTTTAGACACAGTAATTGATCTGTTGACACTTTCGAAGCAGTTTATGAAGTTTTTCTGAAAATTGTAATATCATTTTTGTCAGTGACTGGGGAGATCTCTCCTGTACTTGAACGAAACGAAACTATATGCCATATTTCAATACAAAACCATTGATGTGGGGATGCTCAATTGATTTATTTATTCTTACTTCAAATGACTTTTGGTCTGCCATCCATTGTTCACTATCTCCACCAAATCTGGATCTAGGTGATAAAAAAAAAATAGCTCGCAATCCCAAAAGTTGCGTCGCGCATGGGCAAAGCTAATAAACAACCCTTTTGTACTGAGGTTTGTGATGACTTCTTTTATTTACTTCTTTCCAGCTATTCAGATTTCTACACTCGATATTGTGTAGGAATACAACAGAACTCAAGATCCTTCCATTGCCCTTCGATAAAGCAGTTTTTGTACTTTTACACTTGTTAGCAACGATTTGGGGAAGCTGAATCACAAAACAGACAAGCATGAAAAGAAGAAGAAGAAGATAGCAATCAATTATAATATCGTGTCAACATATTTTGCTTCCTAGCATAATGGTCGAGAAAACTTGTATCAATAGTTTTGAGAAATAGACATGGCTACTGTCATGGGCAAAGCTAATAAGGGGAATCCATCTTCTGGGGCTCTCGAGCTAGTGGTGATCTCTTCTGTCCCACTATCCTGTCCCCTTTCATAAAAAGCCACCTTGATAACTTCACATTTTAGGGGACTCTTCTCCCACTTTTTTGTCTCCTAAAATGTAAAGTTTTCAAGGTGGACTTTTTTGAGAGGGGACAGAAGACAAAAGATTTGCACTCCTCTCACAAGCAAGCTTTGATACAACTATCACATAATATTTGTAGTCCCAAAATGGCTAAGCCGATTATGGGTATTGCTTACCCCTTAAATGCCCAAGAAATCCCTAATACATGAGGATCTATATATCGTCATGCTCTTGTATCTAGCCGTGACAAACTCCCTTGCCTAGATCTTAATGCCCTCATCAGGGCAACCCGTCTTCTGGGGCTCTAGAGTAGGCTTTGATGCAAACTATTAGAGGGCGTTTGTAATCCCAAAATGGCTAATCAATTGACTATCATGCTACCTTATTTTACCATGTAAAATTTGATATCAAATATTACCAATTTGAGGTGACTTTTTTGGGTGTATTAACTCTGCATCCTATCCTATAGAATAAGTTTCCCCTATAATAATTTGTATTTTCTAAATAGTGGGTTTGAGTTTTTAACCCCCATATAGCCTACCTTCCAAGAAAGAGTGAGATATCACCACTGTTACAAGTATGGTGATTTGAGCTACTTGTTAGAAATAAATAAAGAATTAAATTTTTTTTTTTTAAAAAGAACTTTATAAATTGATTGAAGAATTTTATTATTTGTTTTTCTCTTGATGATAGTCAATTGATTTTTCAGATTAAATGTCCTGCCTATTTTGTAATCTATTATATATTTATTTATCGCAATTTTGGAGAAAAAAGATCCTGAACCTCATACAAAAATAGGGGGGAAAACAAATTAGAGCAGAATAGAAAGGCATGCATGTAAAAATATTACATATATTTCGAAGATCAACATACCAGTTGACATATAATTCAATCACAACACATTTTAAAATTTCAATCTCATAAATCGAATTTAATTAACATACTATCGATCTGTTTATGATCAAACAACTATGTCCAACCTCACTCCTTTGCATCATGTAGTGAGATTTCATGTTATAATATAACGGCAGCATCTGAAATAGACAACTATTCATCAATTGAAAAAACCACCCCATTTTCCTTCTTGAAGTAATGCCTCGTACGATCCACCGCCTACACAGAGCGACGAATCATATTATAAGGTATCCCTGTTTAATGATATTATGTACAACAACACACATATTTGTTAAGTGTACATGCTAAACTGCCTCCTGATAAGAGTTTTTTTTTTTTTTTTTTGTGAACTCCTGATAAGTGTTGAAGAACACAATATGTGAAGCACTTATGATAACACCAAGGATGAAAATACCCCTTCTCAACGGCATTAGAAAAACAAGAAAGATTACCCAGAGTGCTCAGAAAAAAGAAACTACGGACATGCAAAATTGGCTTCCCCCAGAGCACAACTGAACAGTTCTATTAATCAACTAAAACTATTATCATGCCCCACACAGGAAAGAGAACTTCTAGCTTTTTAATTGAGTTTCTTCTAATTCTTTTTTATGTAATAAACATGCTTGTTTAGATCCAGGCATATCAATCTAGATAATGTAATAAGTGAACAGTTATAAATTCCATAGAAGCTTTGCAAATGCACCACAAGAATATAAAATTTAGAATTAGCGGAAAGACAGAAGGGGAGAGAAAAG
>JAESVK010000377.1:1289878-1315755 GCA_017140935.1 Hamamelis virginiana | reverse complement strand
TATATATATATATATATATATATATATATATATATATATATATATATTGAAATTGGAACACTGGAAAACGAGTTCTCTGAATTTTCATTACTAGGTAAGGTTTACTTTTTCTGGGACGTTATTGAACCGAGTAATATAGGCTATCTCATTGCAGGCGATACTTCAACAGTATTTTATGAACACTGATTAATCAAATCCTCTTTTATCAAACCAATAATGAACTCAAATTTCATGTTACCACAATTCACGTCCAATTCAATCTTGAATAAACAGTTATAATGGATCTCACAAGATTATTTAATACTCTGTATAAATTTTATATTAATTTACTGATCTTCTGATTTAGATTATGCATCAAGTCACTAAGTAGATTACTTTCAAAACTAAACAAAAAAATTATTATGATTATTTTGTATTCTCATGGTAGAGATCTTACGCAGATTGCTTTCAAGAAATGTGGATGGGATTTTCTCTGGATTTTATACAGCTCAAGGGGGCCCTCTTTATTCCTCATCTTGACTTTGAAACAACACTGAGATTTTTGGTGCTGCCCATCACATGCAGTTGCATTTGAGGTGTCCAGCTCGTCTCGTGGCTTAGTGTTAAACAGAGGAGTTGTCATGGGTGTTGGTGAAGTTTCTGATTTGCATTCCCTAGATAGGTAGTGCGGTGTTGGTAGCGTTGCATCAATGTATTTCGGCCTTCCTATGGGAGCAAGTTGTGAAGCTAGAAGTATTCATGATCCACTCCTTGAAAATTTTGTTCGTGTCTCATTGGTAACTCTTGCTGAAAATTAATGAGGCTGTTACCTGATTAACTCACAAAAACAGAGTATCGTAGTTTAGATAAGATGGAATAAAGAGGTGTATGATAGAAGGTGAGAATTCTTAATGCTACACTGTTTTATATTTTTTATAAAACACAACAAAAGCAATGAACGTCTTACCATTTCCACATGTAGTAACATTCCCTGGATAATTCCAATGGGATTATTGTGTAATCACTGATGGTAGCCTAGGTTTTCACCCTATTGTTGCTATCAACAAGCCCTGTCAGTGTCATGGCATTGGAGGTTAGTTATGAACTGAACTACTTTTGGAGGATTGTTATCCTTTTGAAATATGGCAGCTCCAATTGACAGGACAGTGAGGATGTCAGTTTTTCTTATTAGCCTTTTGAGGGTTATTCTTTTGGCGAGGGAGAACTTTAAGAGCTTCACTTGCTTTCAGGTTCCAAATGGGAGAAAATTGTCTTTTTGGACCAATTAATGATGTAAATGGAGTCCTCTCATGGACATATTCTCACCCTTGTTTTCTGTAGCTGATGTTAGGGAAGTATTTATTGCTCATAGTTGCCTTTAGGTGCGGACTCTAATTTGTCATCCTTTAGATTCAAGAGGTTTGAAACGGAAGATTAAGGATGTTTTGGATATTTTGGAGTTTCTCTTTAGTATCTCTCTTTGGGAGGGAAGAACCGACTTTGGTGGTTCCCAGGTCCAAAGGGTTGCATTTGATAGGTATTTCCCTGTTAGAATGGTTTGGTCTCCTTATGTTCAGTCCAAGATTGTGTTCTTCACTTGGAGTTTGGACAGCCATGTTTGGACAGAATTATCATTCCAGACCATCTTAATAGAAGGGATTATCTTCTTCCTAATTGCTTTGTGATGTGACTTTGCATGGAAAAACTGGTTCATCACCTTTTTATCCAATTGTTGCTGTTTCTGTTTTGTCACTTGTCTGCTTGTGGTTTAGGCTAGCTTCATTGAGTAAGCTTTCTCATAACTGTAAAGCTTTTGCCCCTAGAGGCAAGATGGTTTGAAATCTTGCTCCTTTTGCTGTCATTTAGGGTTACTTGAAAGGAGAGGAGTATCTAAATTTTATTTACAAAAAATATATTGTGCTTTTGTTTTTCTCGTAGCTATGTGGTTTGAGGGATGCCTCACTGCTTCCCTCCTATAAATAAAAATTTTCATTTATTAAAAAAACAAAAAACTTGTATTTTATCCAGGTTGGGCTTTGGGTTGAGCTAGGGTGAGCCGATGCCAAGTCAAAACTCAACTTTGGGCTTGGAATATGAGACTGAGCTTAGCCTAGCCCATATGAGGCATGGAACATTCATTCTGCTCAGATTTTGGGCCAAATACTAAGATTAGAGGGCTGTAACAAATACTATTCTCTCGCATTCATTTTGATGGGCATCACATAAGGTCTAAAAAGGCTGAACAGACCTTAGTTTTTGTGTAAAGACCAGTGAGTGGAGATATGAAGTCCTTCCAGTGGGGATGTATATGTGATGCCATGGTTATAACCATGCTTAACTACATTAGATGCAAGCGAAAGAAGTGAAACCTTCTCTAGTCTCTACATTTCATTGCCTTACCACTTCACATACTTTGAGGCCTTTTTGATTAATATATAATCCATGTTTTATATATGGGGGAATTTATTGATGTCCTAGAATGATGATCCCTGCTATTGGGTTGCAGGACAGGAAGTCATTTTTATGTAGTTGGATTGCAATTAAAAAGCAATTGTGGCTTCTGCTTTCTGGGAGGCATTGCAATGAGACAATGAGCTATGAAGATACCAAGTAAGTCTTTTTTTTAAAAGAAAATGGAAATAATATTAAAGTTACTTTTCATTCATTAATTATGAACATTTTTAGTTCTTTTTCTTACAAATTTCTTTGTGATTGAATTTTAGTTGTATATATGTGGTCTGTGGGGTGGTCAATTTTTTCGTAGTGTTGATGAAGCTGAAGAGATTGAGCTTCGGACTTCTTGGGCTACTATATTCTGCACTGGGGGGGAGCAACTGCGAACAAAGTTTATGTGAGTTGGTAAGATGATTTCCCTGTCAAGGTATATTACTTGATTAGTAATTAATTATTTTAGTTATTTTGACTTCTTGAAAATGTCACAGATTCACTTGAAACAACTGTAAGTAGCTCAAGGAAAAGCAGATGGATGACTTGGTGTTTGTTCATTAGTGAGGATCAAAAAGAGATGGGAAAATTAGGTTCATATAATCATGTCTTCCTTGACAAGATGGCAAATGATAATCATTGGCTTAGCTGTGGAAGTGTCTAGTTTTCAAAGGTGGAATTCTATGATTAGACATTAATCGACTTCCCCCTTAGTTTGGCACCGATACATTGAGTATTCCTTCTGTTAATAAAATACATAGGCGGCATAAAGACACCGAGTATATTGATGCTGCTGTTCAATGTGCACAATTGATGGTTTTTCTGGTAACAAAACACCCTGACTACTTGCCACCGTGACATCAATGAGCAAACCCACCTAGAAATCCTTTATTTCATAAAAAATACGCGAGTATGATGTAATTCTGTGGAACTGTAGGGAGTGCTAATGTAATGTAACCAACCTGAACTTTGGGTTTTGAAATTTTCGCCAACAACCCCCCCTTTTAATTTTCTTTTATATGTCATTTCAAATTCTTGTAACTTTCTCATGAGGATCTATTGTATGTCTTTAGGTGTATTTTGTTGCTCACTCATTAAAATTCATTGTGGTGAGATCATATTAAGTTAATTCATTAAAATTACAGTTGAAAATCTCCAATTGTTCATCTTATATTTTTATGATTTGGTATGATTTTTTATTTTGAAGTATTGAAAAATAGAAAAAAAGAAGTGCTACTATTTTAAGTCAAACAATGTCTACTTTCTTCTTGTGTGCACCTAGAAGGCCTGGAAGCCCTTTTGATTCGGAATGAAAATGATGCATATCTTGTTAAAAATATCCCAGGGAAAGGAGTTGTTTGTTGATGGATTGAAGTTTTATTCCAGGCTAAATAACACTGATAGAGATGAGGAGATCAATGCAAAGATTAAATCTCAAGACATTTTGGAAGCAAATGAAATCATGGCACCTTATAGAGATAGGATTCTCAATAGGGATGGACCATATAATTTGTTAAAAATCTTCTCTCCATATTTTCATTCCACGTATGATTGTAAATTACATACTTTAGCCCACTAGAAATATTTAACACCACATTGTCTCTCTCTTTTTTTTTTCTTTTTTTTTTTTTTTGATATGACGGTAAGGGAAATACTTAACTCCACATTATTATTATTATTATTTCTATTTTGGTATGGCTGTAAGGCTATCCTGGGGCAGTTTGCGCGAACCAAACTAAGTCCCTTCTTCAATTTGATCGAAGGTAGGCTAAGATTCGAATTCAAGATATCCGAGTTAATGGTTCATCCAAAGTACTACTTGGATAACCTCTAGAGGTTACCACCACATTGTTTAAGTAAAAACAATAAATAAATTGGACATTTTGTGACTTGAGAAAGGGTTTTAACTTTTAAGCTGAATCTAGACTTTGTCAATCAGACAAATCTACAAATTGTCAAAAGACCAAGGACACTTTTGTAGGCTGAGGGCCAGTGCTTACGTGACTACTCGAACCCTTAACTACTCTGCAAACAGGGTTTAATCTTGTGGGTTTGCTTTCCCCCATATCCTTTTACCTCCATTAACTAAGATCAAGGACACTTGCTTTCTTGTATTACTGCTTAAAAGTCACCACTTTAATACACTTTTTATTTTATATTATAAGTACACATTCATGTCTCCTATATGCTCTACCATCCTGACCTTCCCTTTTTTTTCAATTAAACCATTTCCCATCCCATCCTTTTTTCTTGTTTAATAATGAGATAGGGTGACTTTGGATTGTATTTATAGAACCTTCATAATTGTGTGGTTAAATGGGGACAAGGAATGCAAGAATTATTGGAGTATAATCTAGATTTTCATTCCATGTCTCACTCTTCAACAACTACCGCGTTAAGTTCTACTGTTACAGTTGTCTTGACCTAACAATAATTTATTACTATTACAAAGCAAGCGGCGTAATAGTGTGGCCGGGGAAAATGAAAATACTTCTAAAACGATTAAAATTTTAAGTCTCTTTCTCTCAAAGCAATTGGTTTGATATTACTATAATAGTACAATATGCATGGGCGGTTAATGTTGCATATCACATTAACTGTTATGTCAGTACATATATAACTGTTAATATGTCATATCAGATTAATTATCACATCGTTTGGTGTATAAGAGAGATTACTCTTATTGTAACTATTGAGGGTTTTTTTTTTTTTTTTTTTTCACATAAAAAGGTCCATTTTTTTTTTGAATCCATTATTGGTTAAATTTTTATGCTTTATAAATTATAATACCGTTAACCATAAGTACCAACTCTAAAAAAAAAATATAAATAGTAATTATTGATGTAACATGTCAGATTTATTATTATATTATTTAATATTCAAAAAATAATTATAATTCACGTCCGTAAAGACAAAAGATTTTGTTATATTACTTTTGAGTTTTTTTTATAAATATTATTATTATTATTATTTATCTTTGGCTAAAAGGGTTGCTTTTGAGTGTTGAACCCACGTTTGGTTCAATTATATTTAATTATTTAAAAATTATAATGCCCATAATAATCAAAAGATGTGGCCTTATTTGTCAAAAGTAGGGGCGCCCAAAGCCTCTTTAAACTTGTATATAGTATGAAAACCATCAAAGATAAAGGACATATCAAAAAGGTGACGTGGGCTTACAAGTTGCAGTCGGGTCTTGACCGTACCCCTTGAGTTGGGGTAGGATAAGTGCTAGCCAACCTTACATTTATTTGCAGGTCTTTGCATTACCAAGCTTTCACATTTTCTATCGCAAGGACTCTGGAAAAATAATCACAAAATAAATAAATTAAAATAAATTTCTTATTATAGTAATAATTATCCCTTCACTTAAACATTGCAACAAGGGTGTCCCCATACATGTGAACAAGAAGTTAGATTTAACAACTTTAAAATTTCAATTAGGCAATCGATCGAGGTTCATTTTTTTCTGTTATTTGATTTTTAAATAAATCGATTTACAGTTAGTTTAAAATATTTGTACATGTACATATCTTATATTCTAACTATAGCTGAATAAATTTATTGAAAAATAAAAAATCAAACAGTGATTTGAAATTCTCATGAACTCTGTGGTATAAAATTAGATCTCGTGGTATAAAACTCTAAACTCAGGAACTTTTGGATAATTTTCGCTATTTATATTTTCCAAAACATGTTGGAACTGTACAGTTTTCAAATTTTTGGGTAATTTGGAACTATACAATTCCAAAATTTTTCATACATGCTACACTTTTTTTTTTTATTTTTAGCATTCATGTATTCTCAAATTGATAAAATATCCCAAATTTCCTATAAATTTTTGATTTATTTTTATTTGATTTGGGCATTGTACATTGATCCCCAATCATCCAATTAGTCACAAGTCCTACTTTATGTTAAATTGAGAAAATACGATAATTTATTTTGAAAATAAAATTCTTAAAAAAAAAAAAAAAAAATTGAAACCCAGAAGAAAGAAACCGTGTGGGAATCCCCTCAAAGGAAGTCCAACTAAGCGATGACGCGTGGACCTTACTCAAAACTGCAAATGGAGGCCAGGCTCGCTCCATCAATAGGAATATATATCATGTCCTTTTCGTATTGTCACACCACTTGATTTTAGATGTACAATCTTTGTAAACTTTATTATTAATGAAGAATCTTTAGGGCATTAATTGGAATTTATGGTTCGTACCATGCCACTCAATTAAGTTGTACACATGATACGATACACATGATGATTATAAGCATCTTTATGGGGTCTAATAAATTGTTCTTAGTTAAAAATTGATCAGATTGAAATGATCTGATATGAAGGTGTTGGCTAACTTGCTACTAAAGTTTTATGTTGGTTGTACCACGGACCTCAACTTGAATCTTGCATCATGATTATGGGGTGGATTTTAAGGAAAATGAGAGGACTTACTCCTGTTACGTAATTCATAAATCCAATGCACATCTTAAAAAAAAAACCCTGTTACGTAGCTCATAAATCCAATGCACATCTTAAAAAAAAAAAAAAAAGAAAAAAAAAAACCGATCTTGTACATACCAAATCGCTTAATTATTTACATTAGAAAATGATGAAGATTTTCAATTTGATTGTGCTTTTGAACCTTCTTCTTTTTCCAATAGACGAAATGCCTCATCACATTTTCCAAGAGGAGCCTTTTGGTGAATGAGATGATTTCATTGATCAAAAAGTGTTACATGTGCAATATTTATGTACTAGAAGCCAATATTAGTGAATCTTAATTCAATGAATGGTCTAATTTTTCACATTGGGAAAATGTTTTTTTTTTTGAACTTGACCCTTTCTCTTTATAGATCAAATAACTTGATGCACAACTAAAAGCTGTTTAAAATATGATAAGGAAACATTCCCTATAGAGTAGGTACAAGGTTGATAATAGAACAAAAAAAAAAAAGTGATTTCTGCAATGTACATGTTAGAGAGCATTAGTAGTTGACATTAAGTCTATATATATATATATATATATATATATATAATCATGGAATTTAAGCTAGAAATCAAAAATAGCATCAAATTAAATTCCATGATTATATATATATATATATAGGTTTTATTTGAATCTTGGAAAGTTGAGGGAAAAGAAGAGAAAAATGCTTAAAGTTACTAAAAAATAAATTCCTCATTTTACCATTACTTATTTTCCTTTCCTTTCCCATCCCTTTTTAAAGATCTAAACATAAGTATAATGAATCTTTTACATTGTTTTAATGTTTCCTCCCCTCCCCTCCCAAAATAGAGACAAAAAAAGAAGAAAGAAAGCGAATTCCTTATCAAAACACATCATTGAAACGCAGGATTTCAATCATTGCACAAAGGGAACTTTAGTGGTGTGAAGCTTATTCGAATTTAATTTGTTTAGATTTAGTCCAAGAATGGTTCAAGAAAGAAGAGTATCAAGAATATCAATGATGTTAACTGAATTAGAAAGATTATGATATCAATATATTTTATTATCGAAACATTGCATCGTGTTATAAGATGATTGCGATGACATTTGGCCTATTTTTGAACAACTAGTTCCCAAAATAGTCTTTAATACGGATAGAGTAGTGCTATTCATTCCAACCTTTTTCTCAACTCTTTCTTTTCCGTCTGGCATGACATATTTATTCAGTATTGTTACTTAATCAAACCACTTAACATAGAATCATCACATCAATCTCACATTTATTAATATATATTTTTACAAAAATGCTATACAATCAGAAACTTTAACCTGAAATTAAAAACTAGAATGATGTGTCATACTTTGAGTGGTTTAATCATTCTCTTAAATAGATTCTATTTTTTTCATATACTATTCAAAGTATGACACATTATTCTGGTTTTTAATTTAGGGTTAAAGTTTCTGGTTGTATAGTATTTTTTATATTTTTATTATACACTAGGTGGTTAAAAAAGTTTTATTTATTTATTTTTATTTATTATTATAAAAAAAAAAAAAAGGTCGAAGAGATTGCACTTTTGATAATTCTATCACAATGAGTTCTTTGTAATATTTAACAAATTTGATTTTGATTGATTTGATAGGAGCCTAAATCAATCGTCTATTGGAGTTGACACTTGACAGTAGGATGAACATGCATAGGCATTTAATTAAACAAAATTGAGTACGTGTATGCTTAGATTAGCTTTGTGACATTATAAAATTACGTGAAATGTTTTGATTCTGATGTGAAATGGAGCCCTTTTGTCCCAAGATTTTGACTTTAACCAATACAAGATTTTCAAAATCCATTCATGAATAAAGGGTCGTTTAAGAAAAGGATCCACTTTGTGTTACTTTTAGTTAATCATCTATTATTAATTTCTTGTAATTCACTTCTTTTAACTTATAGGAACACGTACGCGCAAAAGACTTCTCTCTCACAACCACCTAATCGTAGAATTGGAAAGTTAGAAGGCAGAAATTAAAATTATATATATAGAAAAATGTTATAGTCAAGTTTTGCTGACTTTAATTAAAGTCAGCAAATAATACAAACTCTTGAATTGAAATCTTGAGATAAATATTCCAATAAGTGAATGGGAATCAAAGGACTTGTATTATTTGCTCACTGGATCACTTTTATATATATATATCAAATGAATATTTTCTTTTTTTTTCTTAATTCTTACCAAAGCAAATGAATACTGACCGGTGCTTTTTCAGTATTTGAATCCTAATAAGTTTGTAAAATGTGATTGAATAGATTTTACAGAATGTATTCAATTAATTGAACTAGGTTTGTGAATAGGTTTATGAATTATCTCCGATTTGGTGGCGAAACGAAGGGCGTCGAAGGCGCTAGTGATTCTCTGAGCCGGTCTGGAATAAAAACCTCGGGAAACTGGTCGAGATAGATGACAGCATGCTCACTTTCACGAAATTCAGCAAGAAGCTCATAGGTAATTATGGGATGCATATTTTGAAAAACTGATCGTTGGATTAGATACTCTTGTTATGGATGTCACGTATGCCAAAAACCATAGTGATTTGATGTCAGCATCTCAAAATACAGACCGTAAAAAATTCTAACAACCGAAAATCGTCAGTTTTTTTTTTTTTTCTTCTTCTTCTTTCAGTGACATATATATGAGAAACTGACCATTGGATTACTGTAATTTTTGGTTTCAAAATATGCATCTCACAATTACGTATGAGTTTCATATCGACTTCCGAAAAAATCATTATATGTGCATAGAAACAGGACAGTATATACGAGATTTGGGAGTAATAATGCCAAGAACTTATTTGAACCCTAGCCTAGGAGGGGAAAAGAGTTGAAGCTAGGAGAAGCCTAAAAAAATAATGCTCACCAACCACTTCCACAACCAAGTTAAATAAAAATAAAAAAAGACCCAAGTTTTTTTCTAACCTAGAGGAAGGATTAGAGCAATGAGGGTGTAGAAATTACACAAGTCTCTTCTGAATGTCGCACTCACTTGGGACTTTATGTGCAATGTCTCATTTTCTCGTTGCACACGACCTCAGCTGCATCTCACCCAACTTAGACCCCATTGGTCCATATATATATATATATATATATATATAGATATACTCTCATAATACCACTCCAGTCACTGTCATCAATCACCACGCCGCTGAGTAGCTGTAAATGGTGGTTGGGAGAATATGCTGTCTCAGTTGTGGCTGCACATAACACATCAAATTCACCAGTAATAAGTCGGTATCGACAAGTTGGGAAAAAAAAAAAAAATTATAATTTTTTTTAATTTTTTAATTTTTTAAAATTAGGCCACATGGCATTCTTTTGAAGAGATAGATATGAATCTTCTGCAATATCTGCAGTACTGGTTATAAAGTAATTAGTTGAGCCAATGAGAGTGGTTGCTTCAACCAGTGATGTTGGAGACGACTGGTGAGGAGCAAGAAAGCTCATCGTGTCTCCTAACTCCTCGTACAATAAAGGGTGACATAGATTCTGTTACGAAGTCTCTTGTAGGGTTAAGTTATCCCGAACACTGGGAAAGGGTATAGTAGGCACTAGAAATGTGTTTGCTTAAATCCAAGATGTGGGTTTTTTCAATTTCTCCCTAATTTTATCCAAAGTTAATTTCCGAATTTCCTTTTGCCTGTACGTCTTAGTGTTTCCTACCATGTCCAAATCTTCATTAGCTCAATAAAATTCAAACTCATTATGATTGAAACTCAAAAATTAGGTAATTTCAAATAGAGCTCAATAAATTGATGACATATTGATCTAGTAGCATGTAATATCACTCGTTTTTAGATTTTTTTTTTAATTTTTTTTTTTAATTTGAACACATGAAACCGCATCAATACCCGTTAATTAGTATTAACAAATCTAAGGTTGAAATATTTTCTATAGTTTGGGAAAAAAAAATATACATATAAAAAAAAAAAAAACAATAAGCCGCTAAAATGAAAACAAAAATACATATATGTTGCTATTCATTCCATTACTTTTCTTAATTTTTCTTACAACTAATATGTAGGGCTCGTCTTAAGATTTTGGGGCCTTAAGCAAGTTCTCTAAATGGAAACCTACTACATATAAATGAAAAAAAATTATGTGTAAAATATATTTATTTATTTTTATTTCATAGCACCCACACAAAGTTTGGGAGCATATATATCATGTGAGATGATCTAGTCAACATTTGCTGACTTAGCCAAAATTAGTAAATATTTAAATGACCGTTAGTTCACTTAGGTGGCCTAAATCTTCACTCAAACGGTTGAGAGATCTAACGATCATTTAAGTGTTTGCTAATTTAATCAAAATTAGTATTTGCTAACTTGATCATTTCTCTATATATCATTACTAAAAACTATATATTCAAAGAAAATTCAACAAGTTACTAAAATCATATAACCAATATGTGGAGCTTGTTGACAGTGAGCTAGCTAGGCTCTTTTTTTTTTTACTAAAATCATATAAAATCATATAATCATATAATCAAATATATATATATATATATATATATATATATATATATACAGACATGATAATATAAGGCCGGCCTTACGCAAAGTTGCGTAAGGTTAGTTCCATATGGCTAATTTTATATTACAGTTCATAAAACTGACCGTTGGATTAGATGTCTCACCTCTGTATGTCATGCCTACAAAAAATCACAGTGATCTGACGGTTGGTTTTTGAAATATGTCATTATGAAAATATGTAACTTATTTGTTCTTCAAAATATCATCATTTTTTTAACGGCAGTTTTTTCAAAAACCAACCGTCAGATCACTGTGATTTTTTGCATGCATGACATACAAAGGTAGGGCATCTAATCCAACGGTCAGTTTTATGAACTGTGATCTAAAATTAGCTATATGGAGCCGACCTTACGCAACTTTGCGTAAGGTCGGCCTTATATTATCATGTCTGTTATATATATATATATATATATATAGAGAGAGAGAGAGAGAGAGAGAGATTATATGATATTGTGTCAACTCCAAAACTAATTGAAATAAAAAAAGCACTTTTAAATTTTTTTTTTTTTTTAAAAGACCCCAAAAAATTAATAAATTAATAAATTATGCTTTCAACCTTCTTCAAAAGGCACTTTAATCCATAGATTTGGTTAATAAAGAGAAGAAGGAAAAAAAATCCATATAAGATTTCGGGTCATGACAAGTCCATCTTTTCAACTGGGCGTTTTTCCTTTACGTTGAAACCCGGTTGAGTTCAATCGAAGTGAGTCATGTTTAAATTAAAGTATTGACAAGGTCCCTGGCGTACAACAAAATTAACTGACTGACCACCGAGTCAAGACGAATCACTTCCGAGTCACCGGCCATAACCCGTAACAGGGGATGCAATGGAAGCCTGTTTAGGTTACTTGCCGAGTCTAGAATAGTCTAAAAATCAAACCAATTAGCAATTAAGAGAGACTGAAGAGGTTCAAGTCTTCCAAAAAAATAAAAAAAAACTAAAAAAGTCTTCAAAAATCGTCATGAAGTCTACACCGTATATTGTATATTTTAGTAAGGACCCATCTAGATTATGTATTTCGAATATGACCCTAACTCTTTGCAACTAATTGTAACAATTGATTAATTAATGCCTATTAATCAATTGGTCTATTCTTTATTAAATATTAAAATTATCTTTATTATAATTTTATAATTTAAAAATCAATATTATAATAATAATGCATCAATTTGAATTAAATAATAATAATAATAATTGCACCCACATTTTTTTTTTTAATGTTTATGTGAAATGATCGATACTACCAAATGGTTTCAATGTATTTACATATGCTTGAATTCGAAAATGAATTTAGAATATATGTAACTGAATTACAAGACTATAGATCAATTTTTTTTTTGTGTTTTTTATCTTCTATGTGGCAATTTTTGGTAATTGCTTCAATATATGCATACGCTTCATTCTTAATTTTACCCTCTCATAATTTTGATAAGTACGTACCTACGTAGTTCACTAGCTATTTATCGAGTGCATTAGTTCTAATTTCAACCAATTCTCCAAAATTCTCAATGTAATCTTCTTTTTGCCTTTTAGGTTGTTATGACTTAGAGGATTGTTATTTTTACAACCACTTACTTTTATAATATTCCCGTAGTTCGTTGTACGGCAAATGACACAGTAATCAACAATGCATCTAAAAAAAATAGTCTCAAAAAAGTATCCCAAATGAATTCTGGTTTTTTCTGATTAAAAAAGAGAATGTTTAGATGAAAAGTCACTTCATTTAGAATACATTTTTTAAATATATATTTTTTTGGGACATATAGTAGTGCCGACATGATACCTTAAGGGCACATATATACCCTTAATTATAAACCAAACTCAATATTGTTATGTACGGAGTATGTTGAAAAACACATGGAAGATGGTCCAAAGGGATTAGTGAGACTAAGATTTTGTCCATTAATGTGCAAAGCATGTGCCCATTACGACTATAGCTAATGTCGCCGCAGTCACGTAATTAGCGAAGAATTCAAATTGATGATATCATCTAATACCTAGGCTGACGCCATGCACATGCATGCACATTGCACAGACCCCTCTCCCGTCTATTTATATTCGCTCCTTTGCGCGTTGCTAAAGGCAAAGGCAGCTCACCAGTGCTTCTACTTCCCTTAATAGCGTTCTCACTCGTCAGCCACAACTCCATAATTCTCTCTCTCTCTACAATTCTTTCTCTCATCTCTCCGAAGATGGAATACAGTGAGAAAACCACGACATCCCCAGTGACTCTCTCAGCTCCTTTTTCTTTCTCTCCTACATCTTCTTCTTCTTCTCCACCTCAATCTTCTGCAACAGTTTCTCCTCCTCCTCCTCCTCCTCTTGTTCTGAGCCCTTGTGCTGCCTGCAAGATCCTTCGTCGGCGATGTGCCGATAAATGTGTTTTAGCCCCTTACTTTCCACCCACTGAACCACACAAGTTCACCATTGCCCACAGGGTCTTTGGAGCTAGCAACATCATCAAGTTCTTGCAGGTATTTTTTTGCTGTCAATTTTTTAAAATCTGTTCTGCAATTAATCGACTTAATTAGACTGGTCATTTTACAACATACTCTTATATATATATATATATATAAAAGAGTTGAGAAACTCAACTCATATGCATGTAACTTTTTACTTTTTTCAATCTCCAAAAATAGAATTTTGTAATTGTGTACTCAAAAAGGGAAATAGAAAGGGGAAAAAGAAAAAAACTTTACCTACTTTCTTTAAAAATATAATAATGTTGACTTTAATAATTTGGACACGCTTTTTCTTATTTGTCGGGCAGGACACTTTTAGTTGCAACCATTGAAATGCTTAAATATCCCTTTATTGAATCCAATCAACACATATTATGCTACTTAACATTTTCCTTAAACTTTTAAGGTTAAAACTCGATCTTTCAATTTACGACTAACAATTATGAAAAATTTCAGGAACTTCCAGAGTCACAGAGAGCAGATGCAGTGAGCAGCATGGTGTATGAAGCAAATGCAAGAATTCGAGACCCAGTCTACGGCTGTGCCGGTGCAGTTTGTAACCTCCAAAAGCAAGTTAACGAGCTGCAAGCACAATTGGCCAAGGCCCAAGCCGAGCTGGTCACCATGCAATGCCAGCAAGCCAATTTAGTGGCCTTAATTTGCATGGAAATGACGCAATCTCAAGAACCCTCCATGCAACTAGAAACATACGAGAATCCAAGCTTATTCCTTCTCGAAGACGGCAATCTCGGCTCGACTAATTGGGAACCTCTTTGGACATGATCAACAGATTTTTGAGGAAGTTGAAGAAGGAAGAAAAAAAAATATATATATATATATATGAAACCTCCAAATGTAGGCTAGGGGGATGAAGAGATTATGAATAACTTATCTATATACACTAAGAAAATTTTCAATAGTTAGAGAGAGAGAGAGAGAGAGAGAGAGAGAGTGAGATCCTTGGGAAAATGAAAAGGAATGTGATGGGGTTTTGCTTAATTTATAATTAACTTGTAATCTTCCATGAAATTATATATAGAATAACTTTTGGGCGATCGACCTAATTTTTATCTTCTAATTAAGATGATTCTTGATCGATCGATGGATCGATCAATCAGGGGTTTCTTGTCAAATTAACTAGTGAATAACTTTTTCTTACTACTACAAGTTGTGTTGGCCGGAATCATATCTACTGAATTTTCGTCTACTCACATATAGGGAGCGATTGATGAAATCCATAACATTCTATGTGAATGCATGCATAGGAGTATAGGACTCTTGTTGATTTGAATATAAAATTGGTCAATTATAATCAAAATACTTGTTTGCAATAATAACAACATTTAATTTCTTTGGGCCCATATGACTTTCCCCTTGTGGCCATCTAATCTCTAGCTAGCTTTACTAAAATTGGTCAATTTTAATCTTTAATTATTATCTCGAAGTAAAGGAGATGCTTGACAAATTTTCTAGGATTAAATTATCTTTTATCTCTCTATTTCTTATTTTCTTTTATAAAAATAAAAATTATATTATTATATATTATTGTTATTAAATCATGTCATTTGATGCCGATGATAGTACAGATAAATTTTTTGGTCCAACAAAGTAAACTGACGAGGCCTGGGAGGGCCGCTAGGGACCTAATGAATGGGTGAGATTCTTAAATAATGTTCACATGGTAATATCTAGAAATAGTTGGCACTTTTTAGATGTGGACATGTGCTTGATCATGGCATTTTCTTATTGAAAACAAAAGGGTCATCAAATCCCAGATGATTTTATTTATTTATTTATTTATTTTTAATTTCTTATTAATGCCGACAAATTGCCTCACCCAAAGTCCATTTTCTATCTCAAAAATACTCAACTCAATTAAATGATTTTGTCAACCCTAAAAGTTAAAATGAATCCAAGCAAATTATTGTCACCAATTTTAGTTAAACAACTCGATTTATGCAACTTAATTGTTACGAATCGAGTTGTTAAAGGGAGATCAATCGGTTTTTTCCTTCAATTCATGCAATTTTGATATTACAATTGATTTATGCTACTTAATCGATACATTTATATTTCATATTACAATCACTTTTGGCCATCTTACCATGTGAGAAAAATAAGATCCAACTCAATAACTTAAGTAATTATCTTTTTAACCCGTTGAACTGACATACCCAATTTTTACTCTCAACTTTTGTTGAGTGATTCTTTATGAGTACATGGACAAAAATTAATCAGTGTGGTACTCAACTCACAGTTGGTACCTGTTACGTGGTTAAATGTGGGGCCCAATTACCTTTCAGTCTTCAGACCCAAACTGTGAACTCTAAAATCGAGACTACGCGTGGCCCTCATGATTGAAACAACCAAAAATTGTGTCAAGGCCATGGTAGATTTGATCGTACGGACATATAATGCACCGGTTTTTTACCTTGAAAATGAAAAGATTTTAAAAGATCGCCGGAAGCGCGTTTTGGGCTGTAAGCTTTTTAGCCTTCCATCATATGTTCAATTATTCATATCTTCTGTGGGGGGTTGGTCCATTTTCTAAGCAAAATAATTTACTGTCGGCATCGATATTCTCTCTCTTTCTCTCTCTCTCTCTCTATATATATATATAAATAAATTTTTTTATTTTATTTTTTTATAAAATGGTAAGAGATCCAACATTGTTTTGACAAACATGCACATTTTCTAGGGTTCCTTCCATCAATCACCGTCACCAAAAAATTTTTATAAAGTTAGTTCGAGGTCAAAGGGTAAATTGTAAACCACTCCAACCAAATATATTTTCACCATAACGACAAATTAATTAAGCTTTTAATTCATACCCTAAAGTCATATGGACCGTAGGACGGAATGGTTTATTCGATGGGGACCCACTTCTGAACTCTCTTTAATTGGATGATAATTCATTGATTTCTCCAAATTTGTTGGGTCCAATTGGAATTTGGTAATTGTTATGGGGTTCTAATAGAGGACAAACCTCTTACCTGTTGAGTATTATTGAGCCATGTGCCATTTTGCACCGTGTTAGATTCTTATTGAAGGAGGGGTTTGGGTCTTTTCCATCCTTGATAGAGGGTGAACCAGTCGGCCAATCCAATCGATGTGTGGTCAGGTCCATTTTCACAAGATAATCTCTCTCTCTCTCTAGGAGAATTCATGGTTTTTGGGCCCACTCAACTTGACTTAATCCAACTATTCCAATTTGGTGATAGTTTCTACGGGTAGAACAGACTTCCATCTGTCAAGAACCCACAAGGTTTTAGCATATATAATAATTTATTTTTTTAACTGTTGGAGATTTATTTCAGGTCATTTTTTTCGCATCACTCACATTTCAGAGATTCTTTACTTAGTATTAAATAATTGAATTGGTTCATGTTTGCTCACACATTATTGAAGTTAGGTACAGTCTTGGATGAGTTCATAGGTCAAATCACCAATGTACGTAGCACTCCCATGGCTCCGTTTAGGGCCCTAGCTCTTCACCTATGCCTATGGGCCACCAATTCTCTGACTCAATGTTTTTTCCATTCACATATAATCTGGGTTGTACGCGATCTTCATCCCATCTCTTCTTGTTCCTTCACTGTGAAATTCGTTGGCCACCAAGTTTTTGACTCAGGGTTTCATCTCACTCGCATATATCACGAACTATATGCGAGTAGTAGTGTTAAAGATTTGTCCCACATTGATTTCACACGGTATTGAAGTTACGTATAGTCTTGGATGAGTTCATAGGTCAAATCACCAATGTGCGTAGCACTCCCGTGGCTTAGTTTAGGGCCCTAGCTCTTAACCTATGCCTATGGGCCACCAATTCTTTGACTCAATATTTTTTCCATTCACATATAATCCGAGTTGTACACGATCTTCATCCCATCTCTTCTTGCTCGGATCTTTTACTGTGAAATTCGTAGGCCACCAAGTCTTTGACTCAGGGTTTCATCTCACTTACATATATCCCGGACTATATGCGAGGAGTAGTGCTAAAGATTTGTCCCACATTGATTTCTCACACAACCCAAACTTGGTAAATAAATTCTAGACACTCCACTTTACAACATAAGTTATCGAGATGGATCCTTATTTCTCGTATTAACAATATAGGTTTGAACTCAAACTAATTCCTATGCATGAATCAATGTCAAATTGTTAGCTTTTTTTTTTTTTTACCCCTTTTTTTATTAGAATAATATATCTTGGAAGATTAGAATTTTTGTGCTGTACTTTAATTTTCAGTTGAATTAAAAATGGTGTCAAGCTAATTGAAAAGGTAAAAGTTCAATAGTATAACACATGCAACTTGAAGTACCAGTTGGGGTTTATAAGAAGAATATGATATCTAATTAAATAGTCAGTTTTTCAAAATATGGATCCCACAATTATCTACTAACTTCATACTTACATAACTTATTTAAACATGTGCTTACTATATATATATATAGAAACGATCCATTAAGGACCGGTCCTTATCTTACGGTAATGCCCATTCACCATTTTCTCACTTAGGATAGGTATTTTGAAAAACCGACCGTTATATTAGATAATAATCTCATGTATGTCATGTCTACCAAAAATCACGGTATTCCGATAATTGATTTTCAAAATATAGTTTATTTTCATTATAACAGTATTTACCGTTGGATGTTGTAACAATTGTTTAATCGTCTGTATTTTAAAAACTGACGGTTGGATCACTGTGATTTTTGGCAGACACGATATAAATAAAAAGATTATTCAATCAAACGGTCATTTTTTCAAAATACCTATTCTAATGGTGAGTGGACCTTAAATTAAGATTAAGGACCGGTCCTTACTTGATCATTTCTGTGTATATATATATATATATATATATATAGGGACAGGTTCCCCTTACACCATATTTTGACACCTGTGTTTACACCCCATTTTCAAATACCATTGTGGATCGAATATTTTGAGAAACCGACCGTTAGACTAGATACTTATCTTATGTTTGTCATGTATGAAAAAAATCGGAGTGATCCAACGGTTAGTTTTTGAAAAATATCATTTTGAAGAACTATTTTTTTTTTATTAATTAAAAACATAACAATTTTTTATAGTGTCATTTCTTAAAATCTAACCGTTGGATCAATATGATTTTTGGTATACATGATATACATAAGAAATATATTGAATCCAACGGTCAGTTCGTCAAAATATCTATCATATATAGTGTTTTGAAAATGAGGTGTAAACATAGGTGTCAAAATAGGGTGTATATATATATATATATATATATATATATATATATATATATATATATATGGTCAAGTTTTGGTGACATATGGTTCTTATTCTTGGTTTGACACATGGTTTGCTAAACCATATATGGAATAGGTATTTTAAGAAACCGAACGTTGAATTAGATGATCTAGTTATATGCATCACGTATATCTACCAAAAATTACATTGATCCAACGGCTACATTTTCAAAGATATCACAGTTTTAAAATAAATTATAAAAAACTATGGAAAAGTGTCATAATTTTTCATAGTTTGTGTTCTGTAAAACCAACCGTTGGATCAATATAATTTTTGGCGGCGTAATAAATATAAGCAGAATATTCAATCCAATGGTTGGTTTCTTAAAATACCAATCTCATATATGATTTTACAAACCATGTATCAAACTATGAGTAAGAACCATATATGTGTCACCGGAATCTGATCCATAACCAAATGATAGAAATCTACCCTTATTCCAAACCTTCCGATAATTAATAACAATGAAATTTCAATACATTTTTACATGCCATTAATTAGATTATAATAAAGCCACGACTAAGATCAATTTCATATTCATTTCAAGACCAATGCTCACTTCTCCATGTATGGAATCAAAACATGTTCACATGTAATTATAAAACGATTTTGAAGACTTAAACTAAGAATGGGAAACCATGCTGTTGATCATTTGACGTGCAAGCTGGAACTTAATTAAGTCTTTTGTAAGCAAAATTCGGATACATTATTTGTCATTTTGTAAGTTGGGGGTCGTAATTTGAACCGTTACCATGTCTCTTCCTAGCTAAGTCTATTTCATCGTGCTATGTAAGCCGAATTTGTACACATGCCATCATTATGTCATTTAAAAATTAAGGCATGGCTAAATATACAGGGCTGGTAATGATGTGGTGCACGACTTGAAGTGTCAAGTCTCAACCAATTCTCCCAAGAGATATATGACACGTACTACAACAAGACAAAGTAAATATGAAAAGTTAGTTATTAAAATGAGGAAGAAAGACAAGTCATGTAGCTTTTATTTAGGGTAAAACTACTCTAAATTATAGGTCAATTTCACGAAATTTTACTAAACGTACCTTAAAATCGAACAAATATAGCATAATTTAACTATATATAGGTTATATTCACAAAATTCTCGAGTAAGTTTTAATTGGAAAAATAAATTAATCTCATGAACTATGAAATTATAACACCTTATTGATCCCCATATGTCTATTTGCAACTAGAAAATTGAAGAAAATAGACCATATTAGCATCGATCAAGTCAAATTTCATTGTAATTTATTCGTTTGAGGAATTTATTTATTTATTTTTTTGTTTTTTAACATGCAATAGAATTTATATCTACGTCTTCCGCTTCATAATGATAACAAGTTATCACTAGGCCAGAATAACCATGATGTTATTAGTTTATTAATTTAAGAGGTATTTATTTAATTTTGAAATTTAGAAAATTTTATAAAACCAGCCTATATTTTGGGTTAATTTAATTTCATGTAATATAATCTACTCTTTTATTTACTTAGGCACCGTTTGGGATTTGTTTTTTTATAAGTACTTATCTGTTTTTTTAAATTTTTTTTAAGAAATTACATATTGTAAATTTTTAAAAAAGTAAATAAGTACTTATATATAAAAAGCAAATCCAAACGGAGCCTTATTTATTTAGTATTTTGAGAGTAATCAATCACAAACTTGACTAGAGCAACTTGTCCAGATTAATTTCTTTACCATTTTCTATGCTTTCCAGTACTCGATTCTCATCTCGTAAACTGTCTTAATCATATCGAAAGTAATTAAAAGGTGTTGTAGTTGCAAAGAAACTAGCTTTGGTATGAAACCCTTGAATTAATTAATTTAAAAAATTAAAGGTGAGAGAATGAACTTGAATGTACGGCGGAACATAAGAACATTGTTAATTTTCCACACAATTCTATTGTAATTTAGCATATATTGTCAAGTCATACAATGACTAATTCATTTAAATTTAACTAATTGATAAATTTAGCGTGCTTTTTCTGGTATTTTGACACTTATAATTGAGTGTCAATTAAGTTGTCCAATTTCTTAGTTTGTCAAGTACCATTGAAATACATTGTTGTCGTTAATTCCCCACCATGGAAGGGGAGATAATATTGCAGAAAATGAAGAATTAATTAATGTGCAGTAGCTTTCAAAAGACTATGCAAAAGTAATATATATATATATATATATATATATATATATATGAGATAGAAAAGCTTCCCTAGATGCATGAATTAATGCATGGTGGGAGCTAGAATGAATTCACACACAATTTTAGTGTGAAATTGTTTTGGTTTTCAACAATAATATTCCATACTTTATAAGAAGAATATAAAGTGTGTCAAAACCGTTCGAGAAATTCATACAAGTGATATATATTCTTGAGAGTCAAGATCATTGGAAGAGCATCATGATTGTGTCCACTACATACGTACAAACAGGGTCGGTCCTGAGATTTTGGGGGGTCCTAAGCGAATTCTTAAAGTAGGGCCCTACTACATAATGATACAAAAAATTTTGTATAAAATATTTAATTACCAATTGTTATTCTTGTATCTGTTAGTACACACAAAGTTTGATGGGATGTATCATTACTATAATCAAACCCAAAATAAGAAAGAAATTAAAAAATCAATGAACTTCTCTAAAAGAAATTCATACTCCTCCCGCCATATATAGTAATTAGTAAGCATATAGTCCTAAAACCGAAACCCTAAATCAAAATCTTATTTTCAATCTCACAACAAAAAACAATAACAAATTTATACTACAATACAAAGTAAGTCTAGATTAAAATTTGCTTGCAATGGGAAACAAAAACAGTGTTGCTTGAAAAGACTCCTATCCAAAGCCCTCTAAGGACCCACTAGCTTGCAAACTTTTGGTTTTCATTCTTCTTCTTTTCCATTACCTTTTTTCACTTCCCCTTACGGCCGGATATCAATTTGGTCTAATAGCTGCGCGGTCTGGTTTCTCACTTGAAGCATGCATATATATATATAAAGGTAAAGCTATAACCCTATGTTTGGTTGCAAAGAAATTAAATATGAGAAAGTAAAATTTTGACAACCTAAAAGAAAATCATTGTTTAGGATAAGAAAATTAAATTCTTAAGAAAAAAAAAATCACTCAACTCGACCTAGTAATTAAAACCACTTGACTTAGTTGAGATGTATTTTCTTTTCTTTTTTTTAGCCATAATAAATTAATTGTATTATATTTCTTTTTCTCAATTTTCTCAAGAACCAAACATAGTGTAAACATAAGTCTTAGAGGAGGAATAAAACCATTAAGGCATTCATTGACAACAAAGCATAGGATAAACACGAGTGCTAGAAAAGGTATAAAGTCATTAATTGGTATTAGTCAGATTTGGCCAAAACTTCGAGAAAGAAAATTGACTTGGGTATAAGGGTTCTTTTCTTCCATTAATTTTCTTGACAACCAAACATACAGTAATTAAACACAAGTCTTGGAAAAGAAACCATTACTTGGTACTTATTCGTTATACGGGAGGAAATTCAAGGAAGAATTGACTTTGGGTATATGGGTGTAATGCAGCAAATACCATGATGTAACATATATATATATATATATGGCCCAATGAATCTTCAGTCAATTTGTTTGGCTTCTCCAATAGCTGATTACGTTAATATCAACAGCCCAATTGACGGGTCTCGTTATTTTTCTAAAGCTCGTGACATTATAAGTCAGATTAATCCCATGTGAACGAGTCAATAAAAAATAAAAATTAGAAAGTGTGACATTGAATTTTGCAAGGTAAGTCTCTATCAACACCTTTTTTAACTTCTAAAACAAGTTATTACATTTCAATTTTCTTATGAATCTCTTTTAAACATAATCTCAATTCTCATATCAAAATAATTTCCCGACAACTTTAACCAGCAAGTGTGGCTCGTATTAATATATATAGTTTTGACTAAATTTAAATTGTTTTTTTGGAAGTATTTAACATCACTTGGATTGAATGTCTGAAAAAAAAAAAAAAAAACTCGTGGCAAAAGGGATGAGATCGAGCACCCTCTTAATAGGATGGTTGGCCAAAATTATGCCCTCTAACTTATACCACAGTTCATTACTTATAGTTAGTATGAAAAATTTTATATATCGGAAATTAAGTAACTAATTTAAACATAATTCTAAAAAGATACGTGAAGAGACAGTTCTTGAGAAATTATTTTAAACAAAGCTAATGCAAACCGGCAATAAGTCTTGATCGACAACAGCACTTCAATCGGTTATCAATGCTTCCACGTGTTTTAATCTAGAATCTTTAATTAGAAAGTGATAATACACGCATCATGCCACTAAGCCAATAAATCATAAATAAATTATATTTTTAAGATGATAAAAATAAAATAAATAAATAAAACTTGTAGCAATTAGGAGGAACGAGGACACCCTATTACCATGTGTTACATGTTCAAAAGTGGGGAAGAACCTATAAAAACTGGCTATTGATTGGGTATGCACTTGCAATGTACCTTCCTTAATTGTTATAATTATATATTTTTTTTAATTTAATTCTAAAAAGATATATAAAGAGACAATTCTCGAGAAATTATTTTAAATAAAACTAATAAGTCTCGACAACAGCACATCAATAGATTATCAATACTTCCACGCATTGTTTTAAAACTCGGACCGTTCATTGAACTGGAAAAGTTACCAGGTTAAGGGTCAACCGGTTCAACAGTCGAGTCAACTGGGTTGAACCGTAACATCATAAATATATTATTTATTTATTAGAATAAAAGTTCTAAATGATTCAAAATATAATTTTTTAAAGATGTTTGTACAATCAATTCATATATTTGAATTTACATGCAGTCATTAAAATTGAAAATTAATAATTACTATTGATCAATCTTTATTATATATATTTTTTAAATGCAAGATAAGAATATTATATTATTAAATTATGTGTTTGATTTTCTTTTTGCTATTTAGGATTTTTTTAGACTAATTTAACTTTTTAGCCTTCCTGGCTTTAAGAGATTTTAAAAAAATTGGGACTATTTTAATTATTTTAGCACATAAAAAAAAAACAAAAAGCAAAAACAAAACAAAACAAAAACGGATTGACCGGTTTTTTAATCGGATTGAACGGTTTTTGAATTGAATTAGTTTTTGTGGATTAAACAAATCGGAAAGGGGACCGGTTTCCAGTTAAACTGCCGGGCCGGTCCGAATTTGATATCATTAACTTCCTCGTGTTTGAAAAAGTGAACGAGAACACCCTATTACAATGTGTTACATGTTCAAAAGTGGGTAATAACCTATAAAAGCTGGCAATTGAATGGATATGCACTTGCAATGTACCTTCCTTAATTGTTATAAATTATTATAAGACCGTTACCAAACCCTTATTCTAGATGACCGTGGTCATTTTCTTCTATTCCATTATTCTAGATGCTGTCTATTTTGTTAGGAACATTGAGGCAGAACTTTCCAAGGAGTCAAACAATGGCCTGGTCAAAGTTATCATGTGCTTCATTTTTGGGTCTTTTTCAGTTTTGTATGCTGTTGAGTAAAAAGAATGTTAAAACAGTTGACCCCTTCGTTGTTTTTTTTTTTTTCAATTTAATATGATATTTTAACACTAAAATCTGTGTTTTTTGTTTCTTTAAAATATATTTGAAAATTTTTGCAATTTAAAGGAAGTGCAAGATGAGAAATTAAAATTTTGGGTGTTATCGTTTGTTTGGATGGTGAGAAAATTAAATATCAAAAGACCTCACATAAATTTTCGCTTTATGTTTAAGATGATATTGAGTCCGCCTTGAATATCGATGTAAGAAAAGCACGTATATGCAGTGGATTAAAATTGACTCCGTCATCGATACTTACCTCGAAATCGACGATGGTACTGGATTTAAAAGATTGTTCTACATTGTTCAGTGATAAATTTCAAGTTGTCCAATTCTCAAGTATGATTAATTGTTTTTACAGGGTTTGGTCTGTTTTGCTAGAGAAACACACGATACCCAACAACCTAGATGCCTAATAGGAGAAGTGAGAAAGAGAGAGAGGGCTGGATGGGCGGCTAGCTGGCTGGATTTCTTTGGAATCCCTTGCCCATTCGGATGAAGGTGAAGAGTTTTTATACCAGCACATAGTTAATAAGAAATTTAATGAAACTAAACCTTCATTAACTTTAACTCTCCATTAAGTGTTAATTAACTTAACACTGATTTAACCTTTTATTGAATGGTTGATTTAATTTAATGTAAGGTGGGAATGTTACAACAATTACACTTCACATGCCCTCCTTTAGCCAGATGGGCGACCCGACTCCATCAACCCAAATTTCTAACAATCAAGATGTTGTATTAATATTACAATTCCACTTTGACCAACAAAATCAGGGAATTTGGAGGGGACGAGGTCCACTGCACCAACAACACTCTTGGAATATGTACTGGGCCATCAGTATTGAGTCTAAAGCCCAATACATCAAAACACAGCCAGCTCGCTTACAAAAATGGGCTTTCTTGACTCGTGAAGCCTTAACAACTATGGGCCTATCTGTTGAAAAAGTGGGGCCTTAAAAAAAATTCCAAACCCGCCTCTAACCCTATTAGGATGACCCCAAACCCTTCCCAATAGGGGCGGGACGGGACAGGGCGGGTACCCTGA
>JAESVK010000377.1:1230248-1283203 GCA_017140935.1 Hamamelis virginiana | reverse complement strand
AAAAACCCACGTACAAAAACTTGATGTATCTGGTAAACCAGTAACACCATGCGTCCATGTGAGTAACAGTTGGTGGAATTGAAAGAAGCAGAGGAGAAATCCCTGAAGGAATCTGAACGCTTGGAGAAGGAAATTCTTGAAGTCCAAGAACTGAAGGTATCAAAAAAGACTGCTCTCATCCGTTTCCAAAATTGTCTAGTATATATGATTTCTCACAGTTATTCATTTTAACAGAAAAAGATCAGCACCATGACCGCAGATGAATACTTTGAGAAGCATCCTGAGCTGAAGCAGAAATTTGATGATGAAATCCGGAACGACTATTGGGGCTATTGACCATCACATTTGCTTATTATAGCACCAAGTTTACACAGTTTGCTTCAATTTCTGAAATTATCATGTTTTCCCTCCCTGTTTTGGAATAAGAATAACCAAATTGTTTTCTATGTAATTTTGGTTGCTCGGTGTGAAGAATTTGAACTCAGCATCCTTTTTAGGAATTGGGTTTTCCATGTAGAGCAATAGATGATCCTTGCATTATTTCTCATAAGAACGGGATTGGAATTTACAAGATTATGCTTCAATTTAGGCCATTTGTTTGAATGCTTCGTCGGCTAGTTACTTTTACTGGTAGAAATGATTTGGATGTCATCATCACTTGAATCTTTTGGATTGTTATGTATTCCATCTGGCTGATGCGGGGCTGATATGTGTTTTGGCTGAACATAATAACATTTTTCCTTTTCTGGTTATGGTGATATTGACAAGGGACTGAACCCATATTTCAACACTGATATACATATGGCAGAGGACCTAATTTTTACCCTCTGTGTGTGTGTGTGTGTGTGTCTGTCTGTCTCTCTGCGCATATGGGTGTGGATACGCGTTCCGCAAATGGTGATGAGATATGGCAATATATCAATACCCTAACCTTACCTTGAAGTGTTAGATATCTGGTATGAGAGAACTGATTTTAAGCTATTCTTGGGTTTTGAAATGAGGATTTTTAATAGGTCACGAGGGATTTCACAAATTCTTGAATTACTGTCTCAAATTACATCAGTACCATTCAAGCCAAGCGAACCTTGGTAGCCTCCAAAATTCAGCTGGTTAGGGAACTTTCTATTGGTGTCAAAATGGATGGGCCGTCCATTTGGCCTGCTGACCAGTCTGATAAGCTAACGGATCAGGCCCAATCTGAGTCCAATAAGCAGCTCGAGCTGATCTGCTAGTCCGATCAGTACATAAACCCACTAGTCCGATTCATTAGCCTGTTAAAATTGAAAAAGCCCATTAGAGCAATCCATTAGCCCATCAGCACGATCCGTTAGCCCAATCCGGCCCCTTACTTTAATAGACCAATCTATTGGACCGGATTGGACAGGCCTTTTTCTCTTATTGGATTGGCCCGATCCGGTTTGGTAACTTAACTGACCAAATCCGATCCAAAAGCCCGTTAGCACATTTCCTTAATGGGTAGGTCCGGCCCAATACGCCCATTTTGACACCACTAGAACCTTTGAACTTCCGAAAAAGGATAAAAGTGCACCTAGATACTTCAGTAACAAAAATCCACATTCCCACAAGGAGATTCTGAAATACTGAGGCTTGGCTAGAAAAAGGGCAACAAGTTATTTGACAAGATATTGCTGCACTAAAAGTCTAAAACATATAGAAGGTTTCCAAAGCTGTTGTCATGTAAAATAAAGGATGGGTGTTTGTATTCTCAGCCTGGATTTTTCTTTTTCTATGCTTGGATACTAAAATCATGACATCTCCTAAGCAAAGAACAAGAAAAATAAATTTAAGTAGAGAATCTAAACTCTCTGCAATCTGGGGACGATTCTTATTATAGACCAAAGAAATGTAAAAATAATTGTAATAATAATTTGAAAGTTAAAAATTTGGATCACAGAAGGGAAACAAAAATTTAAATTTAATTGGCACCATGACAACAATTAATCGCAGCAGAAGAAACATAAATTTTCACTAAAGATAAACTAGGGGAGGGGGTTTTGATAGAAAATCAAAAAGACCTCAAGAATTATGTACTAATTATTATGGAAAATTGACAATTGACAGATAATTCTCACATAGAAGATTCTATCACGAGTATCTCTCAAAAATAGAAAATAATCAATTGACTCGGAAGGTAAGAGAAAAGAAAATAGACAACATTTCATCCCAAATTCTGCATCTTCAAATAATTAAAGAATGAGAGAGATCTATAGTGTTGAAAAAACATTAACCTTTTTTTTTTTCTTTTCAAAATGTATAACTGCACAG
This sequence comes from Hamamelis virginiana, assembly GCA_017140935.1. NCBI lineage: Eukaryota > Viridiplantae > Streptophyta > Magnoliopsida > Saxifragales > Hamamelidaceae > Hamamelis > Hamamelis virginiana. The sequence continues at coordinate 1,280,917 of JAESVK010000377.1, read as the reverse complement.
AAATGTACAAATTGAGAGCTGAAATACAAAATAGAAACAAAAACATATGTGCACTTCAAAGTTCAAAACAAGAGACTGCGACAGAAATTACAATGTCTTAACAGAAAAGGCAGAGATGTCGACAGATGAAATTCGAAGCACATGCTGCTACTAAATTCGGAAAAAGCACAAAACTTTCCGGCAGCAACAGCCATCATCATGACAAAACAAAAAACCAAGGTGCTGAGGTAATTATAATATTTTTACTTCAAGAAACTACCCAGAAATAACCAACTACTTTTGAGAAAGCTGATCTGCTGCTGGCTCCTCATTTTTATCCATGGCCTTCCTCGCAAGTTCATAGCCTGCAAAGTTCATGGCACCGAGGGGCGCAATCCAGAAGAACCTGGGTACTGCTCCTTTAAATAAGCCAAGCGGTCCCTCATGACGGAGTATAGAAAAGGCTACCATTGACATTGACACTGATCGGCCCTGAGCAGTCATCATTCTAGTTTTCATCACATCAAAGGGTGTTGTGGTAACTGCAGCTAGCCCGCCAGATAAGGCCCCAACCACAATTGTTTCCCAGGGCTCCAGATCCCGCCCCAGAAGATGTTGGGCAAGCTTAAAACAGCATATAAAAGACCAAAATGATAGTCAATACACCAAATCTAAATCAAAAAGTACCCTCATACCAACAACATAGGCAATAATGCTTCAGGGAAAAAATTGTGGCAGAATACAGCTAATGAAAGAATATATATATATATATATATATATAAAGAATGTACATGAGAGGTATCGGGTCAGTTTGGACCATGAGGAAATGTGCTTTGCTCATAATTAACATATCCTCAAATGCACAATGAGGATTGTAAATCTGCTCGAGCCCGCAAAAACATGTCAAGGGACTTTTAATCAATGTGCATTTTAAACTCTGTAGCAAGAAATGCAATTTCAACTGACTGGTGACACTGTTTCACTGGTTCTCCCCAGCATCATTAGCATTGTTTGCCTCCATCACCGTAAAACCGGGTATATAAGTGGAAGTGCACCACAGTGGCAGTGGCAATTAGGTAAAATTCAGCTAAACCTAAAACTCACAGTATCAGAACACATCTATCTAATTATTAAGGTTCACTATATTTACAAGCTCGTATGAATAGTGATTTAACAAATATATAAAAAACAAATTTTCAGTAATCATTGCTTCAGCATTCCTCAGTGGGCCATGACTCAAGAGTTGGGCAGAGCAACTATGTCAGATCCATCGGTATATTATAAACCATCCACTGATATAGTATAAATCATTTCAAAACAGTTGGGAAATTGTTCCGCCAGGGGATTGATTAAAAAATACCAAATTTTCATGCAGATATGGAAGACGGTTCCTTCAGCTGACATTTGGCAGCTTTGAAAGTAATGAATTTCATATATCTTAGGATATATAGATGACTAGATGGCAATACATATGCTCAAAGATAAGATTCTTAAATCTTAATCTTCAGGATTTTGTTTTGGAGACTTCATCAGGTTATCCTTTTGTTGTATTACTCTCATACTTGTATACTCTTCGTGTTCAAAATACTCTCCTGTTTCTCGTAAAAGGCCATTGCCCAGTGTTAGTCCAACCAAAGCGAGGTGTCCTAGGAAGGATGAGTTGGATACGATCCTAACCTTCGATATTAAATACAGTGACTGCTCTGAAGACTCAAACCTGCACATTTATGCTTGACGGCCCAAGACTTTTACCATTGCACCAGACAATAGCATCTATTTTCTCCTATTTCTTTTGGTGTAACTTGTTATTCCTTACCTTGGGACCAAATCGGTTGTTGGGCAGTAAAAATTGTAACAGGCGTACCTAAAGCTATATTCCTGTAATATGGCATTTGGTAGAGTTATTACGCGGAAGTGCTAGTGTGGGACAATCCACTTTGGCTTATTTTTATAGTGTACACACTTTTGTATTACCCATTCTTACTGCCGTCTTTATGTTAATGCACTTCCTAATGATACGTAAGCAAGGTATTTCTGGTCCTTTATAGAGAAGATAGATCACCAATATTTGTAATCAATCATTTATCCTTGGGGAAGGAACAATATTTCCCTTCAACTCCACAATAGAATATTGTATTATTTATTTGAATAGTTGAAGACTTGAAGTGAATTCTCCAAAGAGAAAATAGATTATGGGAGTGTGTGACTTGAACTGTTGATTGGGCGGAAGCAAGATGGAAACAGAAATAAAATTTTTATTTATTATAAAAAACATGTAAACTAATTATATGTTTGCCTAGCAGATAATGGACTACGAAAAGAAAAGTATCATCTTGAGCTTGGAATAAGTTGTCTATGCTTTTATATGGAAAAATCCATACCTTTTTGGATTCAGCATAAAGCCCCATGCCAGCAACGTAGAACGGAACTTCACGGCAAAGAGTGGCACCAGTCCCACGAAAGAAACCCTTAAGACCATCTTGATGCCAAGTACCTATAATAGCCTCCCCTACATTGTCAAAAATGCCTGCTTGCAACCGTTGCTTTAATACCTCACATGGGATCCGAACTGCTGTCCCCAGGAATGTGCCACAGAATGATGACAAAGTTTGAACCTAAATAACATGCCAACCATATCAACTTTTTCGGCATCCCAATCAGTAACAACATACAAAAGCTTCTAATATTCTATTAAATCAGTTACAGACTTTCTAATGTTAGCATCTTCCCATTTCAAATGCATATTTGAATTCAAAGTGTGCTACAACAGTGCCTTCAAATTTGATTCTCAATGTGTATCAGATGCGCATGTGCGCACACACACATAGAGGCCCTGCTTTTAATATTACAAACTTCAATCACCACTCTCAAGGTGTATATGCAAACAATCTCAGAAAGGTGGGATAAGTAACTGGTTGAGTTACTCTTTATGTATTATTCTTCTTTTTCCTTTTTAAAAATCACATCAAAAGTAGGAGGGTTCCTTCGCTTAATATTATAAAACTGATTGGAAGGCACAAAATACATCCACATGAATTGAAGATGAAAGAAGCTTGTAAAATGATGCTCTTCTATTTTACCATGTAAAGCAACACAATCACTTTGAAGAGAAAATTTTGTAAGACAACAATAAGAAATACACTTAGCAGAGCAAACCTGGGCAACTTATAAGGTAAGGTCATAGAGTAAGTTCAACCGAGATGAAGATGTGGACATGGATTAGCAGAAACATCAAGTAAAACTCTCTTAATGGGAACTAGAAGTCAGAAAGGGGACATGGATAGAATTAAAAGTCTTGCGCATAAACAGAAAATATTGTCAGTGTCATACAGAATGGGATTATATCAGCATACCCCAACATTAGGGATAAGGCATTGTGAGTTGGTACTAATTTTTTTTAACTTCTCACAGCACCCAAGGGTGCTGGAAGACGAACAAATACGGAACTTAGGTTAAAAGGAGAAAGACAAAAATCAAAATAATAAAATACTAGTGATTACCTGAATTTCTGGGAGTGTCGGAGCAACATTGATCAAAACAAGTTTACTTGCTTCACAAATTCCAGTTCGCAGACCATGACTGCAATGTCGAAAGAGTGCATTAGCCAAAAAGGCAAAAGAATATCACCAAGAAAAAGCAATAAGGAGGGGAAAAAAATCAAAGATAACCTTGAAAATTGTCCAACAATTGCTGGGATTGAACCCCTGTATAATCCCTGGACTCCAATTTGTGGAAGTTTTGCGATGATTTCCGGGAAGGAGAGCGTTGATGCTTGTACTCGAGTCTGATAAACCAATAAACCATCATGAAAAGAACTCACAGAATAACATTAAAAGATGCAAGGCTATACCAAGAACCAACACCAATCACATGAAAATAATGTGTACTTGAGTGTGCACGTGCAAGTGCATAATTCTTTAATAAAACAAATATTTGGTTCTTTGTTTCAGTTTGCGATTATATTTGTCATAATTTCTGTTAGTTGTGAAAGGAGCATCGAGTATGGTAAATTCTCTGGATCCATCCAGACGCCCCCCACCCCCCTCCTCTCTCTCTCTCTCTCTCTCTCTCCCCTTTTCCTGTTTAGCAGGAATTCAGAACTGGGGCTAGCACATAAGCCTACACACTCAACCCAACCTGATCACAGCAAAAAGGGTAAGTGCGGACCACATGACCAGTAATCACTAGTGATATGACCAATCCAATCCAAAGAGTCCAGAAAATTTAAGAAAGAAGAAGAAGAATAGTAACAATAATCAGATTTACACGAAAACAATGACCTAGTGTCTATTTTCCTTAATTATAGAACTAGTGGATGAAATAGAAGAAAAGCACTAACTAAAAAATAGAATTCCCATATAAAATGCTTGCAGGTGCCACTAGGACCAACTTCAATACCCCACAAGAAGCCTTCTCCTTCACATGAACAGTGGAATCCCTGCAAAGCCAGAATTCTAGGAAAACTAGTATTGGAATTTAATTACAAGCAGTTGATACCATTTCTTCCCATAAGTAGAGATAGCTCCCCAATTACTCACAAGCTACATAAAATATTCAACACGATCCTTTATGATAAAACCCAATAAACCATGCACATATTTAGCGCTCATAAAAGTTGCCTCACAAAGTCACTATCTTGTTCGAATAAATGTCATGAAGCACAGCATAGGTCATTTATGAGACCTTCTGCACTACTAAGGTTTACCATAACTCATTACCAACTGAAATGCCAATAATATGGAGGGCATGTCTAGTGTCAGCATTAACATCATCATTATGACCTTACAGGCTTATTCGAGTCATTTTCAATCTCTGAGCAATTCTTAATTGAGTAAAAATATAAGTACAGTACATGATTACAGAATTAATAGGCTGAAGAATTTGCCTTTATTGTGTCAATGGGGTGCATTAAAGAAGTAGACAGTGCACAAGAAAGGCCCCCAGCCAGTGCAGATCTCAGAACACTTCCAGCAGGTATTTCCACAGGTGGTGCAACAGCAACAACAGTAGCAGCTTCGAACCAGATGCTCCTGCATGTATTCGAAAAAGAAGAGACTGTAAGCTAGGAATAACCGAATAACATCGTTACTTGTGTATAATCAGTTATCACTAGAGACGAGTATTTTACAGAGTCAGATCTGTCATCTAAATAACAACTGGGGAAAAAGTCACCCATGGATATCTACAGCTCATAAATGCGTGAAGGATCTCAGGTGTTTGTCCATTCTGACAAACTGTCCTCCCTCCCTTAAAAATATAAATAAATAAATAAATAAATAAGCCGACTTTAGGAAGTTGTGCATTTTCCCAATAAAAATGTTATTTTCATTTTTGCTTAGACCTATCCCTAAAACAATACAAATTTTACTGCTCATGAAAAGAATAGTAATTCATAAGTTTTTCCAGCCAGTTTCACATCGAGATTTATTTGGTTTCTAAATTGTTATCAGGTTCTCTCCAATTGTACTAGATTCCTAGTCGTATAAAATAATAAAACCAATATTAGAATTTATCCATAGGTTCTTATTTTTCTAGAAATAAAAACCTTAATAAAAGGCAAAAGACAAGTCAATATCCAATAGTCAGTTCTCATTGTTCTCAGGGGATTCTGGCATGAGCTGTTATATTCTATCATTGTTCTATAATCTTATGGTCAAAACATTCAATACCAACCATACATTAATCACCTAAAATAATAAAAAAACCTAAACAGAACTATTTGACTAACTGAATCAATGACATCAGTCCAGTATCCAAGAGTCAAACAGTGGATTTAAAAACCTTTTCATGCTTCTGCTTGAACCAAAGACAATGAAACAATAAGTTACTTTTAAGCTTCCACAGAACTTTTGAAATGACTCAGTTTGAAGGACCGAATTCATCTTACCGAGGATCATCTTGAAGTCGATCAGAAGGGAGTAGAAGCATAAAATTCCGGAAATGTCCATAAGAAATAGATCCTTCCATGTCTGCATTCAGAAATCGCATCATAGCAAGAGCATTGTCTTCATTAGCAGGAAGTCCTGCATTTTTTAGTGATGTCAAGATTTGACTCTTTTGCAGCGTCCCAGACTTGCTCAAACAGAGAGAAGTATATGCTCGAAGAATGGTTGGTTCTTTTTGTTCCATCAAGGACAAGAATTGTTTCCAACCAAATGATTTCGAAAATAAGTGACTTCTAGTACGGCGCATAAAATCCCGGGCATATCTCCGTGGCAGTTTTCTCATTCTCATTGCAGCTTCAAGATCTTCCAACGTTACTTGGCCATCACCATCTCTATCGAGCTCCTCAAAAAACCTTCTTCCTACAATTGCATGGATTAAAATGAGAATAAGATTTTCAGGCAACTGGCAAGTAAATGAATATAACAGAACCAAACTTCCATTAGCAGATCATGGCTGTTATGGCTACTGTCAGTGTAAAGTTGCCCTCTGAAACCCTAACACGGACTGATTGTGATCAATTAAGGTTGTTATCAGTGCACCCCAAGTGAATGCCATAGTTCCTTACTTTATATAGCTTTGTTATTCTCACAATCTCATATATTGGTCAACTGTTAATACTCTGGCTGGGTTTTGATTACATCAAGCTTAACTATGTTGATACTCCTTATAGGTGTTACTTATGTTAACCATGTTCATACAATCTAGCTTTTCCTATTATATGAATCTATATTTTCATTGTACACAATAAATTGATTGATATGTAAACTAAGTGACTGATTTTAATGATAAAATTGTAACACGCTCGTAAGGTATTACATATCACATATCTCCAGGGTGGTCATCTAAGTGCTTGGGTTACAACCAGGGGGATGACCTCTGCTCTGCGATGCTATGACACCCAGTAAGTACACAAGCATCCATAAATAAAAAAAACGAAAATAGACTCTCTCTCTCTCTCTCTCTCACACACACACACACACACAGGAATGAACTGAATGCTTCCATCAGAACAATATCATTCCAGATGAAGAGCAACTTTCCATAATGATATGGAGTTTAGAAATTTACATTTTAACTCTAAATTTGGGTCCTACAAAAGAAAATATTTTGTGACGACCCAAAACGGACCAGGCCAGAACAAACCACAATTCTGGCTGCTACAAAATGCTAAAATATTCCTGATCTCATTTCCATTTCGAAAAGAGCATTCTGAACAAAACAAGCCAGAATGGGCAGAATAGACAACACAGGTATGTTGTCGGCTTGTTGCTTGTCGCCAGTACAACAACACTGGTATGTTGTTGGATTGTTCCATGTTGCCATTATAGCAATTATAGTATGCTAGACACAATGATATTATAGAATCACCATAGTAATCGCAATGCATTGCACATTACAACAAATAATTACACATGTAGTTGTATGCAGTCTATGATGTTATAGAATCACCATAGTAAATGCAATGCATTGCGTGTAACGACAAATAATTACACATGTAGTTGTATGCAGTAACTGTCACTGCAAAATCTTACAATGCAATTAATTATAACACAAAGCACACGACATGCATAATATGTAATTATTTTATGTAACATACAATGCAATGCTGTTAGAAAATAGACGAAACAATAGAAACTACACATCAGGAATGTACAACTCTAGCTGCTGCAATTGTGCTGTATCACTGCAGTCAATTAAATTTGAAGCCACGTTAGATTTATTACCAAACTATTTGCAACACATACCTTCAGATTCTGCATGTCTGAAGAATCCAGGACAGAGAATAGTTTCTTCTTCTTCAAGGCTAAAGGTACATAGAAGGCACAAGGGAAGCAACCCCCGGGAGAAGATTCTTATTCAATTTATCATATACATTATTAGTATTCTAATCAATCAAAATGGAAAATAACAACAATTAAACTATTTGATAACAACTCACCATCATTTTTAGGTTGATTACTTGTGTAACTTCAGATGGAATGTGTTTTACCATCAAGATGTAATGTTTCTAAAGCATTAATTTCAAGATTCCCCCTTTGATAGTATAACTATGTTTTGCAAGTTACTATCAGTACATGGTAAAGTTGTAAAATCCTTTCTGGTAAACACTCCAATGAAAAATTGGAATTGAATGAACCAGCACATGCGCGCGCGCACACAGAGACAGAAATGATTCAGTTAGCGTATGCTTACATAAGTTTATGTAAGCATGGAGCTAGTAGATAACTGTGGGATACATGTTTCGAAAAACTGACCATTGAATTAGATACTATACTTATGTATGTCATGCATGCCAAAAATCATTTTTCATTTTTCTTCCAAATAAACTAAAAAACTATAAGCAGATACATTCCGCACTTCTGGCTACAGCAAAATGCTAAAATCTTCCTGATCTTGTTTCCAATTAGAAAGGAGCATTGTGAACAAAACAGGCTGGAATGGGCAGAATCAACAACACTGGGTATGTCGTCAGCTTGTTGCTTGTCGCTATTACAGCAATTATAGTATGTTTGCAAGGGCGGATTTAGGGTTGGGGGCAGTGGGTGCACCTGCCCCCACCCAAAATTGAAAACTTTTTGAGGTTAATTTCAAAAAAATTTAAAATTTAAAATATTTTTAAAATTGCCCCCACTATATTATTTGTGAAAAACCTTTAAAACTTTAGTTTTAGTTTTAAAGTTTTAATATTCTTTTAAAAAGTAAAGAAATTTAAATTTAATAGGTATTTAGGTCACACGTGATGAGGTCTTTGAGTCTCTCTCCTCTGACTATCTCTTTTAGGGTAAAAATATGGTTAGACACTTATAATTATAGATTTTATACGATTAAATTTGATATTATTAATGAGTTTTTAAGCGTCCCTACATAGCAAATGACATGTTCGTCTAAGAGCATCTTTAATGGTATACCATTTGAGTTACCATTGTCAAAATTTGGCATTGGCACCCAAATAAATTGCTCCAAATGTGTATCATTTGATATACTAAATTTTGGGGGTTGCCAAATTTGGTACCTCAAATGACAATTGTCATTTGTACCATACCATACTTTTCCTTCAAAAAATGGGAAATACCAAAATATACCATTATTAATGCGTTAGAACACATATGTGATAAAATTTGGCACTGATCCATTTGGTACCATTTAAGGTGGCAAATTTTGGCATTGACATATCAAATGATATGAATGCATTGGAAATACTCTAATGGCATATGTTTCCCCTCTTAAGGGAAAGAGACTTCATATTTGAGCATATGAAAAATGCATCTATATTCATTTGCTAAGGTAAGGATAGATTGTTATCGTTTAGTAAAAAAAAAAATTTCCCCCACATTGATAAAATTCTAGCTCCGCCCCTGTATGTTTGACACAGTGATGAATGATGTCATAGGATTACCATAGGAAGTCATAATTGTGCATTGCATATGAAGTCGTGACACAAGTCACACAACATGTATAATATGTAATTATTTGTCATAACGTACAATGCCATGCTGTCAAAAAATAGATGAGACAATAGAAACTACGTATTAGGAATGTACAAAACTAGTTACCACAATTGTGCTCTATCACTGCAGTGTCAATTAAATTTTAAGCAACGTTAGATTCATTACTAAACTATTTGCAAGACGTACCTTCAGATTCTGTGTATCTGAAGAAATCCTGGACAGAGAATAGTTTCTTCTTGTCAGGATAGTCTTGAGAAGATCGCCCCAATTGCGGTACAAGCTCAATTAGTTCTGCCAATGAAACAGTGGATAATGTGGATCTCAAACGCTCAACGTTTGACAGAGGAATATTAAGTATTCCACCAGCCAGCTTCTGTGGTGAACTGCCCCCCGTTTCCTCCCTGTTGCCAGCGGTAACGCCATCGTCACCCTCTTCTTTTTCAGATGAAGCCACTCCAACAATACTTGAAGGGACACCTCCCACTCTCGCAAACCTCAAATTTCCTAAAAATGCATTCACATCTGCCTTTCTACATTCAAAAATACTTGTAACTGCCTTCAGATGATCATTTGGTGGAGGAGAAGAATTGGCACTGTCACAATTCTTGTGGCCACTTTCTTGCGCGCCATGATCAAACTTCTGAAGATTTTGACTCAATTGATCAAAAATAAAACCTATAAAGCATTCAAGCGATATATGTTTCCCTTCTTTATGCATCACGCTCTCATTCTGAAATCCTCCAACAAACTGCCCCTCCACTTCCCTTTGCTTCAATTCACTAGAAAACCTGGACTTCGACACCTGCCTACACGAATTCAAGTACACCTTATCTCTCTCTTCATCAACCATTTTCTGAAACCGCTTCTTACCCGCTTTAAACGGACTCGGAAACGACTGAACAAAACTATTAACCAACAAAGACCAAGTCACTGCAAACTGCAAGCAATTCATACAAGACCCGTCATCCTCTTTACCATAATCCTTTCCTTTCACCTCTCTCTTCGACACATCCGTTTTGTGCCCATTGCTTCCACAGCTTGGCGAAAACATACCAAAAAAAGTCTTTATTGGAACCTTAATCGATAACCCTTTCTTTCTCTCATCACTAACAACACACTGACCACTCTTTTTCTTCACAGAACAGATCTGAGCCTTACTTTTCTTCTCACCACCATTCAACTGCGTAATCAATTCAGTGTTATTCGCCCAATTCTTATTACTCGACCAACAACACTCAAAATCTTTCGCCGCTTTCTTAATGCCCGACTCAAGCGGCACAAACACGGCCTTTACCGCTTCTAACGAATTAAAGAAGGCTTCCACAGGGTCATTACTAGACACCATCACTAAAAAGAAAATACAAACCCTAGATTTATCACTTCTATATCTCAATCCCTATCAAAATCCTTCACTGATTCACAATACATGAAAAAAATGCACAACAAATCAAACAAGTTCCGTACAGATCAATGAAAATCCCACAAAGAACGAAACTCTGCAATCAGAACAGTCACACCATTACAGATCTGTTGAAGAAATGAAACAGCGAAACCCTAACTGTACGGAACAACTGCATGCAAAAAATTCAACACATATAATGATGTAAATGTACAAAAGAAAACGAGGTTTACAGTAAAGAGATTGGCTTACTGACTAATCTGAGTTACAGATAAAGTATCTTCCGCATAATTTAGATGAAGATATAGAGGCGATTGTGTATATATATATAAATATATATCCATAAATCCATTTGGTGAGTTGATTGGTGGAGATTGAGAAGCTTTGGTGAGTTATCCGGATTAGGAGAGAGAAAGAGTTGAGAGATTCATACATGCAGATAAAGTGCAGCTTCTGTTAAATTTAGAGGCGATTTTGATTGCTGAATTTGGAGAATGCGAAAGAAACGGTGACAGAAGAAGAAGGAGAAGAAGAGGCCTCTGATTATTTTCCTTATATTATATATTTGGAAGAAAATAGAAAATGGAAGCTTTTATTTTGTTTGAATATATATTTAATTATTTATGGATAATGAATAGATAAAAGCTGACGTCAGATTGACACCTGGGCTGTAAGACTGATATCGTGCTTGTTAGTGAATTTATTATATAATATACTATTTCTGTAATCCAATGTCTACCCATTCTTGTATTTTAATCTAACTTGTGAATTATTATTACAGTTTATAATCCAATGCCTATTATCTAGTTGTTTGAAAATCTTTTATTCTCTGCTTTATTGTTAATTTTTTTTTAAAATAATAAAATGTATTTAGATCTTATTTTTTATATAAAATTAAATAAATTTATCAATTAATTATGAAATAAAAATTGATCAAACAAAATTTTAACTAGTTAAAAAAAAAATTATTTACTAAGGGCGCGTTTGAATAAGTTTTTATTTTCTGTTTTTCTACTTTTAAAAGTTAAAAAAAAATAAATATGTAAGTTTTTTATATTTTTTATAGTACAAAATTTTAGTTGTTACTTTTAAAAGTTGATGAAGCAATAATTTATTGCTATCTCAACTTCTTAAAGTAATTACCAAATTGTTTGCGCTCAAAACTTTCATTTTTTTACTTTTAAAAATAAAAAAACATGAAGTATAGGCTTGTCCAAACGACCCTAAGCAAACTCTAATTTTGTTTTCTTCCCATGCGACCAATTATTAGGTTTTTTTTTTTTTAAGATTAAATAATCAATCTTGTGTTTACATCTCAAAAGATAGGTCTTAAGTTTGATTCTCTTTTATAAAACAAGTTATCAATTTGAGCTTTTTTTTTAAAAAAAAAAAATTAATCCGTATAGAAAATGCTTTATACCAATTGCCCATGTCGGAGAATAATTTTGTCTGAAAAAATAAAATAAAAGTAAAATCATGTATGATTATAGCAATCTCGTTGTCTATGTTATACATTTTCTCATTTTAAAAATAAGAAGCTTAGGGACACGAATCGTTTTAGTTATTTTGAAATTTTGGCTTCAGAGCTATCATGTAAGATAAGGCGTAGGTTTTTCTTAATTGTATATAAAAATACATTTATATGTGGCAATTTAAAAAAGCTATTAATAGTAACGACCATGATCTAGTAATTTTGGTGGTATCTCTACTTTATTAAAGGATTTGAAAATCAAAGATCGACCTCTTTTTTACCCAAAAGATATAATTTTATTCAAAATATAAACATTACATAGACAAATTCTCCTCAATGAAATAAGTTGGTGTTAACTTATCCAATGGGTCATCAAGCCAATCAAATAATTCATCGGCAAAAAATGCATATTTGGCTAGAGCATCTCAAATTTATTACAATTTATAGAGATGAGTCCAAACTCACCACTTGTCAAACTAGCCATCAATCAATAATTAAACATCCTCACAAATAGTAGCTATTCTATGCAACAAAATTAGGTCAGATGGTTTATCTATGAATGAGTTGCGGTTTTGACACCAACCAAAAATCAATATAAACCTAAAAATAAGGAAGTTATTTTTCATTATTTATAATTGTTTTGCTTTGAAAATTTGTCTAGAGTGTAAACTTGAGGTAAAACCGCCATTATCGGTTATCCTCTCAAAAAAGAAAAATACATATCACCGTCCAACTAATACAATTATTTGTATTATTACTACTCATGGTAGAGTTTACCTAACTATTTGTAAGTCTACAAATTTAGGCCTTTGATTGCTGGAGCTAATTCTATTGGTAAGTTTTCTCAGAAACCAACCGTCGGATCACTGTGAATTTTTGCAGGCATGACAAGTACTGCATGAATAGGAAATCCAACAGTCAAAAAGTGAAATTGTGACATGCATCACCCCCTAAATGGGGGTGACCGGATGCAGCCAAAATCAGGCCGGCTTAACTGTATCATTTATATATATATATATATATAAAATAAAAAATGTTGATGGCGATGAAAATTAGATGGACGTCACTCACTGTTTTCCTGCACAGAGAAAGAAATTAACTCTCCGAACTTTATTCGACGAGAAAACTCTCCTGTTATTTGTCATTACACCATAAGCTGATAAATGAAATAATAAATCCACCGAATAATAAAAATGCATGTAAATTTTTAAAAAATGTAAAAAATAATGTACTCATTTAAAAAAATAAAAAAATACAGATGCGAATTTCAATGTCACAGTGCCATTCTATAATTTTCGGATTGAACTTCGCAATTAAGAGGACAAAAGTAGTATTAGAATATGTGAACTCTGAAAGATCCTGTGTTGCACCATTTTATTTAACTTGGCATAAAAAAATAAAAAAATAAAAACCTTTTATATATATATATATATATATATATATATATATATATTTTAAATGCACATAAGACTTGGTCTTTAGCTTTTGTCTGAGCTCATCTGGGATTCGATTAGTTCCTAAAATTAAATTAAAGTTTTAAAAGTAAAATATTTTAAAATCTAGATAGGCAAATATAGTAGAATGAAAGTAAGAATTTGTTGGCTTATGTCAGCAAAATACTTAAATGACCGTTAAATCCGATTCATTTGAGTGATCTAATAGCCACTTAAGAATTTACTGGCTGAGACTAAATCAACATAATTTGCTGACTAAATCATAACTCTCTCTATCTCCCTCCCTCTCTCTCTCTATATATAAAATTAAAATATTTATAATGTCCTTCATCACATTGGAGATATTTTTTTCATACTGTATATGATTTGAATTCAGTTGTTTGTTTCAATTGACTCATTTATAAAAGTTATCACTTTTATTTATTTTTTGATAAAAAAAATTCAATTTATCTTATAATTAATTTATTTTTAAAATAATAATTTTACTATTACAAAATAAATAAATAAATATAAAAAAAAACCTGAACTAACAACGAGTCTTTCCAATCCAATTTATCTAAATAATATCTCTATCCCCAACAAGAAGAAACAAGGAATTAAAATTTTACCTCAAATAATAAAAAATTAAATAGAATGTAACCAAATTTATGGATTAATATGGAAGGTTGATAGTTTTTTTTTTTTAAAAAGGGTACCATGTTTTCCAAATGGAGTGCCCCATGTTTTAATAACATGGGTGCCCAATTAACTGCATGCTTTTCTGTGTGCGGTACTGGTTCCCGCAGTTCTGTTATTATCATTTCTTTTTTCTAGTATTATTTAATTATTTTCATAAAAACAAAAAAAAAATAAATAAATAAATAGACAAGGGGACAGAAAAGAGAATCGGTGGATTCATCGGTCCCTTCAGTGGTGCAAAGAGGTTGACATGTTGCATGCATGCTGTACCATCTCTTGACACGTGTCAACCCAGCCAATAGTTTTATTCCAGAGAAGAAGTGCTGTTGTTAGATGCTTATGTTTGTCCGTCGTGGCACTGTTTTATCCGTTGGATTTATACGTTACATTGAGATAGGATATATCCAACTCTTTTTTGACCATTAAATAGGCCCATTTGTTCTTTGTTGTTATCCATCTTGCTGGATGTCTAGTCATCCACACAGGTGCCCGAGATCACGGTTTTGCCATGTCACCAGATAATGAGTCTGATCTGATGTGGCAAAATGCTGTTTATTTTATTATTTTCTTTCTTTATTGTCTGACGAGTGATAATTGAGGGGTTGCGCTAATGGGGCTCCAAGTTTAACCTTTTTCACTCCCTTTCAAATTTACATTGATTACAATGTCAAAATTACCATTTGAATACAAAAGACTCCCATTTAGCTAATTCAATTCAAAATATTATTATGAATTGAATATTTAGAGAGACCAACCGTTGGATTAGATATATTTTTTATGTATACCATGCATGTAAAAAATTTCAGTAGTCCAACGATCGGTTTCTAAAACATAAAGGTAAAATAAAATTAATCTATCAAAATATATTGAAGGATACATCTCTTATCACTTATTTTACCATTATTTTTATCAACCGTCCTCAAAACACTAATGTGGGTGTTAGAATATAGCTTCTCATATTGAGAAAATGGAATTAAAAGCTCAGGCAGCAAAGGAAGTGAAGTCCGAAATAGAAGATTAGAAACAGAATTCTGTTACTTTGTTATTTTCTGTTATAACCGTCAATGTAGTTGGTTATAGTATAAATACATTTCAGCTATTGTAATTTTTCAATTTATTTCAATTCAGTCGTATTATCTTCATTCCTCATCTGTTTTCTCTTCTCATTTACATTCTTCAAGATTGGTATCAAGTTTTTAACTGTGGGTCAAATATTTTGATAACTGATCGTTAAATTAAATATCATTCTTATACATGTCATATTTGCCAAAAATTACATTAATCAAATAATCATATTTTTCAAAATCTCACTGTCAACATTGTGATGTTTCTAATTATAATAATTTTTCGCAGTAATAATTTTTAGAAATCGGCCATTGGATCAATGTAATTTTTGGCATACATGACATATATAGTAAAAATATGTAATCCAACAATTAGTTTTTCAAAATATTCTATCTACATTAGTAATTTGAGTTGAATTGGTTAAATGGGGGGCTTTTGATTATTTAAAGGACAATTTTGACATTTTAGTAATATAAATTTGAAAAGGATTACCGAAGGTTAAGCTTGGAGCACCATTAGTGCTACCCTAATTAAGATGACATATCACTAATGAATTCCAACTCTTATTTTATTTTATTTTATTTATTAAAATAAATTATTCAGAAGACTCTAATTTTTTTTATTTTTTTTTTTTTTTAGAACATAGTTTTTTTACCCAAAGGTTCTTTAATGTTAAAAATAAAGTAATATATTAGTGAGATATAGTCCTTCTTACCCTTTCCTAATCTTCAGTTAAAAATCTGATTTGAGATATCAAGATTTTTTAGATATAAAATCCCACCATGATATCAACACAAAAACCCAAGGCAATTAACTCAGTACAATAAAAATTTTACACTTTAAAATGAGGGTTAAAAATGGTTTACTGTCACATACTTTCACCCAAATTATAATTAAATTCAAATTACAATTAGGTCCGCATACTTTAAAAATTTGCAAACAAAGACACAAAGTTTGGCTGCGTTTACAACTAAGTTTGTGTCCCAACTGCTCTTCGAAACTAATGAAATTGATGAGACTGCCATATCATCATTTTTTGAACAATTTTGTTCCAAACATCTCTCTAAGTTTTCTCTCAAACTACAAATCTGGTTTCAGTGATTTTTGTTTCTAAAGATTTGTAAAATGAAGCTATGCAACATATCTGAAACTCATTAATTTTAAGGTACTCAATAATTTATTGTGAATTTTTATTTCGAAACCTAAAATAAATCACAATAAATAATTGGGTAAGCCAAAAATCATGAAAATGCACCAAAAAATCCAATGCATCATTTAGATTTTTAGAAAAATAGAACCATACTTCATTTTTTACAAATAACATATCAAATGAAAGGTTTAAGGTTGGACCACCCTTAATGGCCGAGCAAACCCCCTTGAACCTATCAAATGAAAGGTTTAAGCTTGGACTGCCCTTAATGGCCGAGCAAATTCCCTTGAACCTTTTACCTTGAAAGTAAGAGAATACATGGCAATAAACCAACAATCCAGGGAGTAATATCCATTTTTATTTTTTAGATGCACACACCAATCCCATCTGAAATTCTAGCACACAATTGGAGGGAAGACATCCAAGAACTACCATAAAGAAATGCCCGGAGTCCCTATTAGGGTCATCAGGCAAAGCATGCAAAATGATGTCTACATATTAAGCAAATGCACCAACTAAGCAAATCTCAACGAAACGCATGCTGGAAAAGCGTGTCTACTCATTGAAAGCCTAATCACAAGTCACAACCCTTTCGGAATCATCACCCAAACCTACATTCACTTGCTTTAAATACGCTGGTTCTGTTTCATGAAGACTAAACTCAAGAACTCAAATTTTCCAGTCTAAAAATATATATACAGATTAACAAGAGGGCTCTTCGATTTCTTGGCAATTTGGAAAAAGGAACCAACACTCAAATGCAAGGATGAATTCTCAAGACACGAACATTTCGAAAGCCATAATCATGATCTTACAGTTGTGATTAAGCCATTAAGGTTCTCTTCAAGATCACCAAGCGAGCATTAATGAAGCGAATTGCCGAAGTTGATAACATTTGCAGCTCGATCAAGTGGATTAAAATGCAGATCCGCCGCTCTTCGTCTTCCCAAGCATCACATCTTTGGCTTCATTGATTTTAGAAGCAAGGCAATGGCTACCACCAGCATCAGGATGATTTGCAACCATTACCCTTCTATGTGCTTCCTTAACTTTGTCTGGAGTCGCATTTTCCCTGTTAAACCACCATATAAAAGGAAAACTTAAATTTACTCACTATACAAGAGGAAGAGGACAATGATAATACACAATATGAATGAAAGATACAACTATAATATCTGAACGAAAGATACAAATATAATATCCTGAATAATCAAAATTTAACCCAATGATATGGCATAATTAAAATGCGATATGGCATACATACATGTACAATTCGGTTCCTTCCCAGAAATAAACAGTGAAAAATATGGCATGAAATGAATTGATATGGCAAAAACACATATCCTTGTATGTATGAGTATAATATGAATTTTAGTGAAAAGTTTGTGATAAAAAATATGGCCACATTCTTGGGTTGACAACAAAGAGAATGCTTGGGATTGTTCTTACATGAATCCGATGACCCAAATTGAGTCCTAAAATTTAGCCGTTACTCCGAATATATCATATTAAACTTGGATTAATTTTTATTTTCCCTATGACCAGTTTAATCCTAAGTATTCATATTTGTAAACACACTAACCATGCATGTTCCGGAGAAACCACAAATTCAGTATCACTGTGATTCTTTATAATCTATTTGCAAGGAAGATGTGATGCAGTTATGGTCACCTAATGCCAAGAATAAGAGCTGCTTCCCTCCTCGTCATTGTAGGCTGGAAACCACCTTCATAGAACTTGCGGACTTTAGGTTTTGGCGGCCGTGTCTTGATTGCATGCCAAGCCTGGATTCCATATCTACCAGCAAGAGCAGCAGCAGCTATTGCAAGCCCAGCCAGAAACGGTGTAGCCTGAGGTACATTTAAACGTTCATCAAATCAATATAAGGATAATTGCAATATGAAGATGGAAGTTTAGACTCACAATAGGACCTTCGTATAACCAACTCCAGATTGTAGTTTACAAGTTTGGGTTTAACTTCTTTCCGATTAGCACCTATCAAATTCATCCAATCACCAATGACTGCACTCCACATCATGTAAAGGGGCATTACTTTAATTTCACTTCAGGAAAAAAATTAAAAACATATTAGTAATAGAAAGAAACATGCTTTTTGGAGTCCTCTACATGCCAATATGTGGAAGGAGGTGATTCGTCACTCGAGGAAGAAGAGAGGCACTAGCAGAATTGTGCTCTAAAATTACCAATATCTTTAAACTACATTCATAATTGCAAAACAAATGTATGAATTCAAAACATACGCGAGAAATGATATTGATTTGAGAAGCAATATCTGTCTTATTAGCATCATTTTTAAATATGTAGTGGTGTGCAACCCATCCTACAGAGACCTCTAGGGGAATCTAGCCTAACAGCTCATGGCTCATTCTGTTAACCATCCGGTGATGACAGGCCGGCTTTTCAAATCATTACCATTTGTGTTTACAAATTATTTGTATGAGAGAGTTTCACTGCAGAAAGAAGAAAAGACCAAGCAGGATGCAACACAACTAGCTCAATTGCTATGCTAACATCAGTCAGCTGAACTCAATCGATGGTTTTAGCACAATTCCCAAATATCGTAAATTCAACTGACAATGAATACATGATTTCTCAAGGAAGTGTTAGGTTTCCATATTAATATGCAATTTTCAAGTCGAACGTGAAGTAGGGGATGATAAATACTATTTGATGTCAGGTCATAATATGTCTTTATAATTACTATTACTACAATTATTATTTGTAAATGTCAAAACACTCATAAAATTTGTTTTAAGTACCTAAAGAACCCATTTTTGTTCAATATTTGTATACGCAATTAGCTCCTTTTCTAGGGCAATGCAAGAGCCATCAATGACCTAAGAACCCAAAGAACCTAAAATCTAAACCCAAACGAAACTGTACCGAACTGAATGGGGCACAAGTATTTCTATATAGTTTCTAAATACCCAGTAAGCTGGAAAAATCTAAAATATCTCCTCAATTTCTCTGAAATTATCATCTTTGGAAATAAATATTAGCTAGTAATGGAAATAATCGCATACTGATTAACCCTAACTGAACCAATTCTGTCTCTAACTATAGACATAAAAATATATGAGCAACAGCTACAAATAAAATACATACACAAACATGAATCAGAGAAATTATAGCTCCAAAAGGAATAAACTCTAAACCCAAAATCAAATGAGCATCATGTTCAATTTACAATAAATTACAGAAGAACTGATACAGATATGCATAATTTTATTTTAAACCAAACAGAATTATTAAGGTTGAGATGAGAAAAATGAAACCCTTTTGTAATCTTCGGAAAGAAATTAAATTTTCCTCACCATCTCTGTGGAATTTGGGAGTTTGACGAAGAGAATGGGGTTTGCATTCAGATTTTCTTGAGCTTTTTGCTTCTGTGTTGTGGAGAGACTGAGAATTTAGTTCATTTGGAGCTTTTTGCTACTGTTTTGGCCAATGGGCCTACTTTGTGTGGGCCAATGGGCCTCAATCGACCCTTTTTCCTTGAGCATATGCTGTCTGAGTGTGTGGGTAGAAACATTTATCAATGGTTGATATATGAATTTCTTTATTATTTGTTATTTTATTTTTTAAATTTCTTAAAAAAAAGATTTAGTTACCAAAATTTTCCATTGAAATGAATGGAACCTATAAGAAAATCTTTCAAATGTTCAATTTGGTAATAGAAGAAAAGCTAGAATAGTACATTTATCTACAGTTAGAAATATGATTTTCATATTCTAATTTTCTTTATTTTAATTTTCCTTTATTTTTCTTTTCAATTAAATGGATCATTAAGTAAAACCCTTTACAAATAGATTCCATGAATCTTGTTAGGTTCCATGAATGCTGTATTAATTGTTAATCCATTTCACTGCATATATCTGTCAGAGCAAGTAGATTTCTTCCATGAAAGAGAGAAGAAAGAAATGAAAAAACCAATTCATCATGCTTTTTTTTGGTTCTTGGAAAACACGATGAAAGTGAAAGAAAAATGCTAAAAATTGCTTATGAACAAATTCTTTAATTTTATTTAGTATTTTTAAACTTTTCCCCTTCTATTTTCGAGATCCAAACAAACACTCAACTGCTCAAGATTCAAGACAGTGGGCAATTCTAGTATCATTTCAAGCATTGGAATGTCAAGAACCCAAATCAACTGAACAATTGGGAAGCAATCCTCACAACAGCTATAAACCAAACAAATCACAATTTGTTACAATAAACTAATTTCACCCCAACCCAATCCTCACTACATAATAGACATTACTAATGACAGCAGTTGCTAAGAAAGAAAGAAGAAGAAGAAGAAGAAGAAGAGAAAAGACGACAACAATCAAAACAATAAACCCATTTTTTTTATTCACTCTTCTTCCTTTGCACCTCTAACCAGAGCAGTTGCTGAATAAGAAGAAAAAGAAGATGACCTAATCGATCTTTTTATTCACTCTTCTTCATTAGCAGTACTTTCTACCTAAACTTGCACACTTTTTCACTACCTGTTCCCTCCATTGCTAAGTTTCTCCTCCGTGTTGGTGCTGATGTCGTTAATGGAAGTGTAGTCCACCTTAGGTGGACCAGAATGCCTCCTTTGTACAGCAGGGGAAGCTGGGAATGAGAGCCGCTTCTTTGCAGAACCTGCCAGTCCCCTCTCTGGTGTCCCATTTTTCTCTACACTCAGTGGGCTAGTTAACCGGGACTTTGCTTTTGCTGACTTTGTGGGTGCCATGTAACTTGGGACTGAAGGTGAGCTCGCGAGACTCTCATCGTCTCTTACTGATGACCCTGCAATGCTATGCCTCCGGTACCGTTCTGATTGGGCACTAAGCATGCTCCTCAAGTCATCGTCTCCGCCCCAAGTACTCCCCCTTGGGCTTCGTGGCTTTGTTTTCCCAGCTACAGATGATGAGGATGGTGCCTTGGAAGGGGGAGTTGAAGGAGATTGGCGACTGGGAGGGCGGCTCAGTTTTTGGGCAGTTGGGGAAGGCTTGTTATCGAGGTTGAGATCACGTCGAGAATAAGCTCTGCTGATTTCTCCAACAGATATACCACGGCTTGCTGCGCTCTTAACAGAGGCACGGTCACTGTTGAGTTCTTTATCTATTGTGCTTCGGCTCTCCCATGGTCGTGCTGCCATCCACCGCTCTAACCAACTCCATCCCCAGTGGGGATTGTTTGGATCCATGAATGTCGGGTTTGCAGATTTTGAAGAATTCTTCCACATTTGCTGTAAGATAGAAAATACTCATCCAATTTAGTTTCAGAATTCAATTCAATTCAATTCAGAAACCAAAGACAATTATTGGGAGAACTCTGGAAACATTTCCTGGATCTCCCTTTTCATTTACAAAAGGGAGCCTTAGTTCATTTCAAGGTAGCAATTATTGACGCTCATCTTCTAAAATTTCATTGAAAATGAGTTTGAAGATTTCCATGAACCCAAAATATCATGCATATCATTTTATAGATGAAAAGACGTATATAAGAGCATTAAACAAATAAAGAAGAAACAGAGGACACTATAACACCTTCTGCAGGAAATCATAGACTCAAGCAAATCACTGAAAGATGCAACAATAGCACCGATGACGACAATGATAATGATTTCGAAGTATTTAATGAATTTATAAAAATTGATCCTACAAAACCACTTATGGAGATGAATCTAACTTTTCTAAATAGTCCCAATCAAGAAGATGGATTTGTACCTTCAATACCATATAATAATCATAAATCCATTCAGTAACTAGATAGAAGGAAAATAAGGAGAAAAATAATATTATGCTGCTCACTTTTCTTAACTTGATTTCACTTTTTCTTTTGTTTAAGGGGTTGGCAATTCACGTATTGCCTGTCACTGATTAAAGCTTAAAGGAACTTGCTAATTCAGAATCACATATTAGATTCTCTAGTTTCCACTTGCAGGCCATTCACAAAACCAGTGGATGAAGCTATAAGAAAGGGGGAGAGTACGGTACCTGATGAGAGTAGGCATAAGCCAATGCCCTTTCTCTTCTCATAGCAGCCTCTTGCTTGTTCTGTAGCTTTGCTTCAATTTTCTCCTTAGACTGCGTACTATCATTCCATTCTTCTCCCATCTGTTTGTAAAAGTGTTTGAGATAGATAAAAGCCACGGTGTTATTATTTCTTCAAGCAAGAGAAGCAAAAAATTGAAAAATAAACACAAAGCGTCATCCAACATTGAATGAATGAAGAACAATGACGGCCAACCAGAAGATGTAAACATAGTCCTAAGCAGGTAAACCATTCCCATCCACCCATTCATAGAAACCCACCCACACACTCACACAAAAAGCATACAGAGTAGATACAAAACAATATAGAATAAGGCACTCACAGAAGCTCCCAACTTCTCAAGCTCTCTGTCATGTTTCTGTTGGAGCTGCCGCTGGAGAGCCTGGTTCTCCTCCGACATTCTAATCCTCCTTGCACGAATCTGAGACTGCACACGAGCAAGAGTCTGCATGCATCGTAAGGTGGTTGTTGCTTGACGTTTGACGGAATGCCCCTGTATCAATGATTTCAACCTCACCAGCCCTCTCAAAGCCCGCAATGCCCTCCTTGCCTGAAAGACAATGAACGCCCACGGCAAGGAACTCATTTCATAAGTACAGTCCATTCCTCATAAATGGATTTTTGCAAGCTATGGTTATAGTATTTAATGCT
The DNA here is from genome assembly GCA_017140935.1 of Hamamelis virginiana. Lineage (NCBI taxonomy): Eukaryota > Viridiplantae > Streptophyta > Magnoliopsida > Saxifragales > Hamamelidaceae > Hamamelis > Hamamelis virginiana. The sequence goes on along the minus strand of JAESVK010000377.1, from coordinate 1,257,627 downwards.
TTCCCAATTTAAACATAAAACCTTTTTCTATCTGCTGTTAACACTCCCGAAAGAATTTGGAAGGTGATTTGAAAATTCAGCAGGAAAAGTTGAGACACAAGCAATTAATGAAAGAAGTTCAAAACCTTTTTCAAAGGTGGAATGGAACATTAATTGAGAACGGGCCCTCCACTATTTAATGCAATATGTTGAGCTCACAATGATCAAGTTCTATGAATACCAGAAAATCAAACAATTCTCCGGAATTCATGGTTCTCACAACAAATTCTGAATGATTAGGCCCTTATTTCAAAGCAACCATAGAACAAAACAAATCTAGAAATCCTTAAATCTAATCAACAGTAAGCATAAATACTTGTAGCAATATTTATAGTTGAGAAATCCAGTAACTAATCATATGCTCTTGAAAATTGCAAAATGCAGCCACTTTCAGTCAAAGAATTTTATGCTAAGTTGGAAAAGAAGGAAAACATAAACACTTGGGAGTTAATAGGAGGTATATACCAAGTATCCTCGGAACGCCGTCTGAATCTTGATAGCCGCCACTTCCTCGTTTGATTTACCAGGGAAACGCGACGCAGTTGTGAGTCTTACAACCTCTGCAGCGGCCTGAGCAGCCGCAACAGCCGCCTCTGCTGCCACAGCAGTGGCGAACGCCACAGAGTAAGCATGCTTACTCTGTTCATTCTCGGCTTCAGTTAATTTCACATCCTCTATAGGAAGAGAAGGGGCAGGAACGGCCACCGGAGTTTCTGCTGATGAAGAAACCAGATCCAAATCCTTGTGTTTCCCAAACCATTTTTTCTTCGATTTATGGGATTTCTGATGAAAAATGTATCACAATTTTCAATCAGAATAATATCCAAGAACACAGGAATTCTAAAAGAGAGAGTTAAAAAGGAAAAACATGAATGAAAGTATTCATGTAATCATACAAACCTGATCTTTCTTCTCCTTGGAATCAGGACTTAAGGCTTTCTTTACTGCAGAAAACCAACTCCCTTTCTTCCCCATTTCCTAATCATTTACTTTGTAAAAACAAAGCAATGCATGGAAATTTTCAAATCCAAATGAGATCAAATTAAGAATTTCTCACAAGTATTAATAAACCAAACCCTGTGAAATGTCAATTGAATTAAAACAATTACTATAAAAAAAAATTGAAATGAAGAAAAGCAAACAAATCATACATTGAGGGGGGGAAAATCAAAATTTGAAAACAAAATTAAAAATGTGAACACAGATCTGCAATATAAACAACAAATAACCACCATTAACTAATCAGTTCCAATGAGGAAATTCAGAAAATGAAAGTAAATGACCAACCCATGGATAAAAGAGAAACATTTCACCAATTATAAAATCGTTATCCAACTAACAAATAATGCAATACCCAGATGTCCAAATCGCAAGATCTTCACAAAACCCAGTTCGAATTTTCCAATTCAGACTACTTTGCACAAACACCCACCAATAAAGACAGAGAAACAGAGAAACAGAAAGAAGAAAGAGCCACAGCAGAAATAATGTATCAAAAACAAATGAGTTATTCCAAATTCAGAGCAAAGAGAAAACATAGTACCTGCAACTGAAATTTGCGAGATCTCTGTGAATTTTGGATCTTTTCTTTTTCTCTCTCTACAACACAGAAAATATCAAAGAACTTGAACACGCGTCCATGGAAGAGAGAGAGAGAGAGAGGGACAGATCTTGCCAAAGAAAACTTCAACGATCGGAAATGGAAGAATTAACAGCTGGGTTGAGGCAGCATGGGACCCACTGATTATGAATCTCATATTAACAACAAATTACTCCTATAACAGCAACCGCAACAACGTACAGCAAACAGAACAACCGTGCCGTGCCGTTGGATCTTTCGGTTTTACTTTTTCAAAACAAGAACCGTTCATTAATAAACGGATAAAGGTTCGCTGTCATCGACACCGTAACCAATCATTTTGTCCCATGTCAGCACTAGCCATATCTCTGTTTTTTTAATTGCCTTCTTACTTACCTTTATTCATCGTTAGAATTCAGATTTAATTTTTCATAGTCTATATTTAAGAAATCAGTGATCCGATCATTGTAATTTTTGTCAAACATAAAAAATATATTAAATTCAACGGTCAATTTTTAAAAATATCCATTTTACATTGACCAAAAGACTAAGTCCTCGTACAAAAAAGTACTTATGAGAACGAGACTCTATCACTAGGATATATGATATATATATCACTTGGATTCGTTGATAAAGAGAAATGATCAGTCAATAAATGTTAATTTTGGCTAAATCAGCAAATACTCAAATAACATTAAATCTCGACCGAATGATGATTTAGGTCACTTAAATAATCTAAATTTCATTTAAGTGTTTGCTGATTTTAGTTATGTCAGCAAATACTGATAAAATCATAACTTGTTGATAGGAATATGTATTCATTTTTAAATGCACATACAAATACAAAGATATGTAGACACAAATATATATTTGATTTGGTGATTGTGCCAGAGACTTAAATTAGAATTCAACAGAAAAAGGAGGGACTAATAATATTTTAGTATAAAAATGTTGATATGTGAAAACATGGTTTGAATATAATTTAAAAGAGATATGTGGAGGAATAGTTCTGCAAAAATAAATTTAGCATAAGCTAACGCAATCCGACCCTTAGGGGGTGTTTGGCAAATTTAAGAACCAGGCCAGCTGAGGATAAGTCTGTCTGATTTTTATTTAGTACTGTTTGGTAAGTGTATTTTTTTGTAGATCAATTAAAATCTATTCAAAAAGTAAGACATAAATACAGTTTTTTCAAGCCAACTGTAAGCTGGTTTACATAAAAATCATAGAACAGAAAGATATCAGAACTAGCTAGATCCAATTTTCAAAGTTCCCAGATAGGCCCTTAACATCTTTTAATTGAGCTAAAGGTGCATACATCACATTCGAGTAGTTAAGGTCAGTTGGTTGAGTTATCTTCTTTGGTTTCATTTTGACTTGTCAAATACATGCATTATACATGTGTGCCCCTCATAACAAGGAACTTGAATAATGAAGAGACAAGGAGTGATAACGAAAATGCAATTACAAAATTAAAAATAAATGTGATGTGGATTTCTACCATAACTTTTCTCTCTCTCTCTCTCCCTCCTATTTTTCAGTTATTTTGGGCACTTATTAATTTATTAAATGTCATTGTGTTTCTTCCATTAATTTTTTCCATAGCTTTAATTTCCTCCACGCTTCAATAGAGGAGCGTGGATACCACACCCATCTTAAATGCATCAACTAATATCTTTATGAAAGCACCTCAGATTTTTTTCAAGAAAGAGGCAAGTTTTGGGTGACTACATTAATGCTATCACATGTTACCCTCCTTACTAAAAGGAAAAAAAAAATAATAATAATAAATAAAAAAAGAAAAGAAAAGAAAAGAATAAGAAATAATGCAATATGGGCGTCCTCATGTTTTTATCTTGAAATCTTTCGTTAATTCGTACAAACGCAACATGAATTTTTTTTTTTTTTATAGGTATTCTAGGCCAACTTGCGCGCACTGGTCTAAATCCTGCACCTTGAACAGGCTTCCAAAACAAGCCTTGCGCCTTGCGGTTCATGGTCCTTGATATTAGCATCTAGTGGGAGTCAAATACGGGATCAGGAGACTTGGTACGCCCTTCACCCTGCTTGTTCTGCCACTAATCTACCCACCCTGGGGTTGCAGCATGAATTTCAATCATGCTAAAGTTTAACTTTTGTGAGCAATCACCGTTGATTTTCATCACCAAAATTATCGATATGAAATGCTTGCTTATTTGTTTTGCTATATTCTAGTTTCGATTAGCTTTTTATTAAAGATTAATTTTGTTTTGAAAGAATGTTATTGTCAATTGTGATTATGTGTGAATCGAGCTAGTTCCTTTATGAATGCAAGTATGTAACATGTATAAAATTTTGATTTGGTGTGTGTAATTATAGACAGACATCCAATTGTAGGTGAGTATTTAGTGTGTAGATCCCACACAAAATGAAAAAACATGCTATCAAGAACGGATATGTCTTAGAAAAAGGTGCGTACATCTTACAAAAAATGCAAACATACCTTTTAAGAACGGACATGCATGTTTCAAATAAAAACGTGGGGCACAATTGATAGATAAATCACAACCGGTCAAAAAAGTTCAATAAATTAAATTGTTGAGATTTTAAGAGCATCCCCGAGTGCAACTATTGCAAATTGATGGCATGCGAGATTTAACATCGATGTATTTTTTTAATTATTATCAATTTTGAAGGATTTAACATCGATATTTTTTAATTTTTTTATTGTTATCAATTTTGAAGGAGTTAACATATTGGTTTGAATTCAATGTCATTTGATATCGGAATAGTGACTCGGGTTCAAGGCCCAGAAAGAGTAACTTAGAGGGCCAATCTAAAATGCATTGTTGTAAAACACTGGCCTATTTAGTAAAAACAAGTCAACCCGACGTTAAACCGATAGGTTCACGGATTTATCGGTGGGTTAGAAAAACCAATCGGATTTTGGTAAAAAAATAAAAAAGTGCAAAAAATGACTAAAATAATCTCAATTTTTTAAAAATCTCTTTAAAAATCTCTTAAAGTTAGGAAGGCTAAAAGGATAAATTAGTTAAAAATTCCAAATAGCAAAAAAAAAAATTAATCCTATGGCACCTAATTTTTTTTATTTTTGGATGCGAGGATAAATCCTCTCGGTCTGTCCTCTCCTCTGATGACTTCGGAATCAATACCTAATGTCGTTTAATCAGAGTAGAACCGAGGGCAAAACCCCGGATGTGTGCACAAGCTCCTCAACACACACATCGGTAAGACACGGACTCGCATAGTGGCGAGAATTACTCCCTCCGTCCCACAAATATAGGCTTAAGTGGTCAAGGCACACATTTTGAGGAAGCCGATTAAATATTGATTTGGTCATATTTTTCCAATTTTTTTTTTTAAAATACTACTCTAGTCTTAAAGTAGTAGGGTATTTAAAAAAAAAAAAAAATAATAAAAAAATGACTAAATCAATATTTAATCAGTTTTCTCAAAATGCGTGCCTTGAACACTTTGGCCTATATTTGTGGGACGAAGGGAGTACAATATTCTTATCCTGCGTTTAAAAAAAATTTATAATAATGATTAATCAAGAATAGTCATCAATTTTTACACACACATTCAAATATATGAAATGATTGCACAAACATTTAAAAAAAATTCATATTTTAAATCTATTTTGCAGCTTTAACTTAAAAAAAAAAAAAAATAAAATAAATAATATATTTATGACATCATGATAACATCACAGTTCAATCCAATTGACCCTTAACCTCGGTTGACCTTTAACCAAGTTCTATGATTTAAAACATTGCTAAAATATCTTTCACATTCTGTATGGATATAGTGCTAAATTGTTGAATCAATGTCATGGAATGAGCCATCGGGTCAATCGATATAAAATCTCTCCTGAAGTAAGGGGGAGAACCAAACCCATAAAATACTCTGTATGACGGTCCCGTTAAAATTTGCCATCCAAGAATCAACATATCAAGTACATTCAAAACTAGAAAGATGTACATTATGCGACAAGAATGCTCCAAACAGAGTATTAAGCTTGGGTAAGGAATGAACAAGAAATGGGAAAATGGTCAGGAGTCATGCAGACAATCAAACAGAACATGGGATTGGAAATCACACACTAATGCAAAATGGTAACGAGAATTCAAAATGAAAATTTACTTAAATCACAAATTCCGAAACAATGAAACAAAGTTTTTGACTCTTAACAAATTTATAGCAAAACTAGGGCTCGTCTCGAGTAGCCAAAATAAAACAGACATCAAACAAGCAGAGCACTTACCACCGTCTGTCGAGCACCCAGGTTTGCATCCGATTGCTCAACACAACTACTCTCACAAGTGAGGGAAGAAAACAGCAGGAAAAGCTTTCAAGTTCACTGTAAAAACCATAGACGCAAAACAAAACGAGAGTACTAATGACAATAAATATTGAGTCCTCTATTGATTGGATAGCAGACACTCTCTTCACAAGCATATTTCACTTCTTCTTGGCCGCAGATTTTGTAACCTTGGCACCAGAAGGATCCTTCTTCTCCACGCTCTTGATGACTCCCACAGCCACAGTCTGTCGCATGTCCCTGACTGCAAAACGTCCGAGTGGGGGATATTGAGAGAAAGTTTCCACCACCATGGGCTTGGTGGGAACCATCTTCACGAACCCAGCATCACCGTTCTTCAAAAACTTGGGTTCCTTCTCAAGCTCCTTACCGGATCGCCTGTCAATCTTGGTCGTAATCTCAGCAAACTTGACAGCTATATGGCAGGTGTGGCAGTCAAGAACTGGTGCATATCCATTTCCAATCTGGCCAGGATGGTTCATGATGATAACTTGGGATGTGAAGTTGGCTGCCTCCCTGGCAGGATCATCTTTTGAATTTGATGCGACAAAGCCACGCTTGAGATCCTTAACAGCGACATTCTTCACGTTGAAGCCAACGTTGTCACCGGGAAGGGCCTCTTGGAGAGCCTCATGGTGCATCTCAACGGACTTGACTTCAGTGGTCAGTCCAGTGGGGCCAAAAGTTACAACCATACCAGGCTTGAGGACACCAGTCTCAACACGACCCACTGGGACAGTTCCAATGCCTCCAATCTTGTAGACATCCTGAAGAGGGAGACGAAGTGGCTTGTCTGTTGGCCTCTTGGGCTCACTGATCAAGTCAAGGGCCTCAAGAAGGGTTGGGCCCTTGTACCAATCAAGATTCGAGGACCTCTCGATCATGTTGTCACCTTCAAATCCAGAGATGGGGACGAAAGGAATCTTGTCAGGGTTGTATCCCACCTTCTTCAAGTATGAAGAGACTTCCTTCACAATTTCATCATACCTTGCCTTAGAGTACTTTGGGGTAGTAGCATCCATCTGTTAAAGATACAATAGTACAAATATAATCACAGCCATATTAAGATCTAAATAAATAAAAATATCTACAATGCAAAAAAAATAAAAATAAAAATAAATAAATTCAAGCAGTTTCCATGTTTGCCCAAATCTAATATAGAAGAAACACACGCTCTATATAAGAAACCAGAATTATACCTTGTTGCAGCAGCATATCATTTGCTTCACACCAAGAGTGAAGGCAAGGAGAGCATGCTCACGGGTCTGGCCATCCTTGGAAATACCAGCCTCAAAACCTCCAGTGGTGGAGTCAATGATGAGGACGGCGCAGTCAGCCTGGGATGTTCCAGTAATCATGTTCTTGATGAAGTCGCGATGGCCAGGGGCATCAATGACTGTGCAGTAGTATTTGGTGGTCTCAAACTTCCACAAGGCAATGTCAATAGTGATACCACGCTCACGCTCAGCCTTGAGTTTGTCAAGAACCCAGGCATACTTGAATGACCTCTTGTTCATCTCAGCAGCCTCCTTCTCAAACCTCTCAATAACACGCTTGTCAATACCTCCAAGCTTGTAGATCAAGTGGCCGGTGGTGGTCGACTTGCCTGAGTCGACATGGCCAATGACCACAATGTTGATGTGAACCTTCTCTTTACCCATTGTAAAATCCTAACAAAAAGCTGCAAGATGAACAAGGAATAAAAAATCTCATATGTATTTAAGATAATCAGAACTGTATAAATATAAAATCAACAAAAACAATGCCAACTACAACAACATGACAGTTCAAAAAAGGAGATGTTAACACAAGTGGTTCGTTGGTAAGAACAACATTTCAAATAAAGCATACAAATTTTTATTTTATTTGTTCCTTTAGCAACACATCAACACCGGCAAACCAAACTGTTCATAAGTTTGACAATAAACTTGTATAAGTAAAGGAAAATTCAACTTAACACCAGCAGCCAAGCAACCCAACTAATAAAAAAATAGGTCATATATCCTTTTTCTGATTATTTCCATTTTTTCACATGTGAAAAAATAGAACATGGATTTAAAAAAAATAAAATAAAAAGATGTCCCCCACCAATCATTTCTCTTCGGTATATCCTTTTTTCTTCCGCTTCTTCTATTTCCTTCCTTAAATAAATGGAAATCAATTGCGTCCAATAGGATTTGAACCTATACCAAAGGTTTTAAAAACCTCTGTCCTATCATTAGACAATGGACGCTTTTCATTCCATTCCTTTCATTTTCCTTTTCCCTCCCCCACTTTGGGAAAAAAAAAAAAACAGATTGTATAAGAGAGAATGTGATGCAAACCAAAGTAAGATCCCCATATGCTAGATAGTTCTTTAAACTGAGACAACTTTTCTGGTGTAATTGCAAATCAGAGTACTACTGGTTTTACCCTTCTTTTCTCCCTGATATTACACAATCTTTGAACCTTCCTAAGTGGCACACAGCTACCTATGCTAATACTCATAACAATTAACAAACCACATTATAAATTATAGCAAATCTAATGTTTTAAAAATAGCAACTTAATATTAGACACAACAGAATCATAAAATTCAAACAATCTTTGCGCCGAGACAAACATGTCAGTTGAATTCAAGTATGTAACTTACATAATTAGAACTGCAACAATCATAAGTTAAGCAAAATCAATAAAATTCAACAACGAAATTGAAACAAAATGAATGATGAAAAAGAGAATTAACCAGGAAAATGAATGTACAAATCTAATAACTAAACATATCAGTTCAAACATAGAACCAAATAGATAGTATTTCAGAAGCAAATTTGATTTCAAAACCACATGACTCAGAGAAACATCTTTCTAATCATGCAAATAGAAATCATCAGTAAAACATGTTGTTGAAGTAATGTTAAACAGAGTTCTCATTCCAGATCTAAACTATACACCTTTCAATTCACAGCAGCTATGTAACACATATAAGTCAGTATACACGCACAAACACAAATAAATACAAATAGGTATTTGCATAGTTTGGCAACAAAATACTTTCTGGAACAAAAATCCTATATTTAAATCAAAACAAGATCTAAAAACCAAAATAATTCTATCAAATTCAATCAGGCCAGATCTTTTCACATACAATCAACCGCAGATTGATTTGCATCTAACTGGAAGGAAAAAAAGATATATATAGAAAGAGAAAACCATAAGATTATCGAACCAGATGCGATGGAGAGTCTAAGGATTAATCAGAACAAAACAAGGATTAAATGATGCACAAACAAACTCAAAACGAAGATTAAAAAAAAAAAAAACTGATAAAAATTCAGACCTCTAGCTGAAGAACAATGAGAGCGCCTCCAACGAACGAGAGAGAGTGAGTTAGAGAGAGAGAGAGAGAGACGAGAATGGAGAGCCTCGTCTTCTCTACGAACTATATAACCCTCTGCTGCGATTAGGGTTTCTTTCTCTGCCGTTGGATTCAAAGATCCATCTGTTCGAATCGATGGTCCAAGATTTGCCACGTGGATTCCATATCATTGTTATGTGCTCATCCTCGTGTAAACCTCTCATCGAATTACCACTATGCCCTTCGAAATTTCAAATATTGACGATGAACACCTCTCCTCCTAGAAACCCTAGTTCCATATCTGTCATTTTAGGGTCTGCATGTTTTTTTTTTCTGGATAATTAGGGTCTGCATGTTAGGGTTAGGAGAATGAACACAGACCGTACGATGTTGATCCAACGGTCAGACATCAGAAGAAATTGAGAAAGACGTTGACTATCGGTATAAGGTTTCTTTCCAGTGCAGCAGTGCTGGCGGCTGTAGCCCGCTGTTTCAACAGTAGTTTTGTTTAATTACAGAAACCTCCCCATAGAATTTCGATATTATACCAACATCCTCAGGGTTTTTCGGCCCATTTTAGGCCCAAAAAGAGAAAAAGAACGAACAAAGCTCTAGCCTCTTTGGAAGCACTGAGAAGCAGAGCACCAGCTCCGGTACCGGCACCGGTTGAAGAAGAAACTGATTCGGGTGCTGTAAATTTAATAGTGTTTTCATATGTTATGATTATTCGTTGTTGGATTTTGGGTTCTGTTCTTACAGATTTTATATGTCGTTTATTTTTTAATTTAATTTTCTGTAGAAATTTTTGATATTTTTGCGAAATGGGGAAACTCGGGAAGAAGGCGAGGAAGTTTGCGAAGAAGAATCTTCAATCCGTGCTCAAACGGCGGCGAAAGATAAAGTCTATGATAAAGAAGAAATCTTCTTCAAGTAAGTGTTAGTTCAGATGGGCATATATATATATACGCATATTCTTTTCATGTGTTATTGGCAATTTAAATGATTACTTGATATTATTTGTGCATAATTATTTTGATTGTTCATTGTTGATTTTTCCCACCATTTTTTTTTTTTTAAAATGCTTGACGTAGATTGCTATTGTAAAATATTCATATATTTGGTATTTTAGAAGTAGTGAACCCCACTACATTAAAACAAGTAACTAGTATCTCATTTTATCTCGAAAAAAGAAGAAAGATTAGTTATAGTCTGGGGCTGTAAAGTGCAACTGTGCAGGTTCAAGTCTTAAGAACGGCCACTTTATGGAGCATAGAAGGTTAGGACTGTATCTCACCTCTCCTAGGACCTTGCTTTTGCTGAACAAACACTGGGTAATGGCCCTTTTGGCTTGTGCTTTACTTAACCCATTGTTCTTGATGGAGCATACTGGAAAAATGGGGTTAGTTTTATCCATTCCAACTGGCAATTGTTTTCCGAAGTTAAGATTCTGATAATATAATATTGAGTGAAGTGGATAAGAGATTTTTTATTTTTTTTTAAATAATACCAAAATGGGTGGCTCTTCATTTTAAAAGTTAATGTTCTGCATAACCTATAATTGGTTTGAATCGGCTTTTAAGGAAAAGGTCATGAAGCTTTCAAGGTTTGACTTCATGCCATTAGAATGACTATAGTTAGCCTATATTTTAGTCATTTGATGTTTGTACTCTCGAGATAGGAAGAGGAATATAGACTTCATGCCATTAAAATGACTATTGTTAGCCTATATTTGAGTCATTTGTTGTTTGTAGATGATGTTTTCATAATTGCTCAGACCAAGGGGAGGGATGCCTGTGTATGGTTAGTTATCAAGCCAACTAATGAACATCTAGAATGTTAGCATCTATTTCAACAAGTGTGTTCAAAACTATCAACATAGGGACATTTGCTGAGCTGTGGGGTTGAACTAGTTGACTTGCACATCCCAGTAATTCGGGGTTCCACTTTTCTTGGATTGTCTAAGAAAGAACCACTTAATGATATCTTTGATAGGATTTCCTTGTGCATCAAAGGTTGGAGTTCTAAGCTTTTGTCTGAAGAGCGTCAAACCATCTTTTTGTAGTGGCTGATATTCAAAATTACTTAAGGGGATTAGAAGTACAAGATTCTTTTACCACATGGTTACCAGAGAGAGAGGGGGATCAACTTATGAAGTAATTACAAGTTAGTGGTGGGAGAAATTCTCCATGATGATGCTGGTTTCTTTTCTAATGAAAATGTCTTGTTTTAACTTCTACCTAGAGTTGTAAGTGGTGCAAGTCTTTAGAACCCAGTTGGATGGACTTGGCTTTGACCTTTTTTTTTTTTGGTTGATCAAGAGGATTGTCTGAAAAACCTTTTGGTTATAGTTTTATTGGCCTTCTTTTCTCTTTTATCTTTTTGAGACTATGTTTTTATTCATTCAAACTTTTAGATCTTGTGGTTTGGATTTTATTGCTGTAGGAGATGAACGGGATGCTGTTGAAGACCAAGTAGGTGATACGGCAGAGCTGTCTAATGGAAGGTAAAAAGGTGAATTTAATGCATTATCTCATAATTTATCTGTCCAACGCTTTTGCTTTTTTGTTTTTGCTATATCATATCCAGGGTTCTCTTTGAATATTTCTCCTCATCTTTCATTAGTACCCATGCAAACATTGAGAGAACCAATATTGTGGGGAAAGCCTTTTTATAGAGATCTCTAAATTCTTTTTTCTATAACCGTCAGATGTGGGACAAATAAGTTTTGTGTTGTATGGATTTGTGTTGTTTTGTCATACATGATTGATTTTAAGATAACTAAAAAGATGCTGCTTTGTGATACAATGTTGTATTGTGTTGGTTTTTATTTATTTATTTCATTTTATTTTATACAAGGAACTTCATATCGTGTTGTTAAGTTCAAATTCTAATGGGACAATGAAGGGGAAAGTGGTGTAGTTTGTGATCCTATAAATATGAGTTTTGGTGGTCAAGTGTGGAGTTTAAGATTTAGCCATTTTGTGGCTAGTTGTGTGCTTGTTGAAGTCAATCAAGAGCCTCCTGGCTAAGATTCCAAAGTGGTTTTTCAATAAGTACATGACTTCTCATATGCACAGTTATTTACAAGGCTAACCTTGAAATGCTGATCATTGCTCTTTTGCCTTTCTGCAAACTGTCCATATTCGGTGTGAATTGGTCCATTAGTCAAAAGTGCTTGGAGTACAAAAATTGCTTGTTATGGATAATCTGCCCATTTGTAGCGTTAGAAGTTGCTTGTGGTGATTAGGGGCCTTGTAAGGAGATGAAACATTAGCCCATCACATTTATGACATCGTGGATTCTCCAGTGGGGATTTTTTGGCTCATATTATCCTACTATAACTGACTTTGTCCTGATAAGAGAACTTATGTATCTGAAGTTTAAGTTTGCTGGTTGTGTGTAGCTGAATTTTCACTCACCTATCCATACATTTTGTTTATACACAAGAAGTTATTTATATATAGTGTTTCATTGCACTCGAAGTCGGAACTTAAAATGTTAAGAAACAAGTATATGGGCTAGTTTTGTCATTAAACTTATTTTGGCTTCATAAGCTATATTTGTTTCTTGCCTTCTTTGTTTCTTTATTTTTTAATATTATTGAGTGATGCTATCAGAGATTTGTATGCCATGTCATCCTAATCTCTTGGAGAATTTTGTGGAGGATTGTGCTTCTATTGATCTTTAACCAGGTCTTGAAAATCTCATTATTTTACTCAGAAGCACTGAAGGTGAAGATATCAAAGAGAATTCTCTTGATGCAATATTTAGTGAAGATGAAAGTGATGTGGCTGGAGATGCTTCAGACAGTGATGGATTTCTTTCAGAGGTTTTGAAATATATATGCCCAAAACTTCTCTTGATTTTTTCTTTTTTGCTTTTTTGGATTCCTTCATCAGGTTTCTCTGCATTAATTCTATAATTTAATGATCAGGACTCAAGCTGTATGCACATAGCTGAAAGCGAAAGCGAAAATTGTTTCGAAGGTGATGATATTACAATCAGTTCTTTTATAGCTCTTTATATCCAGTGCCATATAGTTTCTTGTATTCTTTTTCTTTTTCCTTCTTGCCCCATTGTTGTTTCTGATCTAATGAATTTACTTACAGAGAACAGTGCTGAGAGTGCCTTACCATCACAGAACAGAAAAATTCATTTGGAACTCACAAAGCAAAAGAAAAAATTGGACAGGTTGAAGGAAAAGGTATTAGTCTCATAGTTATTTTTTTCAAATGTTGATGTCTAGAGAATTAATATTTTTCCTGGATTTTTTTTTTTTTTTTGGATGACGGGGAACCTCACACACACGCACACACAAAAGCGGATGTTTTCCCTGGATCTTTTGTAATGTTTTCCGTGGATTCCATTTTCTACTTTTGGGCTGCCACTTTCGATGAATTATGATTAATGTAGTTACCTTTTTACTGTGTTTTTATTTATTTTGAGGGTCGGTGTAAGAAATTGATGTGCCATATTAATAGTATGAAAAATTCTAAGGTGTACGTCAAATCAAACGGTGCCTCCAGGGAAAAAAATGAACTTATCATTTATTGGCTTCCATAATAATTGCATACTCCATTCTTCTCTATCTTTTTATATTACTTTTACACATTTATACCAAACGACAGCATTGACAAGTAGATATGTTTGGTTTCTGAGTCTGTGAGTCACATAGTCTAACATGTATTTGGCACCAAATTCTGATCAGGTTGCATGTTAATCCTGAAATAAGTGGATGTGAATAGGTTAGCCTGGGTCATAGCTGTATCTAATGCCTGTTTTCTTATTGTAAGTCAGGGAACAAAATTTGTGAAAAATGTGATAAATCTTGAGTAATTCCACTGGTTTTTTCTTTTTAAAATTGGATGCCCACTCTTCATGTCCTCTTTTGCTCATCCTAGCGGTTAATTTTCTTTGTTATCATTTCTTATAAATTGTTATCCATTTCTTATAAATAAATCTCTTTTATCCATTCATAAACTGAAGTATTTGTAATTGGAAAATTTTCAGGATCCAAAATTTTTAAAGTTTTTGGAGAGCTGCAATAATGGCCTTGGAGCATTCAGAAATGACCAGATTGTAAGTTATTTAGTCAAGATATCTACTTTATTGGGGCTATTAATATCTCGAGGAGAGCATTCTGGGGATTTTTGGGTGATTGCTTGATGGTGATCTGAAGTCAGTATCCAGAAGCATTTCTGTTCATGTATAAGTTCTATCTATCTTAGTGCTCCATTTGGTTTGCTGGGAAGACACAATGAAGTTAGAATTTGGGACCTTACAACAGTCATTCCGTCTGCAAATGTTTATGAGATTCTAAGTTTAGTTTCTTTCCAATAGTTATTTTGCAATAAATTTTAAGGAGTCTCCCTTTTTCGTAGGGCAGGTCTGCTGTTACCATTATATAACTCAAGTTACTTAGATGTTTCAAGAAAATTCATATCGAGGTGTTGGAATGCTGCCATTGATTTGCTTTACCGTCTCATTTTTGCATATGAGGAAAAAGTGCTTGTTGTCTAATTCATAATCGGATAATTATAAAGCAGCAATGTCTTTAAATATTTTTCTTACTCTTTTATTCCTTTTTGTGGTTCTCATTTCAAATTTGGGATTTGCTTTTTGTGGTTCTCATTTCATAGTTGTCTAATTCAGAGTCGGATAATTATATGGATATGGTCTCTGTGTTTTTTCTTTGCTGAGTGGATGTGATATTCGGTTGGCATGTCAGAAAATCAGCAGTTTGCGCTCTTGTCTTTAATTTTATTTATTTTTGTTAGCTGATTTTGCCATCATAAAAATTTTCGGTATGTCTGGTTGGTGGTACAGTATTCTGATGAAGATGAGAAAAGTAATGATGCCATGCAGTTGGTGAATGAAGACAACTCAACATTAAGTAAGGGCAAGTTGTTGACAAACTCTCTTGTCAATTCTTGGTGTAAACTAGTTATTGAGAAGCAAACTGTGTCTGCCCTCACTAGTTTACTAAATGGGTATCGGGCTGCATGCCATTATGGAACTGAATCAGCTGGTGTCCTTGATGATGTCTCATGCCATAGATTTCAGAACAGTGAGACTTTCTGTAGCATATTGATATTCACTCTTCGTGAGGCTGATAGTATCTTTCGGGGGCTACTGGGAATAACATGCTCCAGTTGCAGGAAAGAGGCCATTTTAGAGTTGAAGAATACTTCAAAATGGAAAACTCTGAAGCCACTGATTAAGTCTTATCTGAGGAGTACGCTGTTTTTCCTCAATCAGGTTACTGATTCTGAGATATCGGCCTTCTCATTAACCCGACTCAGAGCTTCTATAATATTTTTTGCTGCTTTTCCATCATTACTGCGTAGACTCATCAAGGTATATTCTCTTCACTTAAAACTTATTAGATGATGTTTGTCATTTATGTGTGACTAAAATCCTGTTTTATGTTACCTATGAAGCACACACATTGTAAACATAAAGCAAGCCTCATGTAAAAATATTTGTGAACAAATTGTAATACATTTTATAACTATGGTCATATTTATAATATGGGGTCTTATATGTCTAAGAAGTTTTTCACTGATAGTTGTATTCATATTCTTCACCATGTTGCTCAACTGGTTTTAATTTGTCATGCTGATCCCATGCTACTGTGGTTAGAGCCTTTTTAACATTTCAATAGTTCATGCACAGATTGCAGTTCATTTGTGGGCAACAGGTGGAGGGGCTCTATCATCATGCTCCTTTCTCATCATACAGGATGTGGCTAATGTTTTTAGCTCAGATTGCTTCGATACCTCCTTGACAAAAGCATATAAAGCCTTTATTGGTCGCTGCAAATTTGTGGAGCCTGTTTTCTTAAAACACATACAGTTCCTGAGGAACTCCTTAGTTGAGCTATGTTCTCTAGATATTCAGAGATCATCTAGCAAGGCACTGGTGTCTGTCCAGCAACTTGCTAAGATATTGCAGCTGGGTCTACGAACCAAGAAGAAGGTATGCAACAAACATGCTTTGTGTGTGCTGTTTGGTTTCGTTAGGTTCAGACACATTAACATGTTACTCTTTTGGATTAGATGCTCACAGATATGTGAATTTGTTTTGAATGATGATATTACAAAATGTAAGCTCATGCTTATTTTCTAACAATTTTAAAATATTTTTATGGGCAGGAAGCAGTCGAGAAGATTTGCAGTTGGCAGTACACTTGCTGCATCGATCTCTGGGTTATGTTTATATCAGCAAATATACAAGATTATGATCTTCAGCCATTGCTTTTTATGATTGTTCAGATTATAAATGGAGTAGCTTATCTGTTTTCTGGGCCAAGATATTTACCTTTAAGGCTTAAGTGCATTCAATGGCTAAATCATCTCTCCAGTTCAAGTGGGATTTTCATCCCTGTTGCATCATTGGTTTTGGATGCTTTGGAATATAAAATTGGCAAGGAGGGTGGAAAACCTGGAAAGGCCTTCAACTTATCATCTGTTATAAAGGTTAGGACAATATTAATGTCGCTTTCATATTTGAGTGCTGCATTCCTGCTTGGTCTCTCCTTAATTGTGAACTTTACTTCCTCAATCTTTCAACCTTCTTGATTCGATAACAACAAGATGCTGGAATTCCAGTTTGTGTCTGTACAAGTTTATGGTCTTGGAGCATTTTAGATGATTATAGAGATCTAAGATTTTTATATCATATGAAGTTACTTGTTATGGTTACGAAATGATCTATTAGTCCCACAAACATTTTTATGAGCTCAGTGTCCCCCCACAGAACTGGTATATAAGATCGATGTTGTCTGGTAGTTGTCCTGACAAACAAATATGATTAAGTTCATTAAGTTGAATCCTAAAAACGTAAAAGAAAAAGCTATGTGGTAAAAAAATAGATAGAAGTACTTAAATCGGGTGGTTATGTTCAGTAAACATATAGGCCCAATTGGAACATCCATATGTAGAAATAGATGCATTATTGCTGCTATCTGGCTGATTGGACTATGCCTCTTGCAAGAGCTGGGGTGATTCTAGCATCTTTCGTTTTTCTTGAGGCAAATCCATCTCTCCGTTCATTCTGTGCAGAGAATGCTGAGTTGAGTTTGTTAAAGTTTTTCATGATGAAATATTCAATTGGTTATGTATAAAGCATGCTTTTGATTTATACTTGATAAAATTATATGGCATCCTCTTTTAACTTGGTATGCACCATACCCATATTCCTGGTCTCTACCTAGTGTACTCTCGGTTTCATTAATTTTGAATCCACATTTTGTACAGTTGCCAAAGCATTGGTTAAAATCTCGAAACTTCCAAGAAGAGTGTGTTTTCTCTGCCATTGAACTGCTTTCAGGGCACTTTGCTCAGTGGAGCTACCACATATCCTTCCCTGAGCTGGCAACTGTTCCACTCATCTGCCTGAGAAAGTTCCATGAGACAACAACAATTGAAAGTTTTCAGCGTGTGGTGAAACGTTTGATTGATCAGGTACATTCCTTGCAGAGAGTTTAGTTAATTTATTGGTATCTCTCTCCTTGACAGAGACATTTTGTTTTTCTCTGCATTTAGGGACATGCAAAAGAAGCCTATTATTGTACAGGGCATTCTCCCAAGTGATATTTTCTGGGGATAGTTCATGTGATGCACTATAATAAATAAATAGATAAATGTTACTGTATTTTAGGGGTGGCAATTTGCTGGTTTAGGATGAAACCCTATGTAACATACATGTATGAGGCCCTATCCCAGCACATACTTTGGGTTGGGGTTTGGGAAGGTCTAGGGTTCAAGTCCCTCCATTGTAATTTGTAAACCACAACCCCCCCCCCCCAAAAAAAAAAAAATTTAAAATAAATCACTCAAGCCTGGCTGCCATAATATTATTTTGATCATAGTCCAGCCAGGGCCAACCCTCCTAACGAAGAACAATTCTTGGAATTTTGCATGTGAGGAGACCTGAACCTATCTGTCATATGAGATGATTTCTGTGCCACCTGAGCTAGATAGTATTTATGTTTAGGAAACAAGTTGCATAATAGGTTCATAATAAGGTGTGGCCTGCAAAACCAGAGAAAATTATCTAGGCAAACCCAACTTGGAAAATGCAACAGCCCCAAAGTTTGACCTCGCTATTTCTGGACTGGGGTTGAGCCTGGTTTAAATTGGATGGCCCTAGCTGTTGAGATAAGTCAGGCCAGAAATTGCCACCTGATATTGGACACCTGGTCTTCTGATTTTGGCTGCTTCGTAGGTTATTGTAGTTTCAGGTCATTAATTGAATGCACTGCACTGCTTTTATGGGGTGTTAACTATATACATGGGTAGGAAGTGTAGTGTTCCATGATGGTCCACTTTGACTACTGATTATTTTAGGAATATTTTTTTATGAAACTTTTTCTTCTGGCACTGCAGGTGGAACAGAATATTGAGTTTGTGCAGAAAAGAAGAGATGAGGTTGCATTTTCACCAAATAATCAGGAATCTGTTGAATCATTTCTTCAGGTTTGCTTTCTCTGTGTCAACATACTTTTGTGGGATTAGATATATGTAATTTCTCTTATTTTGATTAATGGTTGTGCAGCTTGAAAAGTCCAACAGCAATGCTCCATTTATTCAATATTACAAAAGCATCATGGAAAAGGCTGCGTCTAGGAATCTGGTTATGGATGAAAAGATAAGGTGCAACTACCCTAACCAGTTGTCTTACTGTCCACCTTGCTATGTTTGATGACCTGTAATTTTGTCTGGGTGTAATTGCCCATAAAACTAGACTATAATTTGTTACTTTTTGATGTTGAACATGATGACAATTGACCTATTGCATAGGGCCACATTTGGTGCAAAGGCAGGCAGAACCCATGATGAATTCTGGGCTGTGACAAATGACATTTTAAATCATCCTGCCACTCTCTGTTACACTCCTTAACATGACAGGAATGTTGATGGATTGGATATCATGGATTATCTGAATTGGTTATTCCCTTAATCTATGTTGAAGTTAGATTTAGCTATAAGTTGGGGTTGAGTTCGGCATAATCTGGTTGGGTTGGGTTCAGGTTGATATTGCAGAACCAGCTAGGCTAGTGCAGACGGTAATAACTTGATTGTTTGATGGGTTAACAACTTAACATTGAAAATATCATGTGGGTCAGTGTCCTTGTAGGTTAGAATTGGTTTTGGTTGGCCAGATTGTGCTGCAATATCTTGTCTTATCAGCCCAGTTTCCCACCAAAGTACTGGCAAGTCTTGTGCAGTCGGTTCTACTTGGACTTGGGATTTGTCAAATAATGGATCATCCTCCTTGCTCTGTGCTTGTTCACTCTTGTTAGAGCTATGTGGAGTGTATATTGTCCTTGTGGTTTATCTTCAATTTCTCATACCAATTGTAAGTGTTCATTATCTATTTATCTCAACACCTTTATGGGGAGAAACTGTGTTGATGCATAGTGCTCAATTTCTGTAAGAGGCATTTATCAAGAGCTCAATATTCTTGGACTTATTATATCCGGAGAGTACCATGCAATGACTATTCTTTGCGATGATATCTGCTGCAGTTTCCTGAAGGAGAACAAATCGAAAAAGCGAAGGCACCAGCTTCCTAACCAAGTAGATGCGGTTGCCAATGGTGAAATAGATTTGGAGAAAGGAAAGGTAAATTCATCTGTTAATGGAGGTAGAGATGGAGGCAAGAGGAAGAAAAGAAGAACGTGAGAGTATAATCTTTGCTCGGAATCTGATTCCAATCTCTATAAAAGGTTAATTATTTGAAAAAATAAATAAATTCCAGCATGTATTTTTTGTACTCCTCCAAGCATTTAGATTTTCTGATTGTAAGACAGCGTGCAGAGGTCATGTTGTTTCGGCGTAGAACCATGTTAATCCAATTTTGTATGTGATATTACACCATATTTCTGAAACCTTGTTGTATCAGCATTCATGTTGGCATAAATTTTATTGGTTTGTTGCAGTTGGTGGTGTTGAATATACTGCATGTTGCTCCCTCCACCCCCACCCCCACCCCCACCCCTCTGATGCTGCTGTAAAAACAAGTAGTTGGCATTTGTATAGAAGTGCAATGGTTGCCTTCATCTGCATTGAACTTTCAGATGCTAGGGTTCTATCCCTCTTCCTCCTGGATTTAGATTCAATATCTATAGTAGCCCCTACACAAGTCTCTTTTTAGCCAACGGTCTTGTAGTCTAATGATATCTTTCTTTGTCTTATCCTATGGAAAGTGATGTAAGATTCTTATAATCATCTTGATATTCTGATACATATCAAAACAAATAAGCTGGCCGGCCTTTTCTCAAGGAAAATACAGCCGTCCAAAAGAAAAGCCATGTCTTGCTCTAAAAGCAAGCCTGCATTGTCAACTTGATTAGTAAAATTGTAAAGTGGCCATGACATGGAAACCACTAATTTGAGGTCAAGCCTTCAATCTTGTCCGTCTTATTATCTTTAATTTCCCAATCTTCTTTCATTCACATTAGTGGGGCGGCAATTTGCAATCCTATTAGTACCATGATTTAATGCCATCCTATTAGTAGAGCCTTCAATTTGCAATTATGTCTCCAACCCATTCATACACATTATAGATTGTAAAGTTTGGAAATATATATATATATAAAAGATCCAATCAACATATGCTTATATAATCTTATATCAGCTTGAAGCCCATAGATTATTGTGTGATACATGTTTTGAAAAACTGATCGATGAATTATATAATGTACTTATGCATATCATGTATACAAAAAATTATAATGATCCGACGATCGGTTCTTCAGAAATATCATTTAAAAAAACTGTGACAGTTTCAACGGTTACAATTTTTCATGACTATATTTTAAAATTAGCATTAGATCACCGTGATTTTTGGCATACATGACATTCATAAGTACAATATATAATCTAACAGTTAGTTTTTCAAAATATGCATCCTACAATTATCTATAAACTTCATGCTTATGTAACTTAAGCTAATGATACAACATATGCCGATTAGATTGAGACTATATCTATAGCAATATATATAGCCAACACTGGAATTTGGTGTCATCACATTTAGTTTTCATAATTACCCTTTATAAAAATAGAATTTACTATTATTTGAAAAGATATATTTTAAATAATACAAGGGCATATATAGAATTTTCATAGGACCATTACTTTATAACTATCATATTTCATTATCCTACTAACATTTTAGTAACTACTCTTTTAAAATTCAAAATTTTATATTCAATTTTTTTTAATTTTTTTTTTTTTCCTTTGCACACACATCGCGTGTGTTATGAATATATATAAATGATCCTATCAGCTTATGCTTAAATAAGCTTATGTCAGCATGAAGTTCATAGATAATTGTGTGATACATGTTTTGAAAAACTAACTGTTGTATTAGATGCTGTACTTATAAATGTCATGTATGTCAAAAATTACAATGATGTGATAGTTGGTTTCTTAGAAATGTTACTGGAAAAAAAACTGTATCAGTTTTCAACGATTATAATTTTTTATAACCATAAAAGTGTGTTAATTTATCCATTATAAACAGTTCACTTAATCTGTCATGAAATTTCAAGTTTCAGAGGTTTTTTTTTTTTTTTAGGATAATTAAGTTTCACAGGTTATTCTAGCCATGTTCTCATAATATAATTTTTTATTCTTAGAATACATCAAAAACATAAAATTATACATAAAATAGGTTTGTAATGTTTTTTTTTTTAAATAACATTTTATATTAAATTGTTTTGAAAAACAATCCATGTTTAAGAAATATTAAAATAATATTACTGAAAACAATAACAAGATATATGATTTCAAAATTAATATCTCACCGTCTTTTAAAAACTTAATTTGATGAATTGTTTTATGAAAACATAATCAAGTGCCCCTAAATATGATCATCATTATGATATGATGTCACCTTCTTTTTACTATTTTCGCCACACCGAAAAAAGAAAATAATATGATCATTAATAATCAAACATATATCATTTTCTCACTCATGTTCATTTGATCATTCATTTCCTCCTATGGACAGAACGTGCCATTCACCACATGTTAATGCGCGTGGGCATAGCCTTACCAACCCTCTTGCGAACTACGCAGTCAAACCTGGCTCACTTTTAAAAAAAAAAAAAAAAACGCACATGCGAGGACCAGATCACACACAACAACTAATCTGACACGCGCGGAATGCAACCGAAAGAAGCCTTTACGACGGCGTTTGCAGTTTGGGTTCTACACCCCAAGGCCTTAATCAGCCTCCAAAACCCCTTCCCTCTACTATTACTCTTACGAACTGTAACGTCGTCACCGCCGGCGGAGAATGATCCGATCAACGTCGACGACGGAGACCGGCGGTGCTGCCTGTTCTTTATATCTCTCAGCTCCATCTCTGTAGGAAGCCTCATCAAACCAAACATCAACAAATGCCGCCGAGGCTTCGCCGGCGACGTCAGTATCGATACATATGGACACTTCTCAGATGCCGAAAATGCCAGAGACTTTGAGGATCGAGAGGTTTTTGATTTGTTAAACGACGTCGTTTTCCTCCATTGAAATAAGCCTTTCTTCTTGTGATGTTGTTGTACGGTGTCGTTATGATGCTTCTCGGTTTCTGCGGAGATTGGTTGTCTGTAAGGAATGAGCTTTCCGCAGAAGATGATGTTTTCTGCTGGACACGTGGAAGCAGTGAAATCTTCGCTGGAGAATTCGAACAAGTCTTGATCTTCTTCTGATGAGGTTCGGGCTGCTTCTTCGGAGAAGTCATTCCATTGGGTATTGGTGTCGTGAAGATCGCATAGAGAGAGAGTTTCTTCGGATTCATCTAAATCAGACAAATCAGTGGTGTCTTCTACTGGTTCTTGGTAATCTTCTCTGGCAGCAACCATTGTACGTGGAGAATTAGAAGAGTACGTAATATATGAAATTAATGGATCAAAATAAAGAGAGGAAGTGATGAAATTAAGAACAATTGTGCATGGAAGCAATTACTTGCTTATAAACTGGGTATCTTCTATATAGAGAGTGATACAATACACAATATTGGGTATATACCATGTATAAGATGGTTAGAGAGAGAAAGTAGACAGAGATAGAAAGGAGATGATTGAGAGAGTGATTGTAGGACTGTTATATATAGAAGCAAATAACTTATTGTGCATATATATAAGAAGTTTAGAAAGAAAGTGATATTAGAGAGAGAGAGAGAGAGAGAGATTGATGTGTGGCGCTTCTAGATGAAGAGAAATAAACTACTCAATAAAGAGTAAAGACAGAATTAAAGGGCGGTAGAGAGGGCGATACTCTATATGGGTCATCTAGAAGAGCAGGCGCCAGGCGGAAAGTTTATAAAATTAAGGTGGGTCACATTATATAGTACATAGTATTATATATGCTCAAATTCTCTCTCTCTCTCTCTCTCTCTCTCTCTCTCTATATATATATATATATATATATATATATATAAAAGATGCATTAGGTGCTTTCTTGTAAAGCCATTTGCACTGTAAATTTTAAAAAATTGACCGTTAGATTAGATACCCCTATAATGTAGTCATGCCTGCCAAAAATCACAGTGATCCAATGGTTAATTTTTCAAAATTTACAGTGCAAGTGGCTCCACAAGAGGGCATCTGATGCAAAAAGCATCAGGTGCACCTGATAATAGCACCTATGTATGTATATATAGCACCTGATGCTTCTTGCATCAGGTGCCCTCTTGTAGAGCTACTTGCGGTTCAAATTTTAGAAAACTGACCGTTGGATTAAACACCACAATCATGTATGTCATGCATGCCAAAAATCACAGTGATCCAACGGTTGGTTTTTGAGAAAACTGACAGTGAAAAAATGATAACATTTTAATAAACAAAAAAGTCGTAGTTTTTCACAGTTAGTTTTCGCAAAAACCAACCGTTGGATCACTTTGATTTTTGACAGGCATAACATACATGATTTTGATATCTAATCCAACAGTCAATTTTCTAAAATTTGTATCACAAGTGGCTCTACAAGAGAGCACCTGATACAAGAAACATAAGGTGCACCTTATATTAGCACTTCCGTATATATATATATATATATATATATTTCTTTTTTCCCTTCTACTATTCTACTTCTAGATGAGGTATTTTGGCAACTTTTTTTGGCGGTTTCCTTTTGCAGTTTTGTTGAGTACGCGAAGGCTGAAATTCTTGTCTCCACGTGGTGGTCTCTTTTTTGGTCAACACATAGAGAGGGAGGCTAGCTATCTGACTGTTCAGGTGGGACTTACCTAGTTACCTGTACACTTATATAACGACATTCATCTCATTTTAATCAGTTCTTTAGCTACTAACCTCTCTTAGATTCATAATTAATTCCGCAATTACGTCGGTTCAAAAATCTTAATTTCTATCTTAGTATGAAATCGGCTACCTGAATTCAAATTTATCCTATGTCAAAAGCTAGATTTCATTTTTATTAATAGCTTGTGAAATATGTCGGTCCATGCAAAATTTTCTATATCTATATTACAGTGAGTTTGGGTTCAAACTTTACTATCATCATTTATTTTTTAAAAGAAAAATTATCCTAACATCAAATATAACAAAATTGTGATAGCGGCATGTAGGGTTACAAATGAGCGGTTCATATATACGTTTGATAAAGGTTCGGTTTGAATTCGTTTATTTAGTAAACAAGCCAAATCCAAGTCTTAAATTTAGGCTCATTTAATAAATATGTCAAGCTCAAGCATACCTATGCTCAGCTCGTTTGTGTTCATGAACAAAACTTGTTAGTAGGCTCGTGAACAAGCTCATTAAAAACTTAGATTTAGACTCATAAAAAAATTATAAGCTCAACATATTCATGATTTTATTTTTTTTGCTTGAATTTTTTATTTCCAACATAAACCAATTAAATGTATAGAAGTCATTTTTTTAAGCTTTCTATATTAATTTTTTACTTTCTCTTATTGTAATTTAAAGTTTCAAATTAATCAAGTCGTTCGTAAATAGCTCGCGAACAAGCTCTATAATAAGCAAACCATGCTCAAACATATCAAAGTTCGGCTCGTTTAACTTCGATTTGAACTTAAATAATCAAGCTTTTGACAAAGTCAAGCTTGAACAACCCAAGGCTCGGCTCAGATCGGCTTGTTTGTAACCCTTGCTGCATGTATTGGGTTCTTTTAAAGCTTCATTTTTAAGGGGGTAAAAAAAAACAAAAAAGAAAAAAAAAAAAAGTGTGTATGAGGTTCTAATTTTTTTTAAATGGCGTTAGTACCAATGTAGGATTAATAAAATTTACCCAAAAACAGCGATTTTCAAATTAAGGACTACCCTACACTGCCTGTGTGCGTGGTCTCATCTTCTAGATTGACATGTAATGACAGGCTTTCATTTCTTGGTCTTCAAGTCGCAGCTGTCTCCCGTTTTTCTGCTCCTAACCAGTCATCGCTAAAATTTTCCCATCTTCTCTTAATTATTTCTTTATTTATTTTTTTGGTTTTTGTCTTTATTTTTTTCACTCATAGAAGAAGAATCCAAAGTCAGATGCTTAAAAAAGAAGCACACGAAACATGATATACTTGCTCCATTTTCATGTCATTTTTCCATCGTTGAGATTTTGTAAATATTAAAGTAATATTATATATAGTTGCAATTCCTAATTTTTGAAAAATCACGCATGGGTAATTTTGAGAATTCACAGTTTTTATTTCTTATAACAATACTAGCTTGTAGTGATAACTTGTAGTGATGTATAATATTTTCTTAAATATTAATAAATATAGATTGGTATTATTTTTCAAAGATTCATATTTGAGGGGTGGTTTTCAAAATATTTATTAAGTTTCCAAACTAAAACCCTAAGTTTGTAGGTGGAGAGTCCAATACAGGTATATGTAGTTAAATCAAGCCTTCTATTTAGGCAAATATGAGATAGGGTGGATTCTATTCTTCTACAATATTTTCATCAAGAATAGTGTCTTTTTGAAAGAGTTATGACATTAATTTACTTAAGTGTGATGGAGTAATTAAGGTACCGTTTGGATTTATTTTTTATAAGTAGTTATTTGCTTTTTTAAAATTTTTCTAAGAAATTATATATTGTAAATTTTAAAAAAAGCAAATAAGTACTTATGAAAAACAAATCCAAACGGTGCCTAAGTAAATTTGATATTAGTTCTTATATTAATTTTCACACAATATAAGCTTACATGAAGTGTGGACGAAAGTGCTCTTCAAAAATACTATTTAATCACTTATAATATTAGCCACCTTTCATTTTCTTTACAATTAGAGTCAAAACTTCATTTATGGAAGTAATCGAATGATTAGAAAGGATGAGATGATTGGATAGTATTTTTATCTTTCTATACTTGTTCTTAGAGAGTTGGAGAAAACTAGACTCACCTCAGCAACGCTTCTCCTTTTCATTTTCATGCGAGCAGGCTCAGTACTCCAATGATCTTGGAGTACTTTTTGAATTTGCCATGTTCCTTTAATTTCATTTAAATGTACTCTTTAGATTAAGAAGACTTTCACATTAATATAACATAAAAAATTCTCAATTTCAAAATGTAATTTTTCTCCATAAAGCCCGAGCGTATATGGTTCTACAATTTTATTAAAGAAAATTCATAAATTTCTATCCATTCATGTACTGTAGTGATAATGAATTCACTTTGAGATCACTGCTATATGATATGTCCATTATAAGTAAACGAAAACCAGTAAAGAACTGTTAATTTATATTTGGGATTTGTACCCTGATCGAAAAAAATGATCCTCATACTATACCTTATGGTCTATTTTAGGACCACATAGTAATTGACAATATATAGGAGATAATTGAATCACTCGTATTTCAAATCTTGTTCTCACTCATATTCATTTTCTCTCACTACTTATAATTGCGCGTCAATCCTGGCTTTCTGGAACGTACGTGCGAGGACCAGAAACAACAATCTATTTTCAATTCTCACACGCGTGGAATGCAACCGAGAGAAGCCTTTACGACGACGTTTGCAGTGTGATATCCGCACCCCAAAACATTTAGCAGCCTCCAAAACCCCTTGCCTTTACCACTCCTACTCTTACCAATTCTAACTTCTTCGCCACCGCCAGCGGCGA
>JAESVK010000377.1:1103697-1121443 GCA_017140935.1 Hamamelis virginiana | reverse complement strand
AATATATATATATATATACTCCATCATTCTCCAACACACAACAAACTCCAACACCCTTCGTCTCTGCCTTCCTTCGCTATTTCCGTGACAGTATAAGTGTATAACGAATAGATCTTACCCTTCAACAATGGAAGACTACTTCGATCTACATCATCAAGAAGAAGCAGAAGACGCACTCTCTTTATGCGACCTCCCAATACACGATGCCGATCCTGAATGCGATGAATTTGATCGGGAAAATTCAAATTCAAATCCTTCATCAGATCAAGACATTTTCGAGTTCTTCACCAATATTCCAAATGGCTGTGAAATGAACACCACAGAGAATATCAACTTCTGTGGAAAGCTCATGATGCCTTACGAACAACGAGATCAATCGAGATCAGAGTCCTCTAACGCATCATGTGATGCCGTTCGTGCCAGATCACTCCGATTCCTGAGTTCGAAGGCTTCTCCGTCGCCGGCGACGGGGAGTTGCCGGTATACATCTACGTCGGGGATGAAGTACTCTCGAAAGCAGGTGTTTTTGTTTGGAGTGCCGAAGGTGTCGCCGGAGATGGTGATGAGTGATATGAGGAAGAGACAGAGTCGCCGAGCTCCGGCGCCTATGTTCCCGGCGGTTGACGGTGGCGAAATGGTTGTCGCCGGTAAAGGACGAAGAGGAAAGGGTCACTGGGGACTGCTCCGGCTGTTGAAGTGTAGGCCCCACTATGGAAGCGCGTTGGCTAGGACGTCGTTTGGCTATGTGCCACTCGTGTGAGATTGTGCATGGACCTCTTCCTGGCACGTATTATCTCATTTTTATTTTTCTTCTAATTCTTTTGTTAGGTCTTTTATATGTAGTCATTTCAGTTTTTTTTTTTTTTTTTTTATTTGGATCGTATTTCATTATTCAATACAATTCTTTTGGATAACCGTCGTTCATTATTTTTTTTAGTTAGCTATGGTTCATATTTTTATTCTAACTTTATAATTGAAAAAAATTATATAAATTAGTAATGATCAACGACATTCTTGATGTAAACTGAATTATTAAATGCACATGATTATGTTTAATTAACAGGAGAATTTGGCCGGAAGTCCTACTTAAGAATTGTTTAATGCAAAAAGTCCTATAAAAAATATATTCTTGCGAAAAAGTTCTATTACCAATGTTTTAAAACTCAAACCGTTCATCGAACCGCAAAATTTATCGGATTAATATTTAACCGGTTCAACCGTCGGGTCAACCGGGTTAAACCGTGACATCACCATGACGTCATAAATATATTATTTATTTATTTATTAGAATAAAAGTTGTAAATGATTCAAAATATAATTTTTTAAAAATGTTTGTACAATCAATTCATATATTTGAATTTATGTGCAGTCATCAAAATTGAAAATTGATAATTACTATTGATCAATCTTTATTATATATATTTTTTAAAATGTAAGATAAGAATATTGTATTATTAAATTAGGTGCTTGGGTTTCTTTTTACTATTTATGATTTTTTTAGACTACTTTGCCTTTTTAGCCTTCATGACTCTAAAAGATTTGGTTAACCGAGTTAAAGAGCCCTATTTTTTAACCGAGTTAACCGGTTCAACCGCCGGGTTGATCAAGTTTTGTAAAAGAGAGCAGGTTTTGATTTGAATGAGTTTTTGTGGGTTAAACCAACCGGAGAGGGGACCAGTTCAATCGATTGGGCCGGTCTGGGTTTTTATAACATTGGAAAAATTTGCTATACTTCTCGTTTGATCAGCAAGATATCCTATTCATCGGCGGTGATCTCCCTAATGTAACAGTCTCCATTTATCGATGGGGATCTCCATTCATCTACAGATCGTGATTTGCCACTGATGTACCGATTCGTGAGTTGCAAGAAGATGCCTAGTCCAACAGAAGGAAGTCAACTTTTGCAACTTATGAGAAACTCCTCTCTCTCTCTCTCTCTCTCTCTCTCTCTCTCTCTCTCATATATATATATATATGTGTGTGTATTTTTTTATACTGCATATATATAAAAGTATGAATGTTGGAATATAATTCTAAAAGTACATAAATAGACATTGTTTCATAAAACTCCACCCATCACAATAATGAGTCATTCTAATTAAATTAAATTTACTTATAAATATTAATTTATTTTTAAGTCAAACTCAAATTTTCAAACACGGTCTCACTATATTTCATTAGTAAAATTTTGTTAATATGAAATTCTATTAAATAGAGTAAATTTATTTGTAGATAAATTAAATTTCTTTTAAATGCTAATTCATTTTTAGATATAATATGATTTTTCAAACAAGTACTATAAAATACATAACACATTACTTTATATTTCTATTACCAATACAAAAACAAGTGTAGTTTTGTTAATATTTTTAGTATATTTTTTAAAAATTTATAATATAGAAATTTTATAGTTTTTTAAGTTCACACGTATTGATATTATATCGTTTTTATGCCGTTTAGATCTCTCTTACTTTTTTAATGACAATTTTTTAATAACCTTAAATATTTCATCTTAGTTACATCGTTTAAATTATATTTGATTTAAAAAAAATAAAAATTTTCTTGCAAAAGTTTATACGTGCAGTGCAAGTGGTGCATTTCTAGTATATATAAAATATATGGATGTATATTGTGATGTAAAAAGGAACCTGGGCAATGTTGATGATGAAGTTGCGAAAAATCAAGGTCCATACCAACAACTTTCTTGAGGCAATTAGTGATGGGTTTGCAGAAGTGCGGATTCCTAACTTCAGCACTGGCACAGTCATCTTTCTTCATTTCTCTGTTGAGTTGATCTTGTCTGTAAGACTATATATGAAGTGTGGTTGATCACACACAATATGATCCACGAAATCTAATCCTCATGCACACTGATCCACAAAATCTGCGTTTCAAAATCAAAGAAAACAAAATCTCTTGTTCAAAATCTGCGGTTCTTTTTCTTCTATCAGTAATCACGATTACATTGAAAATACATTACACTATGGATGGAAATTTAAGAGACAGAGAGGATAGAGAAATTGTATTAAAAAAAAAAAAAAAAACTGTGAATTCATTGTGTTAATTGGGTTTTCACTGAGTTTTGGTGTTTTCACTGTATTGGCAATCACATTGAAAATACATTTTACATTATGAATGGAAATTAAAGAGGGAGAGAGTGGAGAGAGAAATTGGGAAAAAAAAAAAAAACATAGTAAATTCATCATGTTAGGTTTTTATTGAGTTTGTGCATTTTCACTGTGTTGGCATGGTATTTTAACTGTGTTGCGGTATTTTGATTGTATTAGGCTATTTCCATTGTGTTGGGTGTTTTCACTGTGTTTGGTATTATTACTATGGTGTAGGTTTTCACTATAGTGGGGTGTATTGGGGGTAGTTCCACAATTTTGAAAAATATTTTTAAAATATTAGGACTTTCCGCATGAAATAATTATTAAATAGGACTTTTCACATTAAACTTTTTTTAAGTGGAACTTCTAACCAATTTTCCCTTTATGAAAATGATTTGCGAGATAAATGAATTTTCATTCATAATACTTTTTGTATCATTTTTTTTACTATATTATCTTTATAATATAATTAAACCTTAGGAACTAAATTATATATACTCATTCAATTTGCTATAACAAACATCAAACTACTAACCATATCGTCTAACAAGTTAAATATTTGCTGAAACTAATACCCCCAATGTTCAAGATCAAGAAGAAGAGAGGTTGCACTTAAGTTTGTGCCACAGCCTCTCAATGCGATGGTACTCTAGATTGCTGGATTGATAGATTTTTTGGGTAATCTCATCCATTCTTAAAGATTAATTTGTTGAGTTTGGAAAACATTGAGTTTTTACTAGGGCATTTTGGGCTTGCAATATGTCAGAATTTTGAACTCATCGAAGATAATTCAAGCAGTCAAAGATCATGCTCGGTGAAACAAAGGTCTTAGATGAATAGGATTTGCGAGTGAACTCTTTATCTTTGAAATTTAATTTGGGTACTAACCTTAGATGAATCTCCTATGCAGTCAAAAACTTAAAAAAAAAAATCCATTGAGCTTTGAAAAATATCAAAGAAAAATTTCCAAATTAGGCTAAGTAACCCTTGTGATAGTTTTACCTTTTACTTCTAGACAATAGTAGAAAAATAATAATAAAAGCAGTAGTAACATGAGAATATTGAAATTATATTTCAAAAATAATTTTTGAATTAGAAGCGATTTTATCCAAAATTAAGACAATTTTAAAACTCATAATCTATCAGAGACTCCAAATAGGCTCACAATTAATTAATTGTTCTTCGGCACTCGCCAGTCGCCACTTCTTGCTACTCCTCTCGCTTCTCTGTCGACGGCGGAAACCTTATTTGTTCTTCGACGAATCTTTACCAGGTGATCCGACCTCTCTCGGTATTTCCTCTCTTTCTAATACATTCTAGCTAGGGTTCTCTCTCCCTCTTCTTTCTCTCTCTATCTCTGCTCTAATGCTCTATGATATAATTTTTTTTTCTTCCTTTTATATTCATGATCTGTTATATATTGTTGATGTAAATTGAAATACCACATCGTAAACTCGAATCGTTAGTCCTCAAGAAAACCTTAGAACTCTCCTTCTTTCAGTTCAGCTGTTTGATGTTGGTTCGTTTTATTGAATATGGGGGTTTTGGTTCCTTATTTCTTTATGGATACATCATACATGATATTGTTTTTTTTTTTTTTTAAATCCGTGCATGTTATTTTGAGAATTTTGATATGGGATTTGAATTTGAATTCATGTTTAAGGATGCATGTTTTTTGAGATTATATATATACACACAAACGCGATATTATATGTGTTGATAGGATTGTGATTCCTTTTAACAAAGGCATCAATTTTAATTCCTGGCTATGATATTTTCAGCCAATTAATCTGTCTATTCATCAAATATGTATCAGTTCTCTCTCTCTCTCTCTCTATATATATATCAATATTAATGGCTTTGGACCATCAATAATGATTTTTCTATTTCGGCCACTTGATCTATTCACTTACTTCGAAATGTGTGTGATCAAAGAAAGTTCCAATATAATGTTTATTATATGTTTGTTTAAGAATGGGTAATGTGGGTATCAATTTGATTGGTATTAGCTTAAGTGATTCTGAAAGAAAATTATTAAATTATGTTTATTATTATTTTCTTTGTTTGTAGAATCATTAAATTCTGATATAAAATAATCAAATTGATTTAGAAAAATGTCAAGTGAAAAAATGTCGGTTCAAGAGAAAAGAAAACTGGCGGCAGCCCTAGCCAGTTTGTCTCCTGAAGATCTTAACAAGGCACTTGAGATTGTTGCTGAGAATAATCCAAGCTTTGAAGCTACAGCTGAAGAGGTGGATCTTGACATGGATGCTCAGGTTTTCATTTATACAATTCTCTCTCTATATATTTTCCATTCTAAAGGTAATAACTATATATTGTGTTATTGATTGTATGCAGAGCGATTCCACTCTATTGAAGCTCAAGAATTTTGTGAGGGATGCAGAGGAAATTCGGTCCAAGAGCTCAACCAGCACCACAACCTCTCTCTCCTCCTGATCTATTTGCCAAGCCATAGCAGTAAGCAGTGTGAGTGGGTATCTTAGCTAGGCTGTTTGTTTGGTTGGACTTCATTTGAATCCCTAATCAGGAAATGAGTTTACAAGTTTCTGGGAAAAATGGTGGAAAGGCTGCTGGCTTTGTGTTTGGTTGTGTTTCTTGTGAATTTTAGCTATGGATTATTTAATTTGTTGGAATTTGGAAACATGAGTGACAAGTTTCTAGAGAAAAATTGCTGAAAAAATGTTGATTTTGTAAGTTCATGATTGGCAATTTTGTTTTGAATATATGATTATATATATCATGACTGGCCACGAGTTATTATTTTTTGTTTTTTACTTTTGCATTGCAGCACTCCCAAATGTGAAAATGAGAGTCCCAAATTAGAGCGCTTCTTCGGCAATACTCTTACTTTTTAAGATTGTGATAATAAAAAATTAATAAATAATTTTACTTATTAAAAAACAGAAAGTCTCTCTTTATCTTTATTAAAGAGGCCTCGATAAAAAAAAAAGTGTCATTGTAAATTGCCACCTTTTAAATGGAAAGATTTGGAGAGAAGGAAAGACATTTCAATGAAATTTTATACAATTCATCTTGTCTATTATCTATTAAGGAAAAAATGAAAATGACATATTGAGTAGGGATGTCAACGGAGCGGGTTTGGGACGGGTCATCTTTTTTCCAACTCCGTCTCATTTAAGAAAATTTCATCCCATTTCCATCCCAAACCCGTGACGGGTCAGGATTTGGAATTTCATTCCTGTCCCAATCTATTAAGGAAAAAATGAAAATGACATATTGAGTAGGGATGTCAACGGAGCGGGTTTGGGACGGGTCATCTCTTTTCCAACTCCGTCTCATTTAAGAAAATTTCATCCCATTTCCATCCCAAACCCGTGACGGGTCAGGATTTGGAATTTCATTCCTGTCCCAATTAAAAGATCCCATTTCATTACCGTCCCGTCCCATTTACTATTTTTTTTTCAATTTTTTTCAATTTTCTCAATACCTAAATAAATTACAAAATACATCGATGAACATTAAAGATAATTGTTACTTCTAAGAGTAAAATAAATTAAACCCCCTAAGGGGCATGATTGAAATTTCATTGTATTAAGGAGAAACTTAATTGTATAATACCTATAAAATAAATATAATAAAAGTACATAAACATATATAATCGGGGCGGGCGGATTTTTAAGCCCTCATCCCAAATCCGTCCCAAACCCTGTAGGATCTCAAACCCGTCCTTAATTCTATTAGGATGATCTCAAACCCTTCCCAATAAGGACGGGACGGGGCGGGTACACGGATAAACCCGTCCCGTTGACATCCCTAATATTGATTGCCGACTGACCAACTTATCTAGCTAATATATAACCTTAAAGAAGATGGGATATATTGGTAAAATGATCCATAGCTAACCAAGTGACTAGTCCAGCGTTTGAAAGGTAAGGAACTGGTTTTTCGCCATTTAGAACCCAAAACTGTTTTTTTGTAATTTGGTTTTGATAAAACTCCAATAATTGTCTAAGGAATAAAAGGATTTTTTTTTTTCTCGATATGAGGATGAATCCCTCATTCTGTTCACATTAATATCGTCCTTTACGATTAGCTCGAGAATTAGTTAAAGTTACCAAGGACAAATCCTGAATGTATGTACTGATTTTTTAACACACACATCAATAAGTAAGTCACGACATGCACAGTAGTGAAATTTCATACTCGTACCTAAAATTGGGAATTGATTATCCGTCGGAGGCCCACGACTCTGGTCCCAAGACTCTGGTCTCAAGACTCGAACGCAGGACGTCGCTGGCCTCGTCGATTAAAAAAGAAAATAGTTGGTAACAATAGCAGAAGGAAAGGAGAAGGGAGGGTTTCACCGCCGCCATTTTTGCTCCTACGGGTCGCCTTCGATATTTGCCTTGCCGGAATAGAAGGTCTGTTCTCTCCTCCTTCTCTTCCTCATCTTCTTCTTGTTTCTTTCCGTCGTGTTTAGGGCTTTTCCCCCTATTCTCATTATATTTTACTCTTCTTCTTCTTCTTCTTCTTCTTCACTGCGTTAGGATATAGGGTTTCACTTGATGTTAAGCCCCGAGCTAAAAGAGGCTGTCAATGGCGGATCAAAAGAAAAAAAAAATACTCCTCCCTAGTGTTCTTTATTCTGGGTTGAAGAGTGCAAAACATGTTAAGCCTTGAGCTAAAAGAGGCTGTCAATGGTGTGCCAAATCAAGATTCCGGTACAAGTTGAAGGGCAATTACAAAACCAATTATAGGAAGCTTTGGGGATTAACCGAAATTTTGATTTGATGTAGATTTGTGAGAATAGGATTTTGATTTGAAAATTTTGTGTTGAGATGTAATTAAGATTTTATAAGGAGTGGGTTAGTATTTGGGATTAATTCTATGAATTTTTAACAAACAGATTACAAATAAGAACCAGTTATAATTAAAATTTATTTTGATATGAACTAGATAATTTAACAAGTTCTTAACTGGTCTTAAAAAATAATTAGGTCCAATCATGCTTTGGTTCAATGGTCCTTAGCACTATTTGATTTCAAGAGTCATATCACAATGAAACCACACTCACTCGTGTTCTTGTATCAGATGGAAGCAATGGATGCACCAGTTCCAGATGTAAGAAATGTGGGAACTGGAAAAGCTAAAGGCAATGCTGCTGAAGTGGTGGGCTTTAGTCACCGTGTTGATGAAATATTCTCAAAGGTTGATAAGGTAAGATTTGTTAGCAAAGAAAAAACTGATTTGCTTTTCGTGATCTAGAATGCTGATTTCAACAATTTGTCCGGTTGGTTCCATGTGTTTATTTCTTTTTTTATTTTGCCTAGTTTGTATCTATTCTTAAAACAGGCCATAACATTGTCATAGGATGAGTTGAATTCTTATCATGTTAGATAATAAATTATAAGATTTTTTAACATGCTAATAAATATATAACATCACAATCGAAGTCTTCACAAAAGTCATCAACAGTTAACCATCCCTACCATATTAATTAAAGTTTTCCAGTGTGTGGCTGAATCATTAACCACCAAAACAGGTACCTCCATAATGATTGGAATATTATATATTGAGCTGCAGTGGTGACCGAGTTTGCTCTTATTCAAGTTGACATTGCACAATTCTTATGCGTAAAACATGCACAATATTCCCACTTTCTTTCTCAAGTGATTGACAATTTGACACCTGAACTGGACCGACCTTTTTTGAGAAATTGTATCATCCTTAGCATAGTAGTTGCTTTCATTGGAAGTATGTTCAAATGTCTTCTTTTTCTTCTTTCATATGATGAGTGAAATAAGTCCTACATCATCATCATCATCATTTTTCTTACTATAAATGTTTTATGATTTAGTCTCAGTAGGTTAATCAACTTTGTGTACGTGCCATTAAACAGTTTTTCATCCAGATGCAGCTTTGTCTTTTGTCATATAAGAAAAATAAATGATGATTGAATTAATGATGCCTTTTTTTTGTACATTTATCAATGATGTTTGGCATTATATTTTTCACTTGCAGCTTGAGCAAAAAGTGAACGAGGTCGAACAGTTCTACTCGACTACGAATAAAAAGCAGCTGAACCCCTCTAAAGGTAGCTCAATTGTGAAGGATAGAGATAAGGAGAAACATATTCCTAGCATTAAGAAGCAGCAGCAAGATGCATCTAGTAGGGAAGCAGCTGCTGCAAGGAGAATGCAAGAGCTCATGCGCCAATTCGTCACAATATTGCGTTATGTAATCTCCAATGCTTTGCAGCTGTCTTTGTAATCATTGATAATTGTTTTATACTGCAACTGCACTTTGGCTTGAATCATGATACAGTGGAGTTTTTCCCTTTGGTTCTTTTTCGAGATTTGGATTTTATTTTATTTTGAAATCTCAAGGTGAACTGAAATTCACTCTCTTTATTTTGTTTTAAATTTCTTTTGTTTAACAAATTTAAACAGTTATAATTATTGGCATACCATGTAGACTTACTAAAATACCTGATTGGAAAATTTCTAGTAAGACACCTTTGACGGTTAATAAGACTTTTTATATTGGAAATTCAGGTAGTTATTTCCAAGTCGAATTTCAGCCTTCATCTTCTCATGTATTGGGAGTTACTTCAAAATTTCAGTTAAGATGACTGGCCTGTTTATGTATAATTAAATACTCACTTTTATATCCTTTACTTCAATAACTGAATAGTCATGCGCGTGGTACATGCATTCTTCTAGTAAGAAGATCCAATCAAAAGCTCATAGAAACAGTGTAATCATTTGATCATGTGTTTGATAAGCTATGGGATGAAGAAGATTGCAATTTACTTTTCCTGATATATCCCTGCCTTTACTGTCAGATCACACAGCACAAGTGGGCTTGGCCCTTTATGCAGCCTGTAGATGTTGAGGGTCTTGGTTTACACGACTACTACGAGGTGAAGTTCCTTTCTTCTTACACTTTAAAAATTGTTGATTTATATGGTTCAACCCATTTATGTGTTATTATGTGCGTTGAAAGATGTTTACAGTACTTATCCACCCTGTTTCTGATCTGTTTTAATTATATTTTACAAAATGAAATTTGTTAACTACAAATGAAATGAAGTGGCTGCCTGTGATTCCTGGGCGGGGACACAAGTATTGTGCTTTGGAAGAAACTTGGGAGTCTGGCACAACTTCTGAAAATTGAAAATGGGAACCTGGTTATATATGTGCTCTAGTGTATTTGTGTTGTAGAACACATACACACATGTGTGCATGTGCTTGTTGGGAAGAACCATATATGGTTGTCTTTGACAGTCATTAAAAAAATATTGCCCATAATCTAGGCAACAAAACACATGTTCTTGGACATCATAAGTAAAATATAGATGTAGTGGGTCCTAATGTCCTATAATAAAGATGGATACCACAGGGGCATACTTCAGTTAAGTAAATAAAAGTTGCAGACTTTTACCAAGTGTCAAACTTGTTTGAGACACATGAAGACGTGCATGTGCTTGATCTAGATTGGACACAGTAATTTATGGGGAGCTGTTTGACACACTAATAGTATACATGTTGATGTTGTCAAATCTGGCTTTGTGATTACATTTCCTATAGATTCACTTGTGGCAGCCTTTCTTTCGTTCCCCGGCCATTTTTTGTCTTTGACTTCTTCTGTGTATACCCTTTGTAAATTTGTTGTAGTTGGTGTGTACTAGGTTATTGACAAGCCTATGGACTTCAGTACGATAAAAAATCAAATGGAGGCCAGGGATGGTGCTGGATATAAGAATGTTCGAGAGATATGTGCTGATGTGAGGTTGGTGTTCAAGAATGCAATGAAATATAATGATGAAAGAAGTGATGTTCATGTTATGGCCAAAACTTTGCTGGCAAAATTTGAGGAAAAGTGGTTGCAACTTCTGCCCAAAGTTGCTGAAGAGGTAATTTGCTATCCCATTATTGTGGTTCATGATTTTTGTATCATTTGTTAACTTAAAAAGCAATGTACTTTCAGGAAAAAAGACGAGAAGAGGAGGAAGCAGAGGCACAGTTGGATATGCAGCTTGCCCAGGAGGCTGCTCATGCCAAAATGGCTAGAGATATTAGTAATGAGGTAGTTTAAATTTCAGAACTGTCTTTAGTGTTTTCCATGTAATTTTTTTTTAAGAAGAAAAGAGGACTTTACTTTTTCAAGCATGCTGAAGTTGCTTTTCCAATGGATATTCAAGTTGAATCAATACTAACTGTTTTATCTTACACTGGGAGATATAAGACATTCTTTGAACATATTATTCTAAACTTATTTCAGCTTTATGAGGTTGATATGCATTTGGAAGAGCTCAGAGAAATGGTTGTTCAAAAGTGCAGGTTTGTTCTATGATACAGTGCCTAATACAGTAATCTCATAACCTAGAAAGTTGACTTTTGTTGGTTGTTTGGTGTGACTTTAACTTGCATCCACTTGTCAGATGTTTTCCTTCTTTATTTGAGTTCCTTAGCAAAACAAGAGTTCATTTCATTTAATTATGTTAGTAAATAGGACATGGAATGATTTTTTCATATGTTTCCTTAGTTGGCCTCTTTATCCAGTTAAATTTGATGTATTTTGGGTGAGATTGCTTGATCTTTATTATCTAATGTTCTTTATATATGATATAAAGTTCCAATAAATATTATCATGGTGAGCATTATTCATCAATGTTTGTATTGCTGATGCACTTTTGGGTTGAAGGATTATTAAGTTGAAAACGCAAGGTTAGTAATGTGTTTATTTGATTTGGAATTAAAATGAGTAGAAACTGAGTTTCTTCCCCAGTTATGGAAACCAAGTTTCTTCGGCATTGCTACAACTTTTATGCACCTAAAAGGTACGGACAATGCCACTGTCGGCTTTATGTTATAAGAGCCAAATTGAGAAATCTCGATCTACGTTGCTTCAGTGGACTTGTGTTATGGGAACTGAGTCCCGCATTGTTACATCTTTTATGCACCCAAAAAGTAATGAACATGCCATCGCTGGTTTTGTTATAAGGAAGTCAATTGAGGATGCCATATTGTGAAGTTGGTTTCCATCAATTTTAATTTCTTTGTTGCTTGGAAAGGGCACTCTTGCAGTTGAATCACTTGTCCAGTTCCTATGTTGATAGGAGTGCAATTCCTTCTTCCAACCGCATCAATTTTAATTCCTAACTATGAATTTTTCAGCCAATCTGTCCATTCAGCAAATATGCTGCAGTTCTATCAATATTAATGATCTTGGACTGTCAATAATGATTTTTCTTTAGAGTTCAGCCACTTGATCTATTGGCTTCCTTCGAAATATGTGTGTGTAGGGGAGAGAGAGAGAGAGAGAGAGAACTGTAAGAAAAATTTAGGTTTCTTAATGTGTTTTGTGTGGTTAAACTATTGACTCTTCAAATTAAGAACAGGTTATTATTGGAATTCTAAAAGGAAGTTCCAATAAAATATTTATTATGTGTGTTCAAGAATGGGTAATATTGGTATTAAAACTTTGATGGAATTAGTGGTTCTGAAATTGTGTTTATTATTATTATTATTATTATTATTATCGTTGTTTGTAATTGATTGAGTTTTCAATTGAATACATTATTCTTGCACCTCCACAGCAACCTAATCTCCTTTATTTTGTGTGATGGATGGCACAAAGCTAACTTGGGAAAGTTGTTTCAGAAAAATGTCAATTGAAGAGAAAAAAAAACTGGGGGTAGCTCTAACTATATTGTCTCCTGAAGATCTTAACAAGGCACTTGAGATTGTTGCTCAGAGTAATCCAAATTTCCAAGCGACAGCCGAAGAGGTGGACCTTGATATTGATGCTCAGGTCTTCATTTATAGTTCTCTTTAAGCACTATCTTTATTTCCCATTCTTCAAATTCATAATCAATTTGCAAGGTAACTATATGTGTTATTGAGTGTACTGTGTTCTTTAAGCAGAGCGAATCCACCCTTTGGAGGCTAAAGTTTTTTGTGAAGGATGCACTGGAAGTTCAGGGCAAGAGTTCAGCAAGCATGGGTGGCACCAATACCACCACCAATACCGCCACCAACACCACCACCACTGCCGCCACCACCACCAACAAACGGAAGATAAGTGATGCTCTTGTGAAGACTGCCAAGAAAAAAACTAAGAAGCTCCCCTCTTGATCTATATACCAGCCATAGCAGCGTGAGGTAAGTTAAGCTTTGTGTTTGGTTGCTCTTCATGTGAATCCCTAACCAGAAGATGATCCCGACAAATTTCTAGGAGAAATGGTGGAAAGGCAGGCTGTGTGTTTGGTTGCATTTCATGTAAATATTAACCAACGGTTGTCAGAACTAGAAAACAAGTCTGAGATTTTTATGGAGAAAAATGGCTAAAAGGTGGATTTTGTCTTGAATCTTGATAAATAATAATTCATGAACACACTGACAATTGTTTTTAGGTGCTGACAGACTGACAGTCTGAAATGTGACCAACCTCGTGTTTGGAAATTGTTCTGTCACTCTGTAAATCCCCTTGTGGCAGTGCTCGAGTCCCGATCAGTGTGTATGGATATATAATGTGGATTAAAAAAGAGATCTTTATTTTAATTGTCTTCTCCTTGCGCCTTTCCCATGTCCAGTGCCATTCTTTCCTATGCTTTTCCCAACTCCCCCCCTCCTCCTTCCTTCTAATGTGGCAATTGATACCACATCAGCAAACATCTTGACGTGTCAGCCAAAATGGAGTTGCCATGTTAGCGCCATGTCATCGAAGCATATTTTTTGAAAGACAGTTTGTTGATGTGGCATCACCATGTAAGATGCCACGTCAGGTGATTTAAAAAGTTGGGAAGAGTTTCATTTTTCCAATTTGTTTTACTCTGAGAACTTTCTTGGTTGGGCATGGGGTAGATGCATCTTTTTCACGTCTAACGTCACTTAAGACTTTCTGGAGTTCAGATGCAACTTGAAATAATAAAGGAAAAATGCTTTTTGTGGTGCATTTTAGCGGTGTGTAAAAGATGACTGAAAGATTGTCTCCTTGCAGCCTAGGTGTACAGGAATTGAAGTTTCTGCTTAGAAAGAGTCTGAGGTAGATGACTACCATGGATAGAGAAAGGGAAGTAGGTGTTAAGGTGAAATTGCAATGCTGACGGATTTCACTTACTATGAAGATACATCTGGTTCAACTTCTCAATAGCCTTTTCAAGCTTCACCCCAAAATGGATAAATTCATCATAATAGTGGTTTCTGGTGAAATCACCTGATCGGAAACAATGTATCGTTCTGTCGATTGGCTTTTGTCCTCTATAATTGCTCTTTAACTAGAACTATCATGTAAAATTTATTTCATACTTGTGAGGTGGATTGCCCTTCTCTTACTAATTACTCTAGTGGGATTAGTAGGATGAAAAGGGATGGATGTCGATGCAGGAATTCAAAGTCATGTGAAATACGAGGTTTGCAGACTTCACCATCCGACCTGAATGGCATATTTGGCTTTCGTTTTCTTTAATAGTATAGATATAGATATAGATTCATGAGGGCCTATAAGATTGGCCTAGTTATGTGCTAAGTAGCTTAAAAAGTTACAAGTAGAACATCAGCATCACGGCCAATTGGGTCCAAAAAGAAAAAAGAAAAAAAAAAAAAAAAGGTTGCGAGGAAAATAAGAGTGGGTCATGGCTCCATTGTCCTTTACAATGGATGGTTATTAACACATTCCTGAAAAATTAATTCATGTCATTAATTCCCACCCAATTATGTCACGCCTGCTTTATTGTGGATTAGATCGGTCTTATAATTTATTTATTTGTGTTCTATTAATTGCATATATGTAATCCATACTTGTTCAGTTTGTTGGCTCATTCTGA
The DNA here is from genome assembly GCA_017140935.1 of Hamamelis virginiana. Lineage (NCBI taxonomy): Eukaryota > Viridiplantae > Streptophyta > Magnoliopsida > Saxifragales > Hamamelidaceae > Hamamelis > Hamamelis virginiana. The sequence continues at coordinate 1,106,521 of JAESVK010000377.1, read as the reverse complement.
CATAGTATTAGTTGAATTAGTACACATGGATAGATTTAACAGAATAAACTCAGCATATTAAATTCCTTATCTAACACACAGGTTAAAAAAATTAGTCAACTTTTAACAAGAGGGATGGAGGCAGTTGCCAGACTCTTAAATGAGATTGTGTGGACAATACTTTTTTACACGTGATTAATTATTGGTTGTGTGACCACAAAATTATAGTAGTATTGGACTAGTCTAAGTTCTGAATGTATTTGTTAGACATGGTCACCCATGATATTTTTTCATAAACTTTTCATTTATTATGGAAGGAGAATTTACTAAAAAATAGAAGGGTTAGATCATCGTCACATCATTTGAAAGATACTTTTAGAATAATTTTTTTAGAATATAAAATATATTTTTTTCTTATAAACATGACACTATTTAATTTTTGGACACGTGTTCAGACAAGTGTTATGCAAATTAACGAAAAATGTTAAAAACTATTGAGTAAATTTTCTCATTTTATTTATTATTTCATATTGTAATAATAATTAAAATTTAAAATTTAATAAAAATAATTTATTTATAATTCGAACTTGAAAAAAAATAAAATACATCAGGACAAGTCAACTAGTGCATAAATTTCGTGAGAATCATTTCACCCAAAAAAAGAGAAAATAAGTCCGTGAGAATAAGCCGGGAATGTTGACTCTTGCAGCACTCTACGACATGATCTGTCACGAATTGATTGGTTCAATCGTCGAAGCACCGAAGCAAAACCCGGACGTGTACACATAATTAAATTGAATTACATAAATCAAAGCTACACGTCTGCACTCCTGCGTATAATATATTTGGTAAAGGCGCAAAGCTGCGGAAATCTAGGCATAAAGGCTACGAGTCTCTCAGAACTCCAAGACTATCACTTGTCAGAAAAATGGTCTGATGACTTGAGTGAGTCTACTGGAATGGAATGGAGCTCCTGAAACCCTAACAACACAATCGATATATATATACACATATATTGCCCTCGTACTCTACTTTTTTAATCTTCTATCTTATCAGTCTCTCTGCTTTCTGTTGTTCTTGATTCAGTGCGTACACTCTGTTCTCTCCATTTCTGTAATTTCTCTCTTGTTTCAAATACGTGCTTTACTTTTTCAGTGTTTATTTGTTTAATTATTATTATTTATTTTCAATGAATTTTAAGGTTTTGTTTTGAATTTGCGTAATTTACTGTTGTTTCATTGATTTATTGATCATTTTGTGCCTTTTTTTTTAATTTTTTTTAATTTTATCTACCTTGCATAATTTGTGGTTGAATCGGTTGTTTTGTGAGGTTTTATTGTTGATTATTTGTTGTTTGGGATTGGTTAGGGTTTACGATTTCCAGGAGGTGGAATTCTGGTGGTCATGCAAAAAGAAATGGATTTGGTATCTAGATGCAAGGTAATTATTTTGATCATGTGTTTTTATTTGATAATTGTTGATGTGATTTTGAGTTGGCGTTCTTATTAGAGTTAACGTGTCTTAGTTTTATTTCTAATGTTGTGGTTTTGTGGGTGTTCATTCAGAGTTTGCTGAGACAATGTGAAGGTTGGAGTGTAATATGGATGATATGTTGGATATTCTTACGGATTTAATAAGGACGGTTCATGCCCTGCGTGCATGAAGCTTCAAACTAAAGCATATGGGTTCTTAATCACCATAATAGGACACGGCATAAATTTGTAGTGATGCGGGATCCACCTAAAGATCATTGTTCCACTTAAGAAAGGAAGAAATTATCTCTAATTAATATTTACTTCCTAGTTTAGCTCAAACGATGAAATTTCTAGATTATATAGACTTAAAAGAGAAAACAAAAAGTAAGTTTACTCTTAATTGTTTTTAGATTATCTTGTATTTCTAAGGATATAATCTAAAACCAATTTTAGAACTAAGTCATGATCATTTGGGGTTACGAGTCCAGCAACGGTACCCATCTCATCCTGCAATTGGAGTTGAGGCTTTGGTTGGTGCCTTAGAACCTGAAGTTCTTGAAGTTTCACTGGAGGCAACCTCCTGACCTTTCTTTTCCTTTTTATGATTGGCCTATGCTTTGAATTTTCAGCGTTTTCAATAACATTGTCTGAATCACTCATTAAGTATGTATCACTTGCCTACCTGTATCTATATATATTCACTCTACTGTGTTTGTCTTGAGGAAAATGCCTCCTGGTGTATACATTTCTTTTTTCTTTTTTAATTAATAGAATTTTAAAAATGGCTAATATTTTTATAAAATATGGACCCTTTTTAGCCTCTTGAACCTGCTGACATGAAACCCAACCCATTTTTTCTTTTTTATTTTTCCTAAAATTTATTATCCTGATCAAAATAAATTTTAGATACTCAGTGTTTTAAAATATCACTAGTTTGGTTTCACGTTGTCTCATAATGACTATATTGGGTATTTGAACCCAGGGGCGGAGCCAGGATTTAAAGTTCGGGGCGGCTAAGGTAAGAGCTAAGAGGCTAATAAATCTATATACACACATACAGAGGTGCTAATATCAGGTGCATTGATGCATCTTGCATCAGGTGCCCTCTTGTAGAGCCACTTGTACTGTAAATTTTGGAAAACTGACCGTTGGATTAGATACCCCTATAATGTATGTCATGCCTGCCAAAAATCACAGTGATCCAACGGTTGGTTTTTGAAAATGTAACTTTGAAAAACTATGACTTTTTTGTTCTTTAAAATGTTATCATTTTTTTGTAGTCAGTTTTCTCTTAAACAAACCGTTGGATCACTGTGATTTTTAGCAGGCATGACATACATTATAGGGGTATCTAATCCAACGGTCAGTTT